>JAAALK010000285.1:90173398-90245611 GCA_019279435.1 Zizania palustris
CTCTGTTTAAAATTATAGAAATTATCCCATTTATATAAATATATATATTTTTAAAAAATCTTCTTTCTTTTTTTAAACGTTTTTTTTTATTTTTTTTTTAATTTCTAATCTCCTCATGGGCTGTCAACACTTGTGCAAGAATGGCCTGTGGACTTTAGCAGTGTGGTTACTGGGCCTACATTTTTAATGGGCCGGATATCCGGATAAGAACTATCCGGATTATCCGAATCCGTATCCGAATCCGACGGATATCAGGCAGATCATATTCGTTTCCGTATCCGAAAAAAATATCCGAATCCGTATCCGAATCAAAAAATCCGAATCCGAATCCGTTTTTACGAATACGGTCGGAAACTATCCGAACCACTTTCACCCCTAGTTACGCCTACTCTATCTTTATCTCTTTCCCCTCATTCTCTCTCTCAATCCTGCCTTCTCTCTCAATCCTGACTTTTCAGTTCTCCCTGCATCAAGCAAAGAAGCAAGTGCTCCTTCTCTCCTCCTTCTGTCCGCCTCTCAATGAAAGAACCAGCGTGCTGCCGGCCGGTGTAGATGGGCGTGAGCTCGATGCAGCCGTTTGGCGTGGATAGGCAATGGCGGCGGACGGCGTGAGAACGCCGCAGTGGCAGCGCGGTCCCGACGAGGCGACGACGACGACGACGCCAAAACGATGCGGCGACGCATGGCCCCAATGAGGATGGCAGCACAAATCTAGCGACGAAGGGACTCGGAGAGTCGGCGCATGCTGGAGAGGAGGAAATGGGAAAACATAACCCTTTTCTCCGGCCGATTAATCGGTAGAACCCGATTAATTGGGTTGACCACCGATTAATGGGGTTGACTAACCGATTAATCGGTCCAACGATTTATATACCGATAACAGGTTAAATTAACTAAAGTCTGGCCGATCGCCGATTAACTGGCCGATTAATCGGTGAATCGGCCGATTTTTTCATCACTGAGGAAAAGACAATCGGACCAATGTTTGACACTCTGAACCAGGAACATGGAATTGATAAGATGCTTGGCTGCCTGGGAACCCGAGTAAAGAAAAGAAATAGAGCATAAACCTAGGCGGCTCTAGGCACTAGATGCTAGGTCACCGCCGCCCGATTAGGGCCTACTCGGACATTGATACATGCTCTTGTTGACTTCTTGAGTTGTTCTTACTTGTCACCGCCTTGCCTCCCTCATCCATGCGACCATGCGTGGTGCCCACTAGCTCACTTTGTTGATTAGTGGCTTGCTTCGGTAAAGTAGTAATAACTAAGAATTAAGATTTGTTTGTGATCTTAATTTTAATTTTGGTCACGTGTGCCGATATGAGATAGGTAGTTTGTAGAAATCGACTCAGAATTGATTTATAGTTAGATACAGAGAGGAATGGAGATATTGATCGACAATTAGATATGAATATATCTCATATGTAAACTATTTTTTTTTCAAAATTCAAACTTAATTATTGATTTAATATGTTTTGCAATGTTGTGACATATTATTGTTATATTTATATTTTTCTGCACATATTTATAAATCTATATCTAATTTACAATGTTATGCAAAATTGATGTGTTGAGTGGTTGTACATGCCTAAAGATTTATTTATGTCTACTTAATTATGGTTAATATCGAAATTCTATTTTTTAAAAATCCAAATTTAAAATTTTCTGACCGATACAGTTGATACCTAAAAATAGAGAAAACAAGAATAATCTTGATTTGCCTTTTTTTAAAATCAGCATTTGATCATTTGCTTTTGCTATTTATTTTCTCAAGCCGTCCAGACCTGAAAATAAAAACCCTCACGCCGCTGGGTGGGCGACCTCCCCCACTTTCCCTCCAAAGCCGCGCGGTTTTTCCCCTCTCGCGCGCATCCGCCCCGTCCCGCGCCATGGCCGCCTCCTCCTCCGCCCCCGCCCTCGCCGACGCCTACGACATCCCGTGGGTGGAGAAGTACCGTCCCACCCGTGTCGCCGACGTCGTCGGGAACTCCGATGCTGTCGCCCGCCTAGAGGTCATCTCTCGCGACGGCAACATGCCCAACATCATCCTCTCCGTAAGCGCTATTTCCTCGAACACCTCGCCGGCGTGCTCGCGCCACCACGGGCTGTCTTTTTTCCCCTAATCCTCTCGGTTTCCAGGGGCCACCGGGCACTGGGAAGACGACGAGCATCCTGGCGCTGGCACACGAGCTGCTCGGACCTAGCTACCGCGAGGCCGTGCTCGAGCTCAACGCCTCGGACGACAGGTTGTTGCGGCCGTGCCGTGCTTTTGTCTTGGCGAACCGTAGCCGTGCGTTCGTGCTGTGGACCGGTGTGTGATGGGTTGATTCGTTCTTTTGCAGGGGCCTGGATGTCGTGCGGAATAAGATCAAAATGTTTGCACAGAAGAAAGTCACGCTGCAGCCGGGGCGGCACAAGATCGTCATCTTGGATGAGGCCGACAGGTAATGCTAACCCTCCCCCGCCCCCCAAAGAATGGATTATGCGACACTATTTCTACCATTTTAGTATTCTGCCTTATTTTGAGTTCAGAGATGGCATTTTCATCACATATTAGCTAGAAGTTAAGATGTACTACGTAGTAGGATTATGGTGACACCAACAGTGTCAAAATAGAGAAACCCTGTGGCATATAACTACTCATATGGGGTTGGAATATATCTCCATCTATAAGAGCAGGGTTGAATTATTCTGTAGTGTACGAGTTAAAAACTTGTTCACTATGACTTTGAAGCATATAACTACTCATACCAGGGAAGGCAGGGATATAGCTAGTTGTTTCTGAGTTTGTCGGTCCTCACATGCACTTGCTACATGCAGCATGACATCAGGAGCACAGCAAGCACTGAGAAGAACAATGGAGATATACTCCAACACCACAAGGTTCGCACTTGCGTGCAACACTTCATCTAAGATCATTGAACCCATTCAAAGTCGCTGTGCTATTGTACGGTTCTCAAGGCTCTCAGATCAGGAGATTCTTGGCCGTCTCATGGTTGTGGTGGCAGCTGAGAAGGTAATGATTGGTATCTCTTATAATTGTGAGGACTTAACTAGTTTCATTGGCTTGGATGCTTAAGTTTTCTCATAGTTAATGGAAAGATTTCTAAGACCATTAGTTATGACTCCTTTTTAATAACTGTAATGTAATTTTAGTTAGATACATAACTGTTAATAGTCAAGAGACCCTATTTCTGATGGCTATGTTTATGCCTACATATCTATTGTTCTTCTCTGTAACCTTGAAGTTATGTGTGTGACTTTATGTCTATTTCTGCATTTCTTGTTCTAACTAGTTAAATGCCCATGCGTTGCTACAGATTAAAACATCATCACAATATTTTAAAAAATATATACGTGAAATCAAATTTAATTGCAAAATGATATGGAGCAAGAAAATATTTTAAAATTAGTATGTCAAAGGCGGAGAAGATGGAGATGACAGATTAACCATATCTACAACCACAACTTTCAGAATGAGCTGAGTGACATTTTGGCTCTAGATAGGCAGATATGCATCTTGAAGTCAAAGATGATGTCATCGGTCGTAGTCGAGCAACACCAACATGTCACAGAGAGCGAATAGGTATCAGAGGACCGACCTGGTGCTAGACCTGCACATGAGCACTTGGGCGAAGAGGTAGGGCAGGGTGGGAGGGGTGGATGAGCAAGAGGTGGAGAAGCACCGCTACGGTGTATGGGCACTCGATCCTGAGCAGTCGAAGAGGGGCGGCTCCAAGGCCCTGAGGAGGGAGGGTGGGGTGGCTCCATGGGGCTAGGGTGCAAGGGGCATCATGTGGAAGGGGAGGGGAGGTGTAGCGACAGGGCTAGGTGGGGGGGGGGGTGCACGCTGAGTAGGTGAGGATGTGCGCTGGAAACGTCAAATATACCATCACCATCAACTCCTCTTTTTAAGGAGTAGCGATTGATATAGTGTAAGACTGTAAGTAGAAACTATTTACAAACAATGTCAGATTAGAAAAACATTGCGGATCATATCGGTCTCAAGTGTTACAAAAACCAGGATTTCAAGGTATTAAGACAATTTTGCTCCCATAGTACTATAATTTCTGATATATCAGAATCCATTATATTGAAATTCTCGTATTTAAAACACATCAAGGGATTTTAGCTAGCTATATATCTGGAAACATCTTATATATAATTATATATTTAGTTAGCTTATTTGGTTAATGTTTATTTGTGTATACTTTTATGAACTAAATTACATGCACACACAGGAACTAATTAATGGTATAGGTAAATGCCCAACATGCACATACACATTATTTAAAAGGGAAAATATCTCGCATGCCATTACAATTTTTAAGAATTTCCTATATGTCACTGTTAGTGACTGTATCGACCACCATATGTCAGTGACACACCAATGGTATATTGGTAAACCGTGAAAATTATAATGGTACAGAAAAAATTAACCCTTAAAATGCTAATCATAATGTTTAATATGTGTATAAACACTTTTTTATGAAATTTCATGATCTAAACTATGGTATATGTATTTAGAATTGAGCAATCACTTCCATAAAAAGGAGTACAAACGGTTCAGTGGCACATTATATTACAGACGATTTCTAAACATTAATGTTCTAAAACAAGGAATCTACGAGGAATTAAGGATGCTTACTGGACAATATACAAGGATCTAATGACTAATGGGTCCCACAAAATCATAAGGATACAACTTTTTAGATCCTTGGTACATAGAGTACACATAAGAAAACTCTATTAATCAACCACAACTTGAAATTGTGAATTCGTTATATGTTCAAAGGACCATATAAAATTAAAATTTAAATGAGTGGAACTTAATGTATTACTATATTTATAAAGTTGAGATGGTTTTAAAAAAAGAAACTAATTGAACATTTCCTATCTTATCAAAGTGTCATGGCCTCAAATCAGGCCCTGGCCCGCCTGTGAACAGTACCGGCAGTATTGTAACAGTTAGGTTAGGTTCTGTTTAGATTAATTAGTAGTATTAGTTAGAGTTCAGGTTAGATTAAATCAGATTAGATTAAATTTTGTTTTATGTTAGAAGTAGTTAAGATTCTGGTTGTTAGATTAGATCGGCCCTGTGTCTATATAAACATGGCTGATGCACTAGAGTTATTGTCAAGTATTCAGTTTGGCTATTGCCTTGTATCCTTGCCTCTTTGTCGCGTCGCCGCAACGGTGCCGCCGCGACGGAGAGGTCCAGGCCCTCGACCAACTACCCCTTTTTATATAATTTCATAAGATTAGTTACTACCAACCGGTGTGTTATCGGTGTTAGAGTGTGTGTGTGTGTGTCGTGTAGAGGGGTCCGGTGCTGTCACAGTGGAGAAGAGGACGCCGGGTGACCATATCCTTCACAGTCAAACCAAAAGAGTCAAATTCAACAGAATACGAATTATCAGTGGTGAATTGACGAATGGAAAGAAGATTGTGAACAATGTTAGGAGCAACAAGAATATTTTGCAGGCGAAAAGACCCACAAGGATCCGCATCACCCATGGAGGTTACCGGAAGACATGAGCCATTCCCAACCATGATGAAAGAAGGGTGAGATGGGTGGGGTGGCCTGTGAGAGGAGATAATACCATCATGAGGAGTGATGTGGAAGGATGCACCCGAGTCGGCCACCCAATTCGTGGCAGGCGGCGGAGTCAACGCTATGGTGTTGAATGACTGCGCGAGGGCCGTCTGGTCCCACCCACCGGACCATGGGCCCCACGTCGAAGGAGCATGCTGTACCGACCACCCGGTGGCATGGCCGCAGGTGGGGTAGGAGGCCGAGGAGTAGCTGTGAATTGTCCCGGCCACATGGAAATGCGCCCCGTCCATGGGTTGGAGAAGGATGTCCAAGGCGCACTCCCGGCACTCCTGGCGGCAGGGGCTGGTGTGGCGGAGGTAGGAGCCGGAGCGTGACCGGTACCACCACGGCGCCCCCCTCCCCAGCGATGACGATCGCCACCACGACCCCCCCTCCAGTGGTGGAACCGGCGGGAGGAGCACCGAGAAGGGAGGGAGTCGGCGACGACGGTGGGTGGGTTGTCGTCCTGCTGGAGCCGGAGGTGACAAGAGCAGTCGCGGTAGTAGATGTGGGAGCGAGGCCCCGGGTCAGCTCCTCGAGGATAAGGTCATCATGGACCTTGTGGAAGGAGGGGAACGACATAGTCTTGGTAATCCACGTCCGAAGGTGGGCGTAGTTGTCGTCCGAGACCGCGGAGGATGTTGAGGACAAGAGTGCGCTCCGCAACAGGCTCTCCAAGGTCACGAAGGGAATCCGCCATCCCCTTCATGCGACGGCAGTACTCCGAGATGGAGAGATCTCCCTGGACGAAGGTGCGGAAGGCATCGTCCAACTGGAGAGCACGAGCCTCACGGTTGCCAAGGAACTGCCCCTCGATCGCAACCTAGGCCTGCCGAGCGGTGCCACCAAGCTCCCGCACGATGTCCTGGAGCTCGATAGTGATGGACTCAAGGATCCATGATAGCACCACGCTGTCCATGCACCGCCATACCGACCCCTGGGCGACCACTGGAGTGTCGACGAGGACGTGGTCATCCAGGGCATAGCGCTGAAGGGTGAGGAGCACCAAATCGCGCTAGCGCGCGTAGGAGGACGACGAGGGATCAAGGGTGACTGGCACGAGCGCCCGGATGTTCTGGACACCGCCCGCCTGGGCGTGGAGCTGTGCGGCACCCGGATTTGCGACGACAGCCGGAGTCGCGGTGGCAGTGGGGTCAGCAAACCCGAGGTGATGCTCGGCCTCAGCAACATGCTGGGCCAGTGCATCAACGGTCTGGCGTGCATTCTCCCAAGCAAGAGCGGCCACCCGCTCGCGCTCCCGAGCAGCGGCGGTAGCGGTCTTGGCAGTGGCGAGGGTGGCAGCAAGGGCAGCGTCGGCAGCCACCACATCGGTGGGGGCCGGCCAACACGCAGGGCCCACAGGAGAGCCAGAACTGGCCCTGGTATGGGAAGCCACCGGCGGTAGCACGACAGGGAGCAAGGTGCCGACAGTAGCAGCACCGAGCAGGGGCGGGAGACCAGGCTGCGCGCCCAGGGCCGGCCAACCCGAGGCCACGGCGGTGGGAAGGCTGGCAGCGGCGGGAGGAAGGAAAACATGGGGGGGGGGCGGTGGCCCACCCATGGTCGGCCAGGCCGTGGCCGTGGTGGGGGGAAAGGGCGGCGGCGCCCTAGAGGCCAAGAGAGGCCGGACGGTAGCAAGAGGGAGGCCGGCGGCGCCAGATCTGGCCGCCCCGGCGTTGGGTTCGGGCGGGCGGGAGCGGTGGCGGCGGATCCGGCCACGCCGGCGGCGAAGCAGGGCGGAGGGAGGCCGGCGGCGGTGGATCCGGCCACGCCGGCGTCGAAGCAGGGCGGAGGGAGGCTGGCGGCGGCGAATCCGGGCGGGGGGAGGCCGGCGGACCCAGATCTGGCCGCCCCGGCGTCGGATTCGGGCGGGGGGATGGCGGATCCGGCCATGGCAGAGGGCGGCCAACCATCCGTGGTGACGGCACCCAGCCCACACGGCGGCGGCGCAACGGGAAAAGGGAGGAGGAGGCCGCCGGTGACGAGAAGGAGAAGATGGGGCTCGCCGGAGGAGGCTCGCCGGCCATGGAGGTAGCAACGGCGGCGCCGGCGGCAGGAGAGAGGAGAGGGGAAGGAGGGGAGCCTAGTGCTCTGATACCATGTAGGAAATGGTGGATTGATTCATCTCCCTAGGGTTGGGAGGATAGAAGAAGGGACTTACAGGAGGGGCCCACACACAGGGGGCCCACACGACAGACACACACACACACTCTAACAATCGGCGGTACTGTAACAGTTAGGTTAGGTTTTGTTTAGATTAATTAGTTAAGATTAATTAGTTTAGAGTTCAGGTTAGATTAGATTAGATTAAATTCTGTTTTCTGTTAGTAGTTAAGATTCTGGTTTTTAGATTAGATCAACCTTGTGTCTATATAAACAAGGCTGATGCACTAGAGTTATTGTCGAGTAGTTCACTTTGGCTATTGCCTCTTGTATCCCTGCTGCGTCGCCGCATCACCGCATCACCGCAACGGCACCGCCGCGACGGAGAGGTCTAGGCCCTCGACCAACTACCCTTTTTATATAATTTCAGAAGATTAGTTACTACCAACCGGTGTGTTATTCCGGCCGGTGACACAAAGCTATTTCATTAGCGAGAGAGAGCCTACATAAAAGGTGTTTTTGTGCCAAAAAATAAAAATAAGGTTGGTCTTCTTAAAAAATAGCATCAGGTGTAAATGAAAGAACCAACCAACAGGTTCCTAAACTTGGATATTCTAAGTTGGTTAGATAGACAGTTTCCACCCAAATTAGCAGTACCAAAATAACACAGAATAATCATCATGTTAACAGATCATAATCTCTTAAAACAAGCAGCTCGCCTCGATCTGTGCCAATTGTCGTCTTAGAAAGGTAAATGAATTTGTGTTTTCGTAGTGTCATCTTCTATGCATGATGAATTAAAGAGCATGAAAATCCAAGAAAGAGTGTTCTAAAATGATGAATCTTATTCATCTTAGTACATCATATAACATGAAGTTTCTTTTATATGTGCCATGAACAGCCAATAATTAACAGCACAAGACCTGTGAAAAAAGAGCTCAATTTGGCATCGATCTTGGAGAATCAACTAGCCACTGTTAGTGTTAGAGTGTGTGTGTGTGTGGGCCTCTGGTGTGTGGGCCCCTCCTGTAAGGCTCCCCTTTTTTATCCTCCCAACCTAAGGGAGAGGAATCTATCCATCTATCTCTTCCTACATGGTATCAGAGCCTTAGGCTCCTCCTTCCCTCCTCTTCTCCCCTACCACCGGCGCCGCTGCCGTCGCCTCCATGGCCGGCGCGCCTCCTCCGGCGAGCACCACCTTCTCCTTCTCCTCCTCCTCCCCTTTTCGTGGGCTGGTCTCCCGCCCGGATCCGCGCCGGGGCGGCCGATCTACCGCCGCCGGCCTTCCCCCGACCTCCTCGACGCCGGCGCCCCTCTCCCGCCCGGATCCGTCGTCGGGGCGGCCCGATCCGGCGTCGCCGTGCTCTCCCCGCCCTTCCTCGACGTCGGCGCCCCTCTCCCGCCCGGATCCGCCGCCGGGGTGGCCCGATCCGGCGCCGCCGAGCTCCCCCCGCCCTGCCTCGACGCCGGCGGGGCCGGATCCGCCGCCGCCGGCCTCCCCCCGTGCTATTTCGCCGCCGGCCCGCCCGCTCCGCCCGGGCCCGACGCCGGGGCGGCCGGATCTGCCGCCCCCGGCCCTCCCCTGACCCCTACAGTGCCGCCCCCCTCCCCCCCGCCACGGCCATGCAGTGGCCGACCATGGGGGGGCCCCCTCCTGCTGCTGCGGCCTCGCTGGCCTCTCCCGGGCCCCGGGGGCGCCGCCCCCCTCCCCCCCGCCACGGCCATGCACTGGCCGACCATGGGGGGGGGCCCTCCTGCTACCGCCGGCGCTGCCGTCGCCGGTGCTGCCGTCGCCGCCACCATGACCGGCGTGCTCCCCTTCCCCTTCGGCCTGGCTCCTCCCTGGCCGCCGACGCCGCGTGCCCCTCCATGGCCGCCGCCGCAGGGATCCCCTCCGCCGAAGCCGGGCGCCCCTCCCCCTTCGGCCTGGCCGCCTCCATGGACGCCGTCGCTGCTGCGCCCCCCTTCATGGCTGCCCCTGTCGGGCCCTCCTTGGCTGCAGCCACCTCCCTGGCCGCCGCCACCGGCCACCCCTCCCTGGTCGCCAGGGCTGCCCTCCCGTGCCGATTTGGCGTCGCCGGTCTCCCCGCCACTTCTTCCATGTGGCACGGGCAGTTTACTGATGGGGCTCCTTGGTCGTCCCCAGCACCGGCGGCCATGCTCACCGGGCCGGCTCACCACCTGCTGTCTCTGCCCTTGGCTCCACCGGTGTTGCACTCACCACCTCCGGGTTGGGCACCGTGGTCCAGTGGGTGGGACCAGGCGGCCTGTATGCTATCCTCTTGCCCACCGCCCGCTTCCATGGACTGGGTGGCCGACTCGGGAGCCTCCTTCCATGTCACTCCGCACGTCGATCTTCTTTCTTCCACAAGGCCGCCCCACCCATCGTACCCCCTCTTCCATCATGGTTGGAAATGGGTCCTCTCTTCCGGTCACCTCTGTGGGTGATGCGGCTCCATGTGGTTCTTTCTGTCTTCCCAACGTTCTTGTTGCCCCGGATATTGTTCAAAATCTTCTTTCTATTCGTCAATTCACTTCTGACAACTCCTGTTCCGTTGAGTTTGACCCTTGCGGGTTGACGGTGAAGGATTTGGCCACACGACGGTCTCTTCTCCGTTGTGATAGCACTGGCCCTCTCTACACCCTTCGCCTTCCGCCCTCCGCTGCCCCTCCTTTGGCCTCCCCTGCGCCCGTGCTTGCTGCCATCACTTCCTCCACTCTCTGGCACCGCCGGCTTGGTCACCCCGGCGTTGACGTTTTGACTAAGCTCAGTAGTACCCCCTCTATCTCTTGTACTAGGGATGCTAGTGAGCATATTTGTCATGCGTGCCAGTTAGGTCGTCATACCCGTTTACCTTTCCCTGTCTCTTCCTCACATGCCGCTCGGCCTTTTGATCTCATTCATTGTGACGTGTGGACATCCCCGATCCCGAGTGTTTCTGGTTTTAAATACTATTTGGTGGTTCTTGATGATTTCACTCACTATTCTTGACCTTTCCCTTGCGGTCCAAGTCTGATACCTTTCCCTCTCTCTCTCTCACTACTTTGCGTGGGTGTCCACTCAGTTCCGTGTCATCATCAAGGCGGTCCAGTGTGATAACGGGCGTGAGTTTGACAACTCCACTTCTCGGGCTTTCTTCCTCTCGAAGGGAGTCCAATTGCGCATGTCGTGCCCCTATACCTCCCCTCAGAACGGCAAGGTTGAGCGCATGATTCGTACCACTAACAATGTTATGCGCTCCATGCTCTTTCAGGCTTCGGCTCCCGCTCGCTTCTGGGCTGAGAGCCTCCTTACTGCCACCTATCTCCTCAATCACCTGCCTTCTAAGGCCACGTGCGCTCCCACCCCTCACCATGCCTTGTTTGGTACTCCTCCTTCCTACTCTCACCTTCGTGTTTTCGGGTGCGCTTGCTATCCCAACACCTCCGCCACTGCTCCTCACAAGCTTGCGCCCCGCTCGACCCTTTGTGTGTTTCTCGGCTACTCCCCCGATCATAAGGGGTACCGTTGCTTTGACCTCTCTTCTCGTTGTGTTCTTATTTCACGACATGTCATCTTCGCCGAGTCCGTCTTTCCTTTCTTCGTCGACTCCACCCCCGCCACTAGCCTTGAGTTGGACTCCCTGTTTTCTACTGACCCGGTGGTTCAGCCACCTTTGTCTTCTGCAGGTACATCACCGGCTGTTCCGGTGGCTCTCCCGCCAGCTGACGAGCCGTGTGTGGCAACGGAGCTGCCCGCCGTGCCGCCCGCGGCCCCCGTGCCCTCGGCTGTGCCACGTGCGGCCCCCGTGCCCCCGGCTGTGCCTCGTGCGGCCACTCCTCACCAGCTGGCGTGGCCCTCCGTGCCATGCGCGGCCCCGACGTCCTCGTCCGTGCAGCACGCGGCCTCGTCCCTGTGGCCTCCTGTGCCCGGGATTGGCCCGCTGTTGCCGTCGGCGCCGTGTTCCGCCCCGGACACGGCCCCGGTCGTGCCCCGTGTCCCCGCGACACTTGCCGTGCCACGTGCGGCCCCAGCATCTTCTTCCCGCTACGCCAACCTTGTTCGGGTCTACCAGCGCCGCCCGACGGGGGTTGCACCGGCCTGCTCTCGCGTCGAGCCGCCGGTGTACCACCCGCCCCTCCTCCACCGCGATCCTTGCCACACTCACCCGATGGTGACTCGGCGGGCTGCGGGGGTCCTCCGTCCAGTTGACCGCCTGGTCCTCTCCGCCGCTACGGCGCCGCCAGTCTCTCTCGTACCCTCCACTGTTCGTGGCGCCCTGGCGGATCCTCACTGGCGCCACGCGATGGAGGAAGAATATGCAGCCCTTCTGGCCAATCAGACCTGGGAACTGGTGCCTCGCCCCTCTGGCTGCAATGTGGTCACCGGCAAGTGGATCTGGACACATAAACGCAAGGCAGATGGCTCGCTGGATCGCTACAAGGCTCGCTGGGTCCTTCGGGGTTTCACCCAGCGCCCTGGAGTTGACTATGATGAGACCTTCAGCCCGGTGGTGAAGCCTGCGACTGTTTGGACCGTGCTCTCCCTGGCTCTCTCGAGGTCCTGGCCAGTTCACTAGCTTGATGTGAAGAATGCCTTCCTCCATGGCACCCTGACGGAGACTGTGTACTACAGCAGCCTGCGGGTTTTGTGGATCCTGCTCACCCTGAGCGTGTTTGTCGACTCAACAAGTCTCTGTATGGTCTGAAGCAGGCTCCTCGGGCTTGGTACAGTCGGTTCGCCTCCTTCCTGGTGTCTGTGGGGTTCAGCGAAGCCAAGAGTGACACTTCTTTGTTTGTCCTCCACCGCGGTGCTGACTCAGCCTACTTGCTGCTTTATGTGGATGACATTATTCTCACTGCGTCCAGCCAGTCTCTACTTCAGCGGATTGTCTCCTCGTTGCAGCAGGAGTTTGCCATGAAGGACCTTGGTGTGCTCCATCACTTCTTGGGAGTGATAGTGGAACACCGTCCTGATGGCCTCTTCCTTCACCAGCGCCAGTACGCCTTGGATGTCCTTCAACGCGCAGGGATGACTGACTGCAAGCCCTGTGCCACTCCAGTCGATGCTCAGTCCAAGATTTCCGGTACAAAGGGCACACCAGTGGATGATCCCACTGCCTACCGCAGCATTGCTGGCGCCCTTCAGTACCTCACTTTCACTCGGCCGGATATCTCCTATGCGGTGCAGCAGGTGTGCCTTCACATGCACGACCCCAGGGACCCGCACCTTACCGCTATGAAGCGGATTCTCCGCTATCTGCGCGGCTCCCTCGACTTTGGGCTTCACCTTCGGCGTTCTCCTGTTGCTGACCTCGTGGTTTACACTGACGCCGACTGGGCGGGCTGCTCAGACACGCGTCGCTCCACCTCCGGCTACGCCGTCTTCCTTGGTGGCAACCTCGTGTCTTGGTCATCCAAGCGGCAGCCGGTTGTCTCCCGCTCCAGTGCCGAGGCTGAGTACCGAGCTGTTGCCAATGGGGTGGCCGAGGCATCCTGGCTCCGGCAGCTCCTCGGGGAGCTCCATTGCCCCCTCGCCAGGAGTATGTTGGTCTACTGCGACAACGTCAGCGCCGTCTACCTCTCCACCAACCCCGTCCAGCACCAACGCACCAAGCATGTGGAAATTGACCTCCACTTCGTTCGTGATCGTGTCGCCGTGGGAGCTGTCCGTGTCCTACATGTGCCTACCACCTCCCAGTTCGCCGACATCTTCACCAAAGGCTTGCCTTCCTCCACCTTCTCCGAGTTCCGCTCCAGTCTCAACATCCGCTGCGCCGGAGTTTCGACTGCGGGGAGGTGTTAGAGTGTGTGTGTGTGTGGGGCCCCTGGTGTGTGGGCCCCTCCTGTAAGGCTCCCCTTTTTTATCCTCCCAACCCAAGGGAGGGGAATCTATCCATCTATCTCTTCCTACAGTTAGCAATACAAATTCACCTCAAATCTATCTATAAATCTTTTCAGCTGTTGTAAACTGACCGCCTAGCCGAAGGCATGCGTGTGTTATAGATTAAATAATAGTAGATAATGCTGCTGTTTTAAACAGGAGTTGGTTAGTTGGTTTCCTTTTAATTAGCAGATTGGTTGGTTAGTTGGTTTCCTTTTAATTAGCAGATTGGTTTGTTTCCTTAGAGATAGCAGATTGATCTGTAATTCCTTAAGAATAGTAGATTGATCTGTATTAGGGGGGCCTAATATATAAAGGCCTTAGTAGTGTCATAGGGGGATCATCAAGGAATAAAGGTCTCCCCGAGTTGGGCGAGATTACCTTGATATTCTGGCTAACCAGGGAACTGGCGCCGGCAACCCCAGCAGCGCCTTACCTCCCTACCCCCTGCGTTCTCTCCCTGCAGCCGACCTCAGGCTGCTCTCCCCCCTGCGCACTCCCAAAAGAAGGCCTAGAACCCTAGTCGGTATCAATTTGGTATCAGAGCCAGTCGGAACATCGACAGATATGTCCGGTTCTATCAAAGATCCTGCGACAATGACCGCCGATGAGAAGCTCGACTTCCTCATGGCAGCAGTGACTCAAATGATGGGCCAGCTGTCCACGATCAATGGTCGCCTCGACTCTCATGATCGGAGGTTGGCACAAGTAGAGAAGACCTTGGAGAAGGATGACAGCCTGTCCCAAGGGGATGTGGCTGGACAGAAGGCTGACGGCGAGGTGATCACACAACAAGGGCGAAGTGCTCCTGGGGGCTGTGATGATGCACACACTCCTGCTGGGCGATCGGCAGGGCGCGGTGGCAATTTTTATGGCCGACAAGATCAGGGCGGCCGATCTGACCAGGGCTGGGCGCATGGTGGTCGCGATAGAGGTTGGGTCGGTGATGGCTCCCACGGTCGCGGACGTCAGGATGATGGCAATTTTCGTCGTCCTAAATTCAAATTCCCATCCTTCGATGGTGAATCAGATCCCTTGACTTGGGTCAGCAAGAGCAACACATACTTCCGAGGCATGAAGACCATGGAGGAAGAAAAGGTGTGGATCGCATCACTTCATCTGGAGGGTGTGGCAGCAGAGTGGTACTATGCGTTGGAGAGGGACCATGGCATCCTCTCGTGGGCGCGGTTCGTCGACTTCGTCCACATGCGGTTTGGGCCACCTCTCAGACATAACGGCCTAGCTGAATTGAAAGATCTCTACAGAACAGGAACAGTGGAGGAGTACCAACGCCAATTTTCTTCATTATTATGCCATTGCGATGACTTATCTCCTGTGCAGCAGGTGAACTTATTTACAGCGGGCCTAGGTGAACCTCTACGAACGGATGTCGAGCTACATGCTCCATCCCATCTACAGACAGCCATGAGTCTAGCCAGGGCTTATGAACGCAAGGAGACAGCCACTCCAGGGATCAACAACAGAGGCACGGGGCAGCCGACATCAATTACCACCAAAAAGGGTGGGGTGGCCGACACCGTGGTGAAAATAACTACCAACCAGCCACGCTTCAAACGCCTCACGGAGGAGGAGCTGACAGCAAAACGAGCCAACGGGGAGTGCTATTACTGCCCTGAGAAGTATTCTGTCAACCACAAATGCACTGCCAAAGGAATTTTTCTGTTGGAGATGGACGATAATGGAGAGGACGGTGACACAATGGTGACACTATAGAGTTCAAGTAACGCTTCAAAACAGTACAGCTCGAGGACGAGCTGTTTGTTGGGGAGGAGGGAAATGTTATAGATTAAATAATAGTAGATAATGCTGCTGTTTTAAACAGGAGTTGGTTAGTTGGTTTCCTTTTAATTAGCAGATTGGTTGGTTAGTTGGTTTCCTTTTAATTAGCAGATTGGTTTGTTTCCTTAGAGATAGCAGATTGATCTGTAATTCCTTAAGAATAGTAGATTGATCTGTATTAGGGGGGCCTAATATATAAAGGCCTTAGTAGTGTCATAGGGGGATCATCAAGGAATAAAGGTCTCCCCGAGTTGGGCGAGATTACCTTGATATTCTGGCTAACCAGGGAACTGGCGCCGGCAACCCCAGCAGCGCCTTACCTCCCTACCCCCTGCGTTCTCTCCCTGCAGCCGACCTCAGGCTGCTCTCCCCCCCTGCGCACTCCCAAAAGAAGGCCTAGAACCCTAGTCGGTATCAGCGGGGGGACAAAGACACAGGGGGGAAGATGTGGCAGAGTTGGCTTGGAGCCACTGTGCAGGACTGCAAGGGGGGCAGACATATGCTGCATGCAAGGGCCAGAGGCAGGAGGCATGTGGGTAGCCGCCTGTTGCCCTAGCCGGAGGCTCGTGTGGGGGAAGGGGTGAAGGTGCGCGAGGCCGGTCGGTGGGGAGTGAAAGCAGCCAACGGCACAGGTGAGAGGAGGCAACTTGCGGGTCGTGAAGGCAGCCGATGAGAGTGGTGGAGGTGGCGCAACATGATGGGATAGGGCCAGTCGGAAGGGGGAATGGACAGGGCAGCGCCATAGGGGGAAGCGGGATGGGAGAGGAAAGGGCAGCACTGAGCTCAGTGGGGGTGACATGCTGGGTAGGTGGGGGTTGTGGACTGCGGAGAGAAGGGCAGGGGCAGCCAGACAGTGCCAGACTGGATTTAGATGGCACACTGGTTAGGCGCTTTCATGCGTAGGACGCACCATCACCATGAAGTGGTGCTTTTAGGAGTAGAAGAAACTATCTGCCACTGCCACTACTACTAGGATTAATCAAATTTGTCTTAACAAATAGCAGTCGCTGCTCAATGGTTTACTCAAAACACCTTTGGGTGAGTGGGCACATCTAGCTAGTAAAGTGAAGAGATCATAATATTGTTAGTCATTCTCTAATGACTTGTCAGCAGGTTTTATTGATATACTTAATATTTTATCAACAAGATATGTTCAGTACTGGGCATTTGCTTGCCTACAATGCTGCAGCCAAACAACTACTGAACTTTTTTTAAAGTTCATTACCTTTTCTCTCTGTCCATCGGTGTCTTGATGATTTAGATCCTAGACACTGGGAATAAATATTTCAGTTAATTTGTTCCAAGTGCCTGAATATTACTTTTGAATCACACCACTAATATAGATCCTGTTATCACTCTATTGTTCATATCATTTGTTTCTCCTCTCCCCATGCGAGTCATAATTTATTCGTATCTAATCTCTTTTTTCTTGTTCAATCAAGGTTCCCTATGTGCCAGAGGGGCTTGAAGCTATCATCTTTACTGCTGATGGTGACATGAGGCAAGCATTGAACAATTTGCAAGCTACAGTTAGTGGGTTCCGTTTTGTTAATCAAGAAAATGTGTTCAAGGTTTGCAGACAGCTTCTTTCTTGTATTTTGTGCAGTATTTGTTCATCTAATAGTAATGGTGCATTGGTTCCAGGTATGTGATCAACCACATCCGTTGCATGTCAAGAATATGGTGAAAAATGTGCTTGATGGGAAGTTTGATGAGGCCTGCTCTGCTCTGAAGCAACTTTATGATCTGGGCTACTCTCCCACTGACATAATCACTACTCTTTTCCGTGTTGTCAAGAACTATGACATGGCTGAATATCTGAAGCTGGAACTGTTGAAGGTAACTTTACAGTCTTGTTAACTTATGCAATGAATTATTGCAAGTCTCTTCAGTGCAATAAAATACCATGTTTACCTGCACAGGAAACTGGATTTGCTCACATGAGAATCTGTGATGGTGTTGGGTCATTCCTTCAGCTATCAGGTCTTCTGGCAAAGTTTGCTTTGGCGAGAGAAACAGCAAAAGCACCATGAACTTGTTCCAGATGTAATAACTTTATGTGCAGCTGCTCTGGCACGGTAATCTAATCGTTTTTAGTTAACAGTGTTCTCATGCATGGCTTGCTGGGTACATTTGTCATTGTTCTAGTCTGTAAGATAATGGTCACTTAAGTAGGACATCTATATTTATGCAGAATGGAAGACAGGGCCTCGCTTGAGTAAAACTCATATATTTATGTCGAATGTAATGCTTCGCTTGAGTGAAATTTATATAATATATATGTAGAATGGAAGATCTAGCATGGTGAAAGGGGCTATATAATGCTTGATCTATCAGTTAGCCCCTTGGATGTCCAGTAGGAAGGTTTTGTCGGTCGCAAGTCTAGTTGGCGTTCTCCTGGCCTCTTGACAAGAACAACAAACTTAAGATATCCGTTCGTGTGCAATCGATGAGCACAGTGAGCACTCGCGGCGATTTAGGCAGTGGATCGTAGATTGGTGTAGCTTATGAGTATTACTTATATAGGATAACCGATGAGATAAGAGAACAAGACACATAGCAAGATAAGGATTTATATATATTTAGGCTTGCCATGTGGGTGTTAATATGTATTTTTTTTGGAGATCTTTATATTATATTATATGAGAACATATAAATGTGTATATATGTATCTCGATTAGTCGATTAGAAATATATTTAGGCTCGCGATGTCGGTGTTAATAGGTCTTTTTTGAGATCTTTATATTATATTATATGAGTACACATAAATGTGTATATATGTATCTCGATTAGTCGATTAGAAATAGACCGAGAGATTTAACATAGCCTATCTATTGGATTGTCATTGTGGGATTGTTATAGAGGTCTTGATATTGGATTCAAATGTATTACGATGGATTTCTTGTTATTATATAATCCTTTTTTAAATGATGTTGATTTTTATCACAATATTTGATTATTTGTTTTATTTAAAAATCTTATGTAAATATACAAAAATATAAATTATACTTGAAGTGCCTTTAATAGTAAAATAAATTATAACAAAATAAATGATGATCCTAATGAAATTACAAGTTGATAGTATAATCATGGTAGTCTAGTTCTTTTCCCATTGATAAAAGAACGTCGTATGACTTTTGTGATGGATTCAGATTCTATCCCTCCGTTAACAGTCGAATGTATTATTTGTCGGGACTAGATAATTCTATTCTAGAAGAATGTACTCGGCCACACATTTTTGCATTTCCGCTGTGTGATTTCCCCTGCGCCTATTGTGTGCTGAGACCAAAAGGAAGGGTGGTGTTGTGATGGCTCCCGCGCTCGTCCTCCTCTTCCGCCGGAACCTGCGGCCCGCTTCTCCGACCTGCGCCATGACTTCCTCCTCCGGGTCAGTTCTCCTGCGCCCCTGTTGTCCGGTCACCGGCTCTCCCGTCGATGGCCCCTGTTCTGCGTTTGGTCGAGCTCGACCGGGATCCCCTTCTCAAGGCGCTGGTCCAATCCTGGGACTTCTCGCCGGGTTGGGAGTTCCAGCGCTCCATTCTTTCTCGCTTCTCCTCCCCGGTTCATCACCCCTCCTCCTCTCCGGCGGGTTCTTTCTCCCTCCTTGCGGTTTTCAGGCGCTTCACCTTCCGGCTAACCGTCTCTTCTGTTAGCATGGCCTTGCATGCCTGTCTGGGTGGTTCTCCGGCAGGGTTTCATGTCTCGTTTGTTTAAGAAAGGCACTTTAGATTTTCAGTTTTTTCAAAAGCTGTTGGTCTCTCCGTCGTTCGCCTCCGAAGGATCATCTCTGATCACTTCGACGTCTACTTCCACCTCTGGCGGGATGGCGGCCCCGATTGGCCCCGGGAGGTCGCTCGTTGGAACGACGAGGAAGAATCTAGTTGGACTCCGGTTCGTCGGTTGCCTCCACGTCCTCGTCGTTGCACTCCGCTGAGACTCTCCTTGGTCCCCACCCGTCCTCGCAGAAAGGTCTCCTTCTCGGAGGAGATCACCGTCTTCGGCGTGAACCCTATGCCCTCTGACCCCTCCCCGTCAATCCTTGTGGGCTCCATTTCTTGCCCCCTAGTTGCCTGCCCTACTGTTTCTCGCCGTCTCTCGCCTTGCCGCTCTGTCTCCGACATGACCCCCCCTCCGCCTCTCTCGTCTGCTACCATTTTCAAATTGAACAGTGCCAAACCCTCCATCCTCGACAAGTTCTCCTCGGGCGCCACGTTTGGCACTGTTCCCTCTCCGGCTCCCCTGCGCCAAATCCCTCTAGGCCATATCTTCTCTCGTCTGAATCATGATCTGTCTCGTCACCCCTCTCTCTGTCGCCCCGGGTTCCGTCCCGCCCCCGGTCACGCCTAAGTCACCTCCGCTGCCCAGCATTTATGGCTTCCGTCAGCCGGGCCTTTTTCTTCCTACCCCCCAGTCTTCTTCCCTCCTCTCCCTCCCGCCCCCCCCGCCACTCTTCTCCAGCCCACCGTGTATTTTCGCTTCCCTCCAGTCCCCCAACTGCAATTTGCCCCCTGCCGCTCCCACTCCCGCTTGCCTCGAAAGTTGGAACAGCCTCCTTAGCGCCCCCACCTTTGCCTTCTCCTTCCTCGCTCATGCCTTTCTCCCCCTCGGTCTCTCCTCCACTCCTCCTTCCTCCAATGGCTAACTTTCTGGTGAATCCCCTCCCCTTCCTCCCTTTCGGCGGCACTCTCCGTGATGGCGGCGGCCCGCTTCGCAAGCAACGGGCCCATGTCGCCCTCTCTGGGGACATCATTCCCCGCCATGAAAGCTTCGCCATTGCCGAGTGTGATGGCGTCGTCCCCCCCGGCGATCGGATGGACCTGTTGATCGCCATCCGCCATCATGTCGTTAACAACCTGCTCCTCCAAGTGGACCGGTACAGCCTCCACCCCCTGGGAGTTGGGATCTTCAAGTTCGGCAACATAGTCGAACGGGACTTCATCGTCAACTCCCCCCCTTCGTCGTTCACGACAGGATGATCCGCTTCGTCAAGCACAACGAAGCCAAAAACTGCAAGCAGGCTCCGTTCGCGCGTGCGGGGTGGTTCATGTTCCTTGGCTTCCCCTTGGACCTCAAATCTCTTGACTTCCTTCAACAAATTTGCTCTTCATTCGGTCAACTCCTGTTCTGGCACACCCAAGATCCCAGCTTCGCTAGGGTTCTTGTCAAGGTCCTCTATGATGACGACCTTGACGTACCCAGAAGTCTCACTGTCAAGCACGGGTGGGAGTTGGACGGCGCTGGCCGCTCCTGGACCTTCCCGGTGTTCCTCCTCCAATCTGACCTCGCCGATCACTAGCCGGGCGATGAGGATCCGGCTCCCCCAGACAACGGTAACCCTCACCCCTTCCTGGAGCCAGTCCAGCCGGGCGAACCAGAATGGGTGCAACACTAGGCCGATCAGCATCTTTTCGGCCCGCTGGTGAACCAGTGGCACCCCCTCACTTTCAGCAGGACTTGTCGGGTGCCAATCTTGCGGAGGAAGAAGAGCAGTTCCACCGCTTCCACTTCGGCCAGGATGACCCCGAACCCATGGTTCCTGAGGCTGAGGCTGAGGAAAACAGTGTGGCGGCTTCGGGAATCTCCTCCGAATCCTCCATGGAGGTTGTCTTGGCGATTCCTCCATCCCCGCCATCACCACCCCCCTGCCTACTATTGATGCTGGCCAGGTCAACCTCATCCTCCCAGTACATCTCCCGGCTGCCCAGGCCCCCCAACAAGATCCTCCGCAACTCTTGCGGCCCCCCATCAGGCTTGTTTACTCCAAGCGCCCAAAGGCTTCTGGGCCATTGGTTTCGGCCCCTGTTGTCCAGCCGACAGAGCCGACACCCGACACCACGGGTACTCCACGCAAGAACAAGGCTCCTCTTTCGGACACAGAACTAAGGCGGAGCCTTCGACTCAAGATCAAGTCTTTGGGTTTCAAGAAAAACGCCCCCTCCACCAAGGCAGGCCCCTCCATCCAGGCCTTCCCTGCTATAGAAGACTTCATCAACATTTCGAGGTCCAATTCTATACTTCCATCTCTTTCAATTCAACAGATTCAACACTCCGCTTGCTTTCTTTGTGGCGTTCCGGCCTCTAAAGTCACCTCTGCCTCCCTTCTTGCCAGCGACTCGGATGATCCGGAGTCGGCTTCTGAGGACAGGGTTGCTCCTGGTTCCGCCTCGTCTCCAAGGCCGGCCCAAGCTACCTAGGCCACCGTCTGCAAGTGATGAAGCTCCTCCCTCTATCTTTTGTTGGGCATCCTGTTAATTGCCCGTTCGGAACTATGTATTTTGCTACCGTCTTTGGCCGCACTTTGCTCCTTGTGTTGGCGGGCTTCATCCCGTCAGTGGTTATGCTCTCCTTCTGTTATTGCCGATTTGCTACTCTTATCTCTACGCGCTCTGGCTATGCCGGGAGCGCCCTGCACTACCCAACTTTGCCTTTGGCTCATGAATTCCCGCCACGATTGGAAAATACTCAGCTGGAACATCCGTGGCCTTAATGCGCACCCCAAGCGCCTTGCAATTAGAAATTTAGTCAATTCCTGCCGCCCCAACATCATTTGTTTGCAGGAAACTAAAATGCACACCTTTGATCACTCCACTGTCCGTTGTTTCCTCCCCAAGCGCTTTGACCAATTTGCCTTTGTGCCCTCTATCGGTGCTTCGGGTGGGTTGTTCATCGGTTGGAACAGCTCCTTGTTCTCCGGTGCCACGCTCTCGTCCTCCCAGCACCAGCTTACTGTCTCTTTCCTCTCAGTTGCCAATGGCAGGCGTTGGACCCTTTCCAACATCTACGGTCCCTGCCGAGAACCGGATAGATCCTCCTTTACTGATTGGCTCGCCAACGTCCACATCTTACAGACAGACGACTGGCTCTTTGTGGGTGATTTCAACCTCTACCGTTCCCCTTCCAACCGCAACCATGGCTGCCCCAACTTATCTAAAATTCTGCTCTTCAACAACATCATCAGCCATCAAGGGCTATTGGAAATTCACCTCAACAACCGTCAGTTCACCTGGAGCAACATGCAACCTTCCCCTCTCCTCATCCAGCTTGACTGGTGCCTCACCTTGACTCACTGGATTCACTCTTTCCCTAACACCACCTTCAGTGCCCTCCCTAACGCGGTCTCGGACCACTGCCCCTGCTTAGTCCGTATTAGATCCTCCTTTGCTCACTCCCTTGTCTTCCGGTTCGAAAACTTCTGGACGAAGCTCCCTGGTTTCGCCAGTATCGTCCAATCCAGTTGGAACAATGGCACCTTCCCTTCGGACCCCGTCCTCCGTATTGCTTGCAAAATGAAATCTCTTCAAAAATCCTTGTCCCGTTGGAGCACGCGCCTAGGGCTGATCGACTCCTGGATTCGCAACTCCTCCATCATCCTCAACCTTCTGGACCTCACTGAAGAGCATCGGGCGTTGTCCGTCTAGGAAAGGAACTTCAGGAGGCTGCTCAAATCCCACACTTCGTCCCTTCTGCAAATTAAAAACGCCTATTGGAAGCAGCGTTACACCATTCGTTGGACCAAATTAGGGGATGAATCCACAAAATTCTTTCATGCCGCGGCTAGCTCCAGAAGGCGCCAAAACAACATTCCCGCCATTCAAACGCCTACTGGGGACTGGGCCTACTCCGAGGAAGACAAAGCAGATGTCTTCCTGGATTTTTTCCTCTCCAAAATGGGCTTCTCCTCACAACCTCCTATGGCCTTTAATCTGGCCTCCCTGGTGGATCGCCACAACAACCTGGCCCATTTGGCTGAGGATTTTTCGGCCGAAGAAATCGACTCTGTGGTTAACAATCTCCCCTCTGACAAAGCTCCTGGGCCGGATGGCTTTAATGGGCTCTTCTTCAAAACCTGTTGGCCCATCATCAAAGATGACTTCCATGCTCTCGGTCGCCACATTTCCTCCTCGCTGAACATTGATCTCCAGCCCATCAACGACTCTTACATCACGCTCATTGCCAAAAAAACAATCCCGCCAACGCTCAGGATTACAGGCCCATCTCCCTTCTCAACACCTTGATTAAAATCTTTACCAAAATCCTAGCTAATCGTCTCCAACCTATTATCACTTCGATTGTCCACCTTAACCAATATGGCTTTATCAAGAACAGATCCATCCAGGATTGCTTGGCCTGGTCTCTGGAATACTGCAATCTCTGCAAAACCTCCAAGAAAGCCTCTGTCATCCTAAAGCTAGACTTCGAGAAGGCTTTTGACACCATTGAGCACTCCACCATCATCCTCATGCTCGTTCACCTTGGATTTCCCTCTAAATGGCTTCGTTGGATCCAGGCGATCCTCTCCTCCGGTCACTCTGCCGTCTTAATTAACGGTTCCCCTGGCAAATTTTTCCACTGCAAAAGGGGAGTCAGGCAAGGGGACCCCTTATCCCCTCTTCTCTTCATTATTGCAGCTGATCTCTTGCAGCACATCACTAATCGTGCTGCTTCGTTGGGCTTCATTCACCCCCCGTCTTGCCATCCTGTTGGCATCGATTTCCCTATCATTCAGTATGTTGACGACACCATGATCTTCCTGGAGGCCGATCAAAAGAACATCCTTTTCTTCAAAGCCCTCATCAACACCTTCTCCTCGTCCACGGGGCTTCATGTCAATTTCGGCAAATCCAGTCTTATTCCCATTAATGTCCCGGACGATCAGGCTCGTATCCTCGCGGCAACTTTTGGCTGCTCTCTTGACTCCTTCCCCTTCACCTACCTAGGCCTTCCCCTCGGCCTTCACAAGCCTAGATTTGCAGATTTCACCTCTCTTATGGACAAAGTCGAACGACGACTTGCTCACACATCCCTTTGCCTTTCCATGGCGGGCAAACTGCAGATTGTCAACTCTGTCCTCTCCGCTCTACCCACCTATGCTATGTGCTCTTTCAAACTCCCCATCCGTCTCATCAAGCAGATTGATCGGGCGCGCCGAAACTGCCTCTGGAGAGGTTTTAACTCCAACTCCTCCTCTCACCCTAAAGCCAATTGGCAACTAGTTTGTCGGCCCAAAAGGATGGGAGGCCTCGGAGTCGTTAACCTCCGCACACAGAATACAACCCTCTTGCTCAAGCACCTCCACAAATTTGTCTCACACCAAAACATCCCCTGGGTTGACCTCGTTTGGAGGCTCTACTCCTCTTCCCCTGTGACGCCATCAATCGGTCCTCTGAGAGGCTCTAGCTGGTGGAAAGACGTCATTAAACTCTCCCCTATCTTCCTTGGTATTGCTCGCCCTCTGATTGGCAATGGTCGCTCTGTGTCCTTCTGACACGACTGCTGGCTTCAGTCCCCCCTGAAGCTCCTCCTTCCAAGACTTTTCTCCTTCGCCTCAAACCCCGCCTGCTCAGTCCACCACTTCTTCTCCCTTCCTCATCCGGTTGACCATTTTGCTATCCCCCTATCAGCTGAAGCCCTTGATGAATTCCAGTTCCTTGTCGCTCTTACTGAGAGACTGCACCCCTACAACCGGCCCCAGACTCCTGGTCCCTCATTTGGGACTCCACCACCTTCAAACCTAAAAAGTTCTATAATCATCACTTTCAGCAACCCAACCCCCCTAAGGTTTTCACTTGGCTCTGGAAGTCCAAATGCTCCAACAAGCTCAAAGTTTTCTTCTGGCTGGTGCTGGTGGATCGCCTATCCTCGAAGGACTTGCGGAAACGTCGCCACATCCTTCCCGCAGAGGAGATTGGGGAGTGCCAGCTTTGTACGCTTGGCTTGGAGGAAACTACCCGTCACCTTTTCTTCGAATGCCCCTTCAACCGTCGCTGCTGGAATTTTCTGCACATCTACTGGTTGGATGAACCGTCGATACATATCAAGATTGCTGCTGCCAGGGACGCCCTCTCCAAAACTTTCGCCATGGAGGTGTTCATCATTGGTGCTTGGGCAATTTGGCTACTTCGAAACAAATGTATCTTCGAGGGGTTATCCCCTTCCTTTTCTTCCTGGTTGAATCTTTTTTATGTAAATTTTTCTATTCAATCTAGTAGATTTCCCCCTCCTCTGAGATCCTCCATTGGCTCCTGGTTGGAGTCATTTCATACCCCGTTGTAATCTCTCCCCTACCCCCTCTTGTATTCTCCGCTTTGCTTTACATTTAATACAAAATCTTAGTAGGAGCCTCTTCTACTGATTTTCATCAAAAAATTCTCTTCTTACCTTTATTTTCTGTAGAAATCATGATTTTCTCTGTGGATGAAAAATATTGTCCTTCCAGTGTACCCCAACCTAAAACTAAGCTTAGGTGGTCCCTCGCCAAAGAAACCTGGGAAAGCATTGAGCCATCAAAAATCAAAAGGTTGCACAAAGTTTCCACTTACACCTTTGATGAAAGCTGTGTTGTTCTTAGGATCTGTTTGGTTAATTGCATCTGATTGGTTGAGTTGTGACTACAAGAAAAAGTTACTGTGGGATGCGAAAAATTTAAGATGTTGGCCGTAAGAGAGCTGAAAGCCGTTTGACCGAAATAATTGTGGATAAATTGCTTTGTAAAAAGTATGTAATACCCTATATTAAATCTAGAAAACCTCTAAATAGGATGCTAAGTTACTAACCACCATATAAGGTTTAAGCTCTTCACTATTAGCATTTCTCTCTTCAACATGCTACCCAGAAGGGATATTAACAGACACAATTGTTACGAGATATCAACAGACATGACTCATGAAATATGAAGGTTCTCAACAAACAAGAAATTTCTGGACTATATGTTCGTCCGACTTATTGAATGGCTCTTTGAACATAGTTACATAGACATGATAAATCCAGCAAAGGCGCACACAACATCAATCATATCTCCATGCACCACCAAGGGATTCATAATAAAAATGGAACACAAGCTGCAGAAACTTCCCAAATTCCTACCCTCTTTGCACATTAGACTATCATAATCTTAAGAAGAGTACACTAAACATATTCCATATTCCTTAATCCTAGAGATAACACAAAGCAACACAAGAAAAGTGAAAAGAGTGAATTAAATCTCCGTGAATATCAAGAATTTTCATGATGAGTTTCGCAAGCCAACAGTAAAAGAGAGGAGGGGAATATCGAGGAGGGAGGGCGCAGGGACTGGCCATGAGCTGGTCAACGTTGAATCCGAGTGCTCCCATGAGTTGTTCGGCGATCTCCACCGTTTCCCGTTGCAAGGTGCGTCACCTCCATTGTGGCCGAGGCAGACGCAACCAACGACGCCATGGCCTGGCGTCAAACAGTGAGGAGCGAGGAGGCTAGCAGCAACGGGATGACCACTACAAGAGTGGACGAATTTGTTGTGGAGCCCGGTAGTCGAGGAAAACAGATAGGGAAGAACAGGAAGCTGTTTTTGGAGAGAGCTGTTGGACTGGAATAACCTTTTGGTTGGCTTTTGCTTCTAGAAGAAAAAACTGCTCCCAAAGTCAAGACTAGTGATAGATGCAAAAGCAACTTTCAGATTGATCTAAAGCAACTAAGCATATAACAAGGTCTGCCTTAGCTAGACGTTGATAACCCGACTACCAAACGTAGAACTATATCAGAACCTATGACAGATTGCACGACAATTCGGAGCTCCTACGAAACATATCACAATCTCAATCTAACAAAAGCTACAAGCTAGTACCAGACACCAACACAATGAGCCAGCCAACAAAAAAGCATAGATGACTCCTAATCCCTGGAATATGCAAAACAGAAGCATAACATTAGCCTGGTAGACGGCGCGTCCAAAATGCAGATTCGCTTCAACATACACCCGTCACCGGAGAGAACAGCAGCGAGAGAGGCCAAGTCAATACCCGAACCACCACCATTGCTCTGTGCTAAGGACCTGCCCCGTCCGGTCCTTACCACCTAGCAAAGGTTCCTTGCTATGTAGCGGTTCGTTCTTGACTCAGGCTCATCCCCAGCTGCTCTGCTAGGCTAAAAGTCTCCCCCTTATCAGGTTTAGACGTCGCAGTGTAGCGCCGTCTTGATCTTGTTGATGGTGCAGGATATAAGATTGTTCACCGTCTCTACTGACTCCACCGTGAGCTTAGCAGTAGGCTGGCTGTTGACGAGTATCTGGAATGCAACAGTGAGCAACGAGCCACCGGTCTTGTGATCTGCACCGATGCTAGGCCCAGCAGGCAGGATGGCAAAACCTGAGGGCAGAAGCGCAACACATGCCGAGTCCCCACCACTCATGACAAGGTGCATTGCTGGGATATCCACTGGAGCATACACGACCATCGAACCAGATGTGTCTGCACACGTCTCCTGTAGGATCAGCATGCTGTTCTGGTTCGCATTGGTGGGCTGCACAGTGAACAAAATAGGTTAAGGGAAGAGGAAGGGTACCAGAACTCAAAACAGATAATAATTATTTCCATTAGCGATGATTTTCATCATGCAGAGGAATCCACAAAAGTACAATAGTATAAGACCAAAACCACATTGAAGTTTACAGTAATTTTTAGACCTTTGTGCTGCGTGGACTGTGGAGGCAGTTAGTGTGCAAAATATGAATATGGGCGGTGACTGAAGCTAAATTCTATACCTTTTTAGAGCAGATATGTACTCTGCTTTTGGCAACCTTTCGGCCTTTCCACAGATCTCATGTAAAGTTAGGTTCTTCAACAACCTTAGATAAAAAGTAGGAACTAGTTTTCCCAATCTGTGACCTTTTTCTCATGAAATTTTTGTGCACTTAGGCCCATTTGGTTCACCTTGCTAAACTTTAGGGACTAAAGTTTAGTCTCTTTTATTCCCTAAAATGCCAAACATGGTGACTAAAAAGGACTAAACTTTAGTCCTTAAACTTTAGCCTTTAGTCACCATGAGATTGCTAAAAGAGACTAAAGCCCTGCTTGGTTCTTTTAAGGACTAAACTTTAGTCTCTCTTTATTCACGTGACTAAATTTTAGTCCTACATGTTTGGATTCTAGAGACTAAAGATTATTAAAGTAAGTGAAAAATGACCAAACTACCCTTAATAAATGCTTGCATATAGTCTTTTTCCTACCCCAAGGAGCATTAATGAGGAGCAAACCATATCAATAGTCTCTTTTAGTCCCTTTTAGGGACCTCATGGGGATGGCTAAACTTTAGGGACTAAAGTTTAGTCCCTTTTAGTCACATGTTTGGCAATTTAGGGATTAAAAAGGTCTAAACTTTAGTTTAGCAAGGTGGAACCAAACACCCACTAAAGAGTACTAATGACAGAGAATACCTCTCATTAATGCATCTTAGGATGGGACAAAAGACATTTGCAGTCATTTATTAGAGGCAATTTGGTTTTTATTCAACTCATTTAATAACTTTTAGTCACTAGAACCAAACAACTAGTGACTAAAGTTTAGTCAAGTAAATAAATGGAGACTAAAGTTTAGTTTAGTCTCTAAAGAAACTAAACGGGGCCTTTAAGCTAATATCAACTTTTTTATGGGGATAAAACCAAGATTAAGAACACATTTAAGATTTTTTCACAGGCTATATATTCCACATTAAATTGGAAAGTGATTAGTGACATATTGTGTCCCAAGAATGCCTTGTGTTAAGATTAGTTACATATTTGAAAGAGTGTTGTCTCCCCGACAAGTCAGTTAGAGTTGTTTAGCTAGTAACAAGATAGAAAGAGCACCCGCTATGCACTGAACCATGGTAAAGTGGTAGATAAACTCACACTGGCCTTCAGTAGAGATACGCAGTTGCCATCCTGTTGTCCCTTGGCAATGCTTGTCACCTCCTGCATAGGGCCACCATTGCTGAGGATATCCCACTCAGCCCGTAGCGCCTCATTGCGCAGGAAGTTGAAGAGCCGGTCAGGCATCACAGGCATCCACACCGATGTGGCAGCACTGAGCACCACGCCTGGTGGCATTCCAGGTTCATCCACACTTTTCCGCGCCATGATATGCACATCCTCCCCGATATTGCCTGTTAACCCATCCAGTTTGCTCCATTCACGAGCAGATGACGCGCTCACCCCTGCACAAAAGTTATCTGTCATCCTCCGCGCCAGCTTTAACATGCTCCGTTTTCCTTCTGGATGGATAGCTGCTGCAAATATGGACACAAAGACATTTTGATTAGAGGGTGCATCCAGTGGAAAGAGAAGTTGACAGAAGTTGCACACTTGCACTCAATCAGATTTCTGTACCTGGTGAGTCATACTCTGGCAATGCAATAGAAGACATGAGAATGGCCAAACACTCGCATTGCCTCTGTAGCGTTGTGATCCACCGTCCTGCACCAAAGGCAAGACCAGACCGGAGAAGAGACCGGTAGAGCTGGTGCACAGATGCCTCATCATACTCTGTATGTTCAACCCATGTGACCTACAGTGTCCATTAAAGTTCTGCTGTTAGGACTTGAATGCATGCCCAAATGCAAAAGTCTTGAGATGTAATACACCAAAAGAGGTCTACAGTGCAGTCAGTGCAGTTTTACTATGCGTAAAACATTGATGTATGTACCAACTAAATGATAGCAATGCATTTTGTTTTCAGTCAGTATGTTTTTTTCCTTTTCACCCAATCCGTGGAACATGAAAAAGGACAACGGAAAATGTTTAACAATAGTGGCTAACTCGAGATATTGGCCCCACATTGTAAGTAGTAATATAAGAACCATTGCACATAGGACTAATGGACTAGTAGTTAGAAACATGTGTCTATTCTGTTTGTATCGAATCAACCAGAGAAGTACCACCAAAGCAGGGGGCAGATCTAGAAACTGACCAATAGAGGGATTATAAACTTGACAAAATAGGATATTTAAAATAAGTATTGCAAATTTGCTGTTAAATCATTCAAGAACTGGATTCAAACCCAATCTCTTACTTTGTAGGAAAAAACATCTGAAATATGTCAATGTCATTATAATTTTCACGGTTTAAAAATATACCATCATCAGGGTGTCACCGATAGACGAGGGCCATTATAGCCCACTGAATGAAATAACAGAAGAAAACTTCAAATTTTTGTGAGATGACACTCTCTCAAAGTTTGATCTAGGAACAAAAGATCAGCCTGAGCATGGTCCCTTTAACATTTTTTAACATCATTCTGATCACAATATCTTGATTGTTAATCCTTGACTCATGATATACCCCAAGAATGGCACACTACCAGTTTCAAAATTGTGTGCTCCTGAAATCCTTAAGTAAAAAAGAACTGCTTCCTGCTATCAACTTGTGGGTTCAGAACAGATTGACTGATGAGCTGTTATCGATAGTAATGAACCATTGCCAACTGGTCAAAATTATGTTTGTACTGGAGCAAACTAGCGTATTTAATTCTCCCATACAAGTGTCAAGTTTAGAATTTTAAATAGAACCGTTGGTGCATGTATGCACCCATTAACAATCTGTACTAAGGTTAATATAAAAACCCTGGTTCAAAACCCGAGATGAAAGGACTTTTTCAATGAGACAAAACAATAGAGGAAGTGGTCAAGATTTCAACGAGACACATCGATTAAACTGCGGACAAGAAGTTACCCAAGGGGCGCCGTCCCAGGAGTAGAAGAAGTATCTAATCCCCTTGGAGAATTGAACTTCAGATTAAACAAAAGCGAAGGAGCATACTTGGGGAGAAGTGTTGGATCTACACAACCAGTTAATTATTCCAAAATCATTTGTTTAATCCCCTCCCTGCTGACTAATACAATACTTTACTTTGGATGATGGCCTCATAACCACAACATGTCTATAGGAGACATGAGCCTACGCCATGACTTGTGAATAAGAACAAAATACTGCATGGTGATCACAAGATGTCACGTTATAATAACATTATTTGAAACACTACAAAAGGTAGTGATAGATATGGCTCTCTTGGTTTAAGATTTAAGACCTTTTGCTAAGAATGTCTAAGGAGCAGGAGTTAACAAAGATAGTCACTCTTTTCAGTACCTTGCACAACCCATTAGGAGTGTCTTGCAGCACACAACCAGAAGGCAGCCTTCGGCAGTTCATGTTTGCAGTAGCAGATGCAGAAGTTATGCCTTGATCCCTCATCAATCCATCAGCTGAAACGTCCACTACAGCCCATACACCCTCAGACAGCTGTTTGGAGAACCTGATAAACTTCACACCTCTATTAGGCACAAGAGGTGAAAGCACCTGTAGCTCAGCCTGCATCTGTTGCAAGAAAAGAAAAACAACCACTCAGGTCCTATGCTAGTATGATTAACCACATGAAAGACGGAATATGTAAGATAATGTAAGATAAGAGGGATACTCTAGGATGTTAATCACTCACAAGCAGCAATGCACCATTTCTACTCCCAGCAACCCCGGCAGAGATTTCCTCAATGGTTGATGCCTTGGCAATCATGCAAGAGAACATGTCTGACCATCTTCTCTGTGGCAAGAATTCAAGCTACAAGGGTGAGTTCAAACAATCAAGCAACAGCAACATGAAGGGGGTACGGTGGTGGCATAAGCACAACCTCATCCATGAGGGTCTCCACAAGCGCAGTGCTATCGTCTATGATGACAATGCCGGATTCTCTAGAGGCCTCTGATACAAACCCCGCAGGCTTCAACCCTATGCATGGTGGGAAGGTGTTTAAGTACTCGTCGAAGTTTAGTCTCTCTTTTCCATGCGAGGCAGGTGCGGAGGCACTTGGAATCCATAGTGGCTCCTTCATCTGCACCATCTTGACTAGCTCATTCATTGCAGTCATTGCAAGCTCCAAGAACACGGTCTTGTCAACGCCGGCCATTGCTGATGCCGCAGCATCAACAGCTCTCATGGGAATAACTACCGCGCCCATTGGGCTGGACACGGCGCCAGCAAAATCAGTGATCGTCGAGATGGGCATCGTAGCTGATGGCATCGGACTAATACTACCGACTGCAAGCTCCAGTGACGAGCCTGGCATAAGATGCGGCTGATGCATCTGCGGTGGCGCCATGAGGGAGATGGGCTTGCCGATGAACTTGGCAGCGACGGCGCAGACTCGGCTGAGCTCATCCTTGAGCCGTGCGTTCTCGACGCGAAGGTGGTGCTCCTCCAGGGACAGCTCCCCTAGTACCGCTGGGCTGCCGCAGCCGCTGCACACCGGGCTTCTCATGGCCTCCCGGATGGACTGGTTCTCGGAGCGCAGCTTGTCGTTCTCTTGCTTCAGCAGCGCGTTCTCGTGTCGCTCCAGTTGCATCTTGACAATTCAATCACCACAGGGAGCAGTGTCAAGAACAGCACCATCGGCAGGAAGCCGAGTAAAAAATTGCGTGCTTTCGTTTCGCTCGCTTACCTTCATCTGCGTGCGCCGATTCTGGAACCAGAACTTGACCTGCCGAGGTTCGAGTTGGAGCCGCCTGCTCAGCTCCGCGCGCTGCTTCTCGTCTGGGTGGGGACATTCCTTGAACAACCTGCACCGAAGAACCCATCCATGCATGAAACAGTCAAGCACAGGAGAATCCAACGAGTCGTTCGTGGGAGTGGCGGGTGGGGGCGCGCTTACGCTTCCAGCTGTTGAATCTGCTGCGGCGTGTGGCGGTGATATCGCTTCTTGCGCTTCCGTGGGTTGCCGGGCTCGGCCTCGTCGTCGTCATCGTCGCCTCCATCGCCTCCCACGTCGCCGCAAGAGACGACGTCGAGGTGTTCGCTCCCCGACCGGCTCTCATTCTCCACCTCCTTCCCGCCTACTCCGCCGCCCTGGACCATCGTAACCACATTCCCGCCGCCGTCTCGGCCTGCGGACGTCCGCCTGCAAACAACCAAAGAAATACACGCCTTTCCAACTCACTCGGCCGCACCAAGAAGAGAAAAGAAGCCCCCACCCGACCGCTAGACACAACACGATGGCGAAGGCGCGCGTACGTACCAGCACGAGCGAGAGCGCCGGCGACGACGTGAAGACGCCGGGGACCAGCGCCAGGAGTACGGGAACTGCATGCCGGCAGCGACCACGCCGTCGCGGAAGAGTCCCGCAAAGCTCATCCCCCTCCCCTTGCCCTCCCCCCTGGCCCGAGAGAAGATTAGAGGAAGCTAGCACACCACTGACACCAGTGCGTGCGTGCGTGCGTGCGTCTCGGGCGTGTCGCGCAATTAACTAGCACTAGACTGCCTTCTCCTTCCTTCGTGAGCACTGTACTACCGGAGTACTGGTAGACACAAAACAAAAAGGGAAGGGTTAGTCTGCCCTGGATCTGCCCCTTCCTTTCTGCACACCTCACAAGTCACGAGTCCAACTAAAAAACACTCCCTTGAGTGTAGTACTATCAGTGGGCACTGCTCTTGCACTCTAGTCTCTACCCACTCCACTCCTCTCGCTCACCGCCCTCCTGAAGTGCCGGGTAAAAATGGTCAAGAGTTGGATCAGGTGCTAAGCATAATGTACTACTTGCCAAGTGTATTAGCATAGACCCGGGGAAGCAGGGAGGGAGAGTCAAAGCCGAAGCGCAGGAGAAGAATTTTCGCGGTGTGGACGCACAGGCGGGGAGCCGCGGTGGCCGGTCAATGGGGCGGGGGTTTCTTTTTGTTTGGTTGCGCGGGGGGGGGTTTGCATGGCGTTTGGCACGGCACGAGGCTGACCGTCCAGGCCAGCGCAGCGCGGGAGGTCAGGCGGCCACGCGCCCACACCCACCCGTCTTCACCGGTCACCACTCACCACTCACCAGGCACGCGCGGCGCGCGGCGCGGCGGATCACATCCATCCCATCAGTCCACTCCGTCGCAAACCCTGCCTGGCTGCCTGCTGCGGCTTCGTGCCTCGGGCTTGGCCGCGTGTTCCGTATCCTAGCCGCCCCGTCTCGTCTCGTCAGACTGGTCTTCCCTTTTCGCCGTTGTTCCGCTCGGTTTCTTGTATTTTTCTTCTCGGAGGGGACACGGGCTAGCCGCTAGCGAGAGATGGGAGCGGGGCGGGTTTGCGGCCGCGTCCGCGGCGGAGTCAAATCTCAAAAGAAAACCGTACTCCTTGGAGCTGGCGTGTGCGCGGGGGTTGGCTCGGGTAGCTGCTGTGCTGTCCCCGTGAGCGTGACCACCCCTGAATCCGGTTCACCGGACCGGTGACGACGAGAAGAGGCAAGAGGTAGGGGATGGTTACAAGTATGGATGTTAGAATATTCTAATTATTTATATTAGTATTTGAATAACTATAATATGAATATTCGTATTTGTGTCCGAATTAAATATACATGATATTTAGAAATATTTTACAAATGTGGATATGGAAACGGATATCCGAATTCTTCTGAATGTGGATATGAAAATGAATACATCCGTATTCGTTTTAGGATTTCACACAGATTAAACTTAGACTCAAGATAATATATTATCACTATATTAATGGTTTATTTATTATTTATATAATTATGGAATACTTAAGTTAGTGAATATTAATAAGTTATGGTTTAAAGTAAATTGATGGGTAAATATTTGTTTGAACTTGATTTTTTATAATTAAAATATAACATATCTCATTTCATATAAGTTTTTTGTATTTTTCTAGATACATTTGCTATTTTTAACTCATTAATTGTGTTTCTAGGATTTAAATTGAAATATGTGAAATTTGAAATGCAAGTACCTAAAATAATGCACTAAAATTTATAGAAAAATTGCATTCACTATTTTGTGTCCATTTTTAGTTCTTGTCCATGAAATTTAAAGAAATATTAAAAAATTTATATCACGACACTTCATGTGTAATGTGAAGCTTAATAGTTTTTTAATTATAAAAAATCAAATAAAGTCTGAAAAATACGAGACTTATCACGGTGTTATAATATTATACGTAGATACTATGATAAAATTTTGAAAATATTTCGAGAAATTTATCATATAGAATGTTAAGAAATATGAGATTCTCTTGAGAGGAATAGAGTTTTGAGAAGGAATAGACTATAGTTTAAAGTATATTGATGGTTAAATGTTTGGTTGAACTTGATTTTTTTTTATATAATAAAAATACAATATATCTCATACCATATAAAGTTTTTGTATTTTTCTATATCCAGTTGCTATTTTTAACTCATTAATTGTGTTTCTAGTATTTAAATTGGAATATGCGAAAATTGAACTGCAAGTACCTAAAATAATACACTAAAATTTATAGAAAAATCACATTCACTATTTTGTGTCTGTTTTTAGTTCTTATCCACTAAATTTAAAGAAATATTAAAAAATTTATGTTACGACACTTCATTAGTAATGTGGAGCTTAATGATTTTTTAATTATAAAAGAAATCAAATAAAGTCTGAAAAATACGAGACTTGTCACAGTTTTATAATATTATACGTAGATATCATGATAAATTTTTTAAAATGTTTAGAAAATTTTATCATATAGGATGCTAAGAAATCTGAGATTCTCTTGAGAGGAATTAGAGTTTTGAGAAGTAATAAGTTATGGTTTAAAGTAATTGATGGTTAAATGTTTGTTTGAACTTGATTTTTTATATAATCAAAATACAACATATCTAATCGCATATAAATTTTTTGTAATTTTCTAGATCTATTTTCTATTTTAACTCATTAATTGTGTTTCTAGTATTTAAATTGGAATATGTGAATTTTGAACTACAAGTACCTAAAATAATGCACTAAAATTTATAGAAAAACCAAATTCACTATTTGTGTCCATTTTTAGTTCTTATCCACTAAATTTAAAGAAATGTTAAAAAACTTATGTTACGACACTTCATCGGTAATGTGGAGCTTAAGAGTTTTTAATTATAAAAAATCAAATAAAATCTGAAAAATACGAGACTTGTCACAGTGTTATAATATTATACGTAGATACCATGATAAAATTTTGAAATTTTTTTGAGAAATTTATCATATAGGATGTTAATAAATTTTTGAAAATGTTTAATTTTTAAAAATAATAAAATTCAGCTAATTCTTTCCAAATTGCTGCCTGTTTTTTCTGCATTGGCGCGCCTGAACTCAATTTGTGTGTTCTTATTGGTTGAAATGTATTATGAATTTCAGTTCAAGACTTTATGTAGTTCTTGTTGGTTGTTGTGTATGATGAATTTTAGCTAGTGTTGTTTAAAAATTTAGTTTGTGCATGGTTTATTGTGTATCATTGTTTCTTATTAATTATTATTTTAATTTGGTATATTGGACTGTTTGGACTTTTGGAAAATTTTTGAAACAGTGAACATTTGGAGTTAAACCGAGTAAACATCCGAATACATATTCGTATTCGAAACATCCGTTTTGTATTCGTATTCGAGAACATCCGAATCCGTATTCGTATTCGATTTAAAATATGGTAAGTAGTGCTATTCGGATTCGTTTTCATCCGTATTCGATCCGAATCCATCCTAGCAAGAGGTCATAAAATGGGCAAACGACTCATCTTTTAGCTGCCCTAACATTGTGCCAGGCGGTTCATGAACGTGCGTCCAACTGGTACGCATGGCTCACCTGTTTGTCACCCGTGGTACGAGGGCCCAACGTCAGTTGCCTGGTTGCATCATGCATGTGGAGGCTGGGCGGGACTCGGGAGAAGAGTGGATTGACGTGATAAATGGGTGTTTTGTTCTGTCTCAGTTCATGGCTTCTACTGCATATTCTTAGGCCCCACAACACGGTGCACAACTCCTCAACAGCGCGACGAGGAAGGTTTTGAGCGAGGAAGGCTCTACCACGATGAAATTGTGGAAATAGAAGGAAAGCCGAGCCGACGCCTGCATGGAAACCAAGCGGACGCACGGTGGATCTAGAGCTGACCTATGTGCACCGTTGGATGGCCTATCGTGCCACGTGTCAAGCATCGGTAATAGATATGTACTGTGGTCGCCATGGATATTGGATCCACCGATTTTTTTCCGCAGCGGAGGCGTGGGCGATCAGGCGATGGAGACATGGAGGCACGGGGATCTAGCGAGACGCGCAACGGGATCGGTCCGGTGGGATGAGATCTAGCGTGCGGTGAGGTGACGTACGCACCTCGCACGCATCTTGACGCGATTGGAGAACGTTAAACTTTTTTCTCGGGGCAGGGCCATGGTGGCTGGCTGAATGCGTTGGAGCCTTAGAGGATGGCGCCTGCCATCGTGTTCCCTCTGCTCTCCATCACGACCAGCTTGGCGTCATAAATGGTATGCTGCTCTAGGGCCTATACACAATATGAAACCGGTTTTATTATGTTCCGGTTACAGATTGTTACGTTGAGTTCGTCAGATATTATTTTAAAATATTAAATGTAGATTATTTATAAAATTTATTCATAATCGATAGATTATTCCTGAGATTAATCTAATAAACTTAATTATATCATAATTTGACAATATGATGCTATAATAAACATTTGCTAATCATAGATTAATTATGATTAATATAATTCATCTCGCGAATAATCTACTACAAGAAAACAACAAACTTTCGTCAGTTTTTAGCCAAACAAAGTTAAGCAAAACTCGACGAAAGAAGCAAACTTCCACCGAAAAAAACATTAACTTCCATCGGTTTTTGGCCGACTAAAGCCTATAGACGATAGTTGACTATCTTTCATTGGTCGCTGACGGAAGTTCATGGATGCAGATGAAAAAAGTAACTTCCACCGGCTAATTTTTGGCCGGCGGAAGTTAGTTTTTTTTCTTTTTTTTGTACATTGCAGTAGATAGCAGATTACATCCTCAATAGAATTTCACATTTTAGATTATAAATTCTAGAATACAATTTCACATTCAAATCAATGCAAATATATCCTCTATACAGAATTATCCTCTACATAATCTAATGCAAATATTCACAATCAAGTTTCCGAGTTCTGGCTACATTCTGAGAAAAGGCAAAAAGAAAAGAAAGCAGACAGAGGAAAAGCATCTCCTCTTGTGTCATAGGCTTTTCTTCTCCCTCCCTTTTCTTCTTAGTAATAGGATGGAGTAGTTTACAAGAGGAAAAGTTAGCCAACAAAATCAAAAGTAGAATTAATATTACACTGCATTGTAACTTGCTCACAAACCAACATGTGCATTTTCACATTACAATAACCCTAAAAGCCTAAAGTGGTAATGGTAAGATAGCATATATAAGTCCATTCTATGAATACAACTATGTTTTTATCACAAAGACATATTGTCAAAAGTGAATGAAAATGTGGACATGATATGATTAAATGAACCAGGTATATAATGCAAACTATCTTTAAATATTTCACATTGCTTTAAAGAATAATGTGCAAGGAATCAATTCTGCACTCCAGATGTTTATGAAACGTGTAAGAAAAACAAACGGAAACAAATACAATCACGGGTCAAGCACTTTCTTATGCCATCTCAAAGTTAATATTTTATTCAATCTTGTAAAAGCTTCCCATCAAAGAATAATGTACAAACTCAATCGCAAAAACCTATTAATCTAGATATCCACTACAACATTTCCATAATGTGATTTACAACAGATAACAAATTAAGCATTACACATTTTTCCATGTAAGTGAAGTAGTAAACTCATGCTCTAACTTCCATTGCATCCGTGGTTAAAAACAACACCAAAATCAAATGCTTTAGAACCTGATTAGAACTGCTTTAGAGTTCAAGAGATAAACAACCTAAATCTCAAGTTGATACATTTCGATGGTCAACTCTAGTGGATACATAGCCATTTTATTTAAGGATAACAACACTAGAATCAAGTAATCGACATCACCATCATCACAACATTGCTCACACATTTGGCGAGCTTGCCATTAACACAACATAAGAAGTAAGAAAGCAAGAAAATTTCACCAGTATATGATCCTCCTATCGAGGTCAAGAATGTGGACAGAGTTCCCGAGCGACCGCAACACACTAGGATACTTCTTCTCCTAGCTGAAGACGGCGAGCCCAAGGGCGCGTGCCTCCCTCTAATCCTTCAGAGAGCCGCCTCACTAGAGATGACGATGGGGATGGATGACACGATAGGGCGAGACCGACTACGAGGTCATGGTCACGAATCGATGTCAACCAAATCAGACCACCGACACCATCAACTGCCTCTACAGCCATGGAAGACCAAATAACATGTGTGATGAATTTGATGGAATCATAGAAATAATGATTAAACTATGGATGATTAATTTTTGAAACCTTATGTATTCTATTTATTTCATATTTTGATGTTTGATATGTGATTATTTGAATATTTATTATGTAATCTTCTTTTAAATAGTTGGCTCACGAGCTAGACCAAGCTGAGTCAAGCTGGGTTTTCTGCTTGTTATATTAATGAGTCGAGCCGACCTAGCTCGTTAACATAACGAGCTATAACGAGCCGAGCTAAATGAGACGAGCTGGCTCGTTATCCGGCCCTAGTGTTCTTTTTTTTCCTGCAGAATATCAGGCCACTCCCGATAAAAATGATGAACAAGCCGAGGCGATGACTCAGTTGGTTCTAACGCCCCAATTGGTGACATTGGACAAGACAGAAGACCCTAGGCATCGACACCTGAGACCTATTTATGTTAAGAGACTAGTCAATGGAAAGCCGATGTACAAATGATAATAGACAGAGGAGCATCCATCAACTTGATGCCATACACTACCTTCCGGAAGCTGGGGAAAGGGCCAGAGGACCTTAGTAAAACCAATATGGTGCTGAGGGACTTTGGCGGTAACTTGTCATAAATGATGGGGGTGCTGAATTTAGAATTGACGGTTGGAAGTAAAATATTGCCGACCACCTTCTTTGTCATAGAGGGAAAAAGATCCTACAAATTACTATTGGGGCGCGATTGGATCCATGCCAGTGTTGCGTACCGTCAAAAATGCATCAAAGCCTCATGCAGTGGGTTGGCGATCAAGTGGAAATTTTCCCTGCCGATAAATCGGTTAACATGACAATACCGATTTATCTGTATGGGAAATGGAAGGAGTCGATTGTCTATAGGGTAAAGCCTAGGACAATGATTTTCTCGAGGTATCAAGGAATGGAGTCAAACCATATAGCAATAAACAGCCCAAGCTCACCCTGTGAAGATACCATCAACGAAGTAGAGGGTAAACTCGGTCAAGGCTTCGCTGCAACTGATGAACTACAACGATAGATTGAGGCCAACTTTTGTAAGTACTCAACTTCTTGATGAAATAAAAGATGAATTAATTGCGTTATTACAAGAATATTGGGATTGTTTTGCATGGGAATATCATGAAATGCCAGGTTTAAGCCGATCAATTGTATAACATCGATTCACAATAAAGAAGGGATACCGGCCCTTTAAGCAGTCACCTCGGCGATTCAAGGCAGAGATATATCCAAATCTCAAGGCCAAGGTAACAAGATTGTATGATGCATGATTCATAAGGCCATGCCGATATGCATAGTGGGTATCAAATATTGTGCCCGTATGGAAGAAAAGTGGGAAACTTAGGATATATGTTGACTTCAGAGATCTAAACAAAGTGACCCCAAAATACGAATACCCGATGCCAATCACATACCTATTGGTAGATGCCACATTGGGTCACAAGATTATCGGTTTCATGGATGAAAATGCAGGGTATAATCAAATTTTCATGGCAGACGAAGATATACAGAAGATAGCTTTCTGGTGCCCAAGTGCCATTGGGCTTATGAGTGGGTGGTGATGAACTTCGTCTTGAAAAATGCTAGAGCTACATACTAGAGAGCCATGAATTGCATCTTCCTTGATCTGATCGGCCTATTCGTGGAGATATACATAGATGACGTCATGGTAAAATCAAGCGATACTCAAAACCATGTGGCCGATCTACGTCAAGTTTTGGAACGGGACAGGAAGTATGGATTAAAGATGAAAATGGAGAAGTTTGCTTTTGGTGTATTGACGAGCAAGTTTCTAGGCTTTATTGTACATGAGAGAGGGATTGATATAAGCTAGTGCAACATTGAAGCAATCAAAAACACTCAGCCCCTGCTAATAAAACCAAATTGCAATCACTAATCGGGAAGATAAACTTTTTGAGATGATTCATATATGACCTTTCAAGGAGAATGGAGCCGTTCACGCCACTACTGAGGTTAAAGCCTGACTAGGAATTCATATGGGGTGAAAAGAAGCAAAAAGCATTTAATGAAAATCAAAGAGTATTTGAGCTGCCACAAAATGGGATTCTGTTCAGGCTATACTTATCGGCCGATGATAAAGACATTGGGCCGGTCCTGGTACAAGAGATCGATAAACAGGAAAGGGTGATTTTCTATCTCAGCAGAAGACTGTTGGATGCTAAAATTTGATATCCCACAGTGGAAAAGATCTGTTTATGTTTATATTTCTTGTGCACCAAGTTGAGGCATTATTTACTATCGGTGGAGTGTACCATAATATGCAAGCTATTGACACAAAAATGTGCCCTACACTTGGGTTAGTTCGACGATTCAAAAGCGTGTGGATACTTAGGAATAAGCCTAAGCGTAACACAACACTGACGTCACGATCCGACTACCTTTAACAGTGGCAAGGGGGTGGAGTCGCTAGGTAATCAGATTACAGAAATAATCCAATTAGCCGAATTTATATATATATATATGAAATAATCCAATCGGCCGAATGGAGCCTGATTGGTATAGGATATACCGTGCGAAGGGGTCACCGAAGGGGGCCTTTGGTGTCTGGTGCGAAGGGTGCGCCGAAGATAGCCTTCGGCGTTCGTATTGATCTGGCCGAAGATAGGCTCTGAACAGATCGTGACACGTGACTGCCTCCGAACGACAGGGTTCGGTCCGAAGTCTCTGACACCAAAAACCCAATGTAGCACGCTGGCGCGACTACGTCCAGTGCAGAGTACTGGCGCGACGAAGTCCGACGCAGAACGTTCTGGCGTAACCCCGGCGGGAAGCACCCCCGATGTGGAGTGGCTCCAGTGCGCAGTACTCGACCAGACCGACAACAGCGTGACGGATCCGGCACAGATGAACGAAGCAAGGGTTCACCGAAGGGTGCTCTGGCAGCCTCCAAAACCAGCTTCCTAGCTCCGTAAACCTTCGAAGAAGGGGCTCCAAACGTGAAACCTGCAGCAAAGTTAAAGTCAAGTGCCAATTCGGCCTGGAGACCGAATTTACTAAGTGTTGCAGTAGATAAACGAAGGTAGCAATCTATTACGTAGATTAACAGATGGTTCATAGGAGAGCCAACAAGGTGATAACAATCTGTTACGTAGATTAACAGATGATTCACAGGCGAACCAACATGGCTTACCATTGTTACGGTGTGGCTGGCGGAGGGCTTCCAAGCAAACCCACGAAGGTTGTACAGAAAAGTAAAGAAAGTAAAATACATTTCAAAGCTAGGGCTTTCTGGTTGATTTATTGTGCGGGGGTTGATGAATCGGCCTCACCCCTGTATTTATAAGGGCTAGTCTTCTTATCTTTAATTTTAATCTGATAAGATTCAGCCTAATCAAGTTTAGGGAAAAAAACCAGAATCTATATCAAACTCTATCTTCGGAGCTAGCCCGAAGTGCACCTTCGGTAGGCCCGCCGAAGCCTGCTCCTTGGGCTGAAGCTTCGGCGGGGCAGGCCTCCAAAGGGCATTCGGGCCGAAGCTAGCAGGCCACAAAAGGGCTTCCGAAGCCTCATGAAGACGGGCCTCCAACACTATAGGGCTTCGGCCTGTACCAGTACATGTGTATTTTTGGCCCAAATTACCAAAATTGATATTTTGACAACCTTAACCATTAATCCCTTTTTTGTTATCAACACATGCCCCCCACCTTTTATTGAACTAAGTGAACTAAAAGCATGACATGCTAAGGATGATGCCTTCCATATTGGCCTTCCGACATTTTCAAGCGCTTTGCCACACACTTGGGAAGTACTTTTTCAAATACCTGCCATTTAAAGCTATTCGAAATCGCTCTCCTTGTATAGACTCTAACAAGTATGCATTACCTAGAATGATTTCAGCCACTTTAAAAGGACCTTTCCAATTAGGCGACCATTTACCAAATTTGGGGCTCTTAGTGCCTAAGGGCAAAATCGTCTTCCAAACCAAGTCACCAACTTGAAATGATTTTGGTTTGACTATTTTGTTGTAGACTCTAGCTACTCTTATTTTGTCTTTCTCTATAGCTTCTAAAGCTCTTAACCTCTTATCAGTCACTTCTTCCAAATTATCTTTCAAAAGAGTTTTATATTCATCGACCGATAAGCCATTTTGTTTAAAAAATCTTAAAGAGCCAAGATCTACCTCTACTGGTAGAACGACTTATTGTTCATATACTAACTCATATGGACTAACTTTGGTAGCACCATGCTTTGCAACTCTACAAGCCCATAATGCCTCGGAAAGCACTTCATGCCACCTTTTAGGGAATTCTTCAATCTTCCTATAATGAGCTTAATTACAGTTTTATTACTAGACTCGGCCTGACCATTGGTCTGAGCATAGTATGGTGAAGAGTTTATTAACTTAATACCATAAAATTTGGCAAAATATCTCACTTCTTTAGCAATAAATGAAGTACCTTGATCTGTAGTGAGAGTTTGGGGAATACCGAATCTATGTATAATGTACTTTAAGATGAAACCAGGTACCTCATTGGGAGTCATGTTCTTGAGAGGTACGACTTTAGTCCATTTGGTGAATTAGTCTGTTGCCATCAATACGAACCGATGCCTTTTTGAAGAGGGGGGATGAATTTGGCCGATGAAGTCTAAATCCCAACCTCGGAACGGACATGGTTTGACAATTGGGTTGAGTAATGCCGTAGGGGACAATTGAATATTACCAAACTTTTGACATGCCTCACACCCTATATAATACTTAAAACAATCTTCAGTCATAGTCAGCCAATAAAAATCCGTTCTTTTGAGCATCCATCTCATTTTTGGGCCGACTGATGATTGCCACAAAGCCCCTCACGAACTTCTCCCATAGCTACCTTAGATTGACCGGCGTTTAAGCACTTTAGGAGTACCCCATCAATAGTTCGACAATACAGTACATCGTCGAGTAGTACAAATTTAAACGCCTATCGTCGAATTTTCCGAACAACCCTTTGATTGGGATTGCTTAGGTACTGGACGATTGGAATTCTCCCATCATCCTCATGGATTTCCGGAGGGTTTGCTAATTCCTTCTCTGAAGCGGCATCTAAATTATTGATTTTGAGGTGCCCCCCGAGTATTTTTTGTTTCTACCGAAGGCTAATTGGATCAGTTGTGCGGAGCCGATTGGACCGAGGCCCCTCGTTAGAGGGTCCAGCGCGCAAAGGCCTCTGGCGCTAGGAGGGCTTCGGTGTGAGGAACCTAGAGTGCAAGGTCCTTCGGCTGGTGACAGGCTCTGGCACGAAGGCTCTGGCACGCAACACCCTCCGGTGGACGAAGGGGTCAGATCCGGAGGGTCCGACAAATCTCGCATCCACCCGAAGCCTCTGGCTTCGACATGGAGTTCAAGCATTGGCTTTTCCTGTACAGAAAATTTTCCTCTTTTGACTTGATAGCCGGATGCTTGCTGAGTCAAATCATTTGCAATTGAATTGGCTTCTCTTGATACGTGAGATATTTTGAAGTCATCAAAAATAGCAACTATGACTAAACATTTATCCAAGTAACTGTTTAGCAAGCCACTAAACATTGAGCATTTCTAGCTACTTGTTGCACCACTAATAGAGAATCACCATGCGAATTGTGGGGCGCCCGGATTTAAAAAATCCAGACATTATTGAATTTCCATAGAAAAACAATAATAACAAGATGTCCTTCATGCGACAACGTACATATGGTCAATCATCTGTGGTTCAGATACCACATTCTTACATAAGTGTAAATTAAAAGAAACTATGAAAATAAAACTATGCGATGAACATCTCTACTAGTCTCGCGTCCTTGATTGGGTCGCTACTCCAGACCATCCTCCTCATAATACACAGTCTCTGAAGTGTTTTCCAACGGATATGAGTACAGAAGCACTCAACAAGCCAACGAGAATGCAATAGTAATGCATGGTAATAACAAAGGAATGATAAGGGTTTAAAGTGCGGAAAAGTACATTTTCAAGTTGCACCATTTAGTGTTGTCAAATTTAATTGTACAGAATAATAAGCATGAACAATGCAACATCTTCTAACCGAGAAGCCCAGTTGGCCCTCCTCGCTCAACAGTCCTTACATGCCAAATCATCATGCAACACTCATAATAGTAAACTAACTGCGAGATGTCACGCAACCCGCCCTTGACCGGGGGCTCGACTTTTTGAAAAGATTTAAACTCTGATCAGAGGTGTACTACTGCACCCACAAGGCACACACTCATCCCCCACACCAAAGTGTAACGAGATGACCCATACCACGGAAACTCATGCCAAAACCTTAGCATGAGATACTCTAATCCGATAACACCCGCTCTAGGTTTCACCGGTGCGCCAGCGCACTGGAATACGTCGCACCCCCTTTTGCGCCACGTCGGTACAAGCCACCCGCAGGTGCTGCTTGACCCATCTCTAAGTAGTGCCTAGAGTTGGAACACCCCATACCTTAGTTAGGACTTACCCACTAGACTTGTGGTTAGTACAGAAGTGTATTGCAATGGATCCCACAGACCGGTCCTTATAGTGCCCTAGGTGCGACTAACCAATGTCCTCGCTTGCACCCAGAACCCACCATGCTAACATACTAAACCATAACTCCATAACCAATAGAATTCCAGGGGCGAGAGAAATCATGGGGATCATATAATAGAATCAAAGAATCTACGACTCATTTTTGTCCTATAGCGGTTGTGTCAATACATTGGACATTATCTAATAATACTATTATTATGGTGAAAAGGAGTTTAGGCTCAATAGCATGGCTTCGGTTTGCACTTCAAGGTCGGGGATCTAAATAAATATAATGTAAGGCTTTCAATTTGACTAATGTATTTATAACCTATGGGTTTTAGTGATATTTTAAGAAAACTAGGTTCAATATGCTCAAAAATTATGTTTGGTGATTTGCCTTGATCGACAAATGGTGATGGTGGGACTTTCGTGTAGTATTCCGGCTCTTCGACGACGTCGTAGTCTTCGCGACACACAAAATGAGAACAACAATCAATTTAAACATACAAAGATAAACAATACAATATTTTCATTTAAATTGGCTAAAGTTGTGGAAAAACAGAAGAGAAACTTTCTAAAATTGAAATGAGGAATTTTGGAGTTAAAATGGGGGTAAACATGAATTTTTAAAGATTAAAACAATGCTTTTGGTTTTATTTTTGGATAATAAACAGTACAAACATGTCAAGTAAATTGGTCTAGAATGTAGAGAATGAAAAGATGAATTTTCTAAAATTTGAATGGTAAAATTTGGAGTTAATTTTGAATAAGTTATGGATTTTTGAAGTTTAAATCAATTTATGGAATTTAATTTAAACCCTAAACAATCGCCGGTCCACGGTGAGCTGAGTCCACCGTGAACCCGCGCACTATCGACGTGAGCCGGATTGCGGATCGCCGTTGGATCATGATCGGATACACGAGGGCGAGGCAAGTATTTTAAATGAAACCGACAGCTGAGATTAATAAAACTGAATCGGTACGGATATATGGTCCAGATTTAATGAAGATCTAACGATTGAGAGCGTGCGATACCGCTTCGATCAGATGAGCGGTCCAGATCGAACCCGAGCGGGTTTTAATCTCGACCACTCGGATTAGATCGAGTGGTGGAGGTTGAATCCGACACGGCACGGGTAATTACCCGTGCCGGTCGTCTTCTCCAACAACGTCCGAGGGGTGGCGACGACGATGGCCGGGGGTCCTAACCGAGTGCATAAATAGAAACATGATGATGAGGGGAGCACGATGATACCGTTGCGGGGGCCTAATTTCATAGGGTGGTGGCCGGTGACCTGCGGGTGCGGCGGAGGGGTCTCGGGTCGATGACGGGACGACACTCCGGTGGGCTTTGATGGCGACGGAGGGGTGGCCAGGGTCGGGGACGTCCCGAGGAAGACGATGGAGTCGACAATGTGGATAATGGAGGTCTCCGACGATGGCGAGCGGTGGCCAGATGGGGAGCAGAGGGGCGATGCTAAAAATGCTACGCGAAGTTCTCTGTTGGCGCGGGGTACGTTCGGGCGAGGGCAAAACATGGACGGGGTACGGGGGGGCTTTATAGGGGTGTTGAGCAGTAAACGTGGTGGGCCAATACATGGAAGCCCGAGGCTTTACTTTCCTAACTCCGGCGAGCTCCTTCCATGCATGCACACGGTGATTCCGGGGTTTAACGCGTCCGTTAAATGGGGGAAATAGCCAACAGATCATGGGGGTTTTAATGCCGGCATTAATTCGATGGAAGGGGGCCGACAACGGCGGGATTGTGGCGCTAGGGTTTCGGCCGACACAATTTGGGGGCGGGGCGATGTGGGGAAGACAAAGCTGACAAGTCAGGGGCCACTATCAGTGGGCGGGTGCGGGCGCGAGCATGACAACGGTCAGTGCCGATAGGTGGGAGCGCCTCGTCAGTGGGCTGGTGAGGGCTAAGGAAGTTGGCGCCGATAGGTGGGGCTAGGGGCTTGGGCGTGCGCGAAGACGGGGGGAAACACTAATGGGCGAGGCCCGCATGTCCGTGAGGGGGAGCGCGGAGTAACAGGCTGGGGCGTCCTGTGGATAGAGAAAGGGAGGGGGTGGCCCAATATTGTTTAAAATGTATTTCTGAATAAAAATAATTGCTGTAATTAGTTTAAAATTTATGGGCTACTTGCCAAGCTTATAAAAATTGTAAAAATTCTCAAAAATATGTCTTGGTCTTAAGATCATAACATAATTTTCTCAGACCCTGGTTTGGGTTATTTCTCTAGATTCCTATTTATTTGGGCAGTTTCATATTTAAGAAAAACTAAAAATAACCCTTTTCTAGAAAGTATATTTATAAATTCTATTTTTACCTTTGGAAATTTGGGATGTTACACGCACAAACATGTTTAATACCCTTGGAATCTAACAATTCAAGTCCTAGCAGTAAAGCTTCATATTCGATTTGATTATTAGTAGAAAGAAATTCTAAACGGACCGAGATTTCGAAGCGCATGCCACTTGGTGATACGAGAACTACTCCAATACCTCAGCCATTTTTGCAAACCGAACCATCAAAATAAAGTTTCTATTGCACAACTTCAATTAGAGCAATACTGTTATCCCAATCGACATCTATGTGGTGATCAACTATGAAATTAGCGACGACTTGACCTTTCATAGCTCGCAGAGGTTCATAAGCCAAATCAACTCAATTAAAGCATAAGCCTATTTTCCAATTTTCCCACTTAGAATCGGCTTTAGAAACATGTACTTTATGACTTCGGTTTGACAAGCAACAATACATGTGCTAGGGAGAAGATAGTGATGTAATTTGGTACATGCATAATAAAGTGATAAACACAAACGCTCCACAAACACGTACCTTGTCTCGGCGTCCAGTAAGCGACGACTTAAGAATGTGATGTACTCTCTCCCCTCCACCCCCTGAGTTAGTACGACACCTATCACGCTTTCTTCTACAACAATATATAGCCAAAACGGAATTCTGGCCTTTGGTTCTCTTACCACTGGCAGTGACGACAAACATTCTTTAATTTTCTCAAAGGCGCTTTGCTGATTTGCCCCCCAAGTAAACTCGGCCTCGTTCTTTAGTCGTAGTATGGGGACAAAAGCATCGATCTTGCCAGACAAGTTAAATATAAAGTGATGCAAATAATTTATCTTGCCTAGAAACTTTTGCACATATCTTTTACATGTCAGCGCTTCAAAGTTTCTAATCTTTTCAAGCCTCTTAGGATCAATTTCAATACCTCTTTCATGAATCATGAATCCTAGGAACTTGCCCGCCGACACGCCGAAAGCACATTTGAGCGGGTTCATTTTTAAGCCATATTGATGCATCCTATCTAAACAACTCTCAAATCGGCTAGGTGGTTTCCCATAGCGTCCAATTTGACTACAACATCATCTATGTAGACCTCTAGCATAACTCCTTGCAAGTCATGAAAGATCAAATTCATAGCACGTTGATATGTAGTGCCAGCATTCTTTAAACCAAAATTCATAACGACCCACTCAAACAAACCGACACAACCAGGGCATCGAAAGGCTATCTTGTAGATGTCCTCTTCGGCCATAAAAATTTGATTATAACCAGCGTTGCCATCAAGAAAACTTAGTACCTTGTGTCCTGAAGCATCGTTGATCAACATGTCGGCTATTAGCATGGGATATTCGTCCTTCGGAGTGGCTTTGTTTAGATCCCTGAAATCAATACAAACTCATATTTTATCGCTCCTTTCTTCTCTACAGGCACAATGTTAGCGACCCATTCAACATACCTGCATGGCCTAATAAATTCAGCCTTGAGTAATCATTCTACCTCTTCTTTAATTCGATCATACATGGCCAAACTAAAGCGATGGGGGGGGAGCTGTTTATAAGGCCTAAACCCAGGTTTAATAGGTAGCCGATGCTCCACGAGCTCACGGCTTAGTCCAGGCATCTCACTATACTCCCATGCAAAACAATCAACGTACGACCAAAGTAATTCTATTTCTTCGGCCTTTTCATCAGCCTATAAATTTTTCTTTACAAAAGTTAGCCTTGGAATGTTACCATCACCTATATAGACCTCTTCTAAAGGATCGGCCGATGCAAAACTTTGTCCTAACTTTTCTACCTCACTAAAGTCTTCAATGGCTTCAGCAATACCATCCTTAGAAGACCGATATTGCTCTACGTGAGACTTTAGCCAACCAAGATTACTTTTACTAGACATGACTACTAATTCATAAATAGCCGTGCTACACCAGCCGACTTTACAAACACGGGTACAAAACGCCCTTCGAATATGCTAATGAAGTCGTAATCTGAGAGGTCTCTACCTGATAGACACTCTACTTTGTCATGGATGGCGTCGATGGCTACATCGGCCAATGCTACTTGAGCTAAAGTATCCGTTGGTACAACCTCCACATCATCACCATCCCATTGCATCAAGCATTGGTGCAAAGTAGAAGGAATACAACAATTTGCGTGAATCTAGTCATGCCCAAGGAGCACACTATAGTTACCTTGCACATCAACAACGAAGAATGCTGTAGGCAAAGTCTTGTTACCCATTGTCAACTCCAGGGAAAGCACACCTTTTGCTTTGGAAGTCTTGCCGTTGAAGCCATTGAACATTAGGTTGGTTTTCTTTAGGTCTTTCTCGCCCTTCCCAAGCTTCTTCAAAAGAGAGCACGACATCAAATTGACGGTGGCGCCACTGTCATCAAGCATCCTGGAGAACGGCTTCCCGTCAATGTGTCCCTTGACGTAGAGAGGCTTCAGGTGATGAGCCGTATCTCAGGGCTTCTAAAAAATTGCTTCATGACTGGCCAAGGGCGGATTTCCTCGAATATGACATCTCTCTCATACTCGGCCTTCTTCTCACGCATCTCCTGTGACCGCAAGCGTTGGAGGCGCCTCTTTTGTGATTTGGACATACCAGGAGGTGCCCGAGATGGCTGTGGTTTGGTACTAGGCGCCACCAATTTGTTTCTGTGGCTTCTAGGTGAAGGGGTATCACCCGTGTCGGCCTCACATTTTTTGTGCTTAGTGGGAACCTTTCTGCGGACCCTGTTGGTTGGACCGGCCTCGCTAGGCCGATCGGACCGGGCTACAACAATGGCCTCATCCTAACTTGGGGACTTACCTCCATCGGGCTTCGGCGAGGGGGCCTTCGGGATTGGGACTTCCTGACACCCTACCTTGACTGTGATGGCTTCATAATCCCTTTCCTTCACCTCTTCGCGCCCATCTTCTTTTGCTTCATCCTGTGTGAGTCGATTCGGAGGTACTACAGATAGCCTGTGTAAGACGTCCCCTTCACCGCGTCTGTTTGTCCCTGCCAATCATAGTACTTCAAAGGAAAACAAGGGGCACCATTATACTACGAAGGGTGCTCTGGTGGTGAGGTGTAGTTCGGGGCCCACAGTGTTCCTGCCCAATAGTATGGCGGAGGCATCGGTGGCTCCAACGGCTTTTCCCACTGCGAGCCGAACCCATTGCCCGGATGGGGGTTCAGCCATGTCGAAGGCATCTCAGACCATATTAACGAGGGGTCCTGCTAGGTCGAAGGTATGTTCGGCCATTGTGGGACGAAGCCTCCCACCGAGGGGTTTGCCCAGAGTAGAGATGGGTTCAACCACTAGGTCCGTACTCATCTAGCGGAGGGTTCGACTGTTGGGGCCCGAACTCATTTTGCAGAGGGTTCGGCCACTAGGGTCCGAATCCACTGTACGAAGGGTTCGACCACTGGGGTCCGAACTCACTGTGCGAAGGGTTTGGCCACTAGGGTCCGAACTCACCCTTCGGGGGGTTCGATTGCCGGGGTCCGAACACACCCTTCGGCAATCTTGGCCACTTCGGCGGTATTAGCATTTTTGGCCGGGGGCCTACTTCCCTAGCTTTCTTCTGGCGTTTGCCCAACAGCATGTGATACATTACCTTTGGCTTCTTGTGAGCTCTAGCCAAAGGAGATGTTTTGATATTCTTTTTCCACACTCCCACTTCAAGGTTTTTTGGTATGAGTGTGCACGTGCGTGATTCTCCAATAATGACCGCTTTCCCCTTTCCTGACTCGGCTTGTTCTGGCCAAATCAGCACCTTCTTCTTGTCGAAGTATCCGCCTGTGAAGTATCCGCTAATCTGTGTAACAGATTGCTATCTTCGCTCCTAGTGTAACACTTAGCAAAATTCGGTCCTCAGGCCGAATTGGTACTTCGAATCTACTCCATTTCAGGTTACCTACGTTTGGAGCTACTTGGTCGAAGGTGTCCAGAGCTGAGAGATTGGTTTCGGAGGTTGACAGAACACCCTTCGGCGAGATCCCTGCTTCGATCGCACGTCAACACGCTCCGCCAGCACGCTTCGTCACGACACGCTTTGCCACACTCGTACTCCACTCCGGATGAAGTCGCGCGCAGCGCATTGCGCCTGAGTCATCATTATGTATCCTGCTGTATCGGAGACTTCACGCCGAACCCCGCTGTTCGGAGGTGATTGTCGCGTACAAATCTATTCGGAGTTCATCTTCGACCAGATCAGTCCGAACGCTAAAGGCACCCTTCGGCGGGATACTTCGCGTCAGACGCCGAAGGTACAGTTCGATGACCCCCTTTGCACCATACTTCAAGCAATCGGGCTTCTCTCGGTTTGCTGGTTTGTTCTATTTAATATATTTCTTTCGGCTAATTGGATTATTTTGTGTGATCTGATTACCTAGCGACTCCACCCCCTTACCATGGCTAAGGGTAGTCGGAACACGACGTCAGTACTGCGTCATGCTTAGGCCTGTTCCTAAGTATCCGCACACTTTTGGATCGTCAAACTGACCCAAGTGCGGGGGCACGTTTTCGTGTCAACACATTTTTTGGCGACTCCGCTGGGGAAAGCTATCCCCACAGAAGACCGAGCAGAGATCGAGGCAAAGTTAAAGGAACTCCAAGACATGATGCTTGGGGGCTACGTTAAGACACGCGCAGGCTTCATCAAGCGTGACATCGTCACCCCCGATCTCGCTCAGGTCCAGGTAACACCTGTATCGCCTCGTTTATCTTATTTAGAGATTGAGCAAAAAATAGCCACATCAGTAGATCAAGCCATTAGCGCTTCGCTAGCCAACCGTCTAGATTCGGCAGTCAGCTCCCAAGTAGAGGTGACTCTTAGGAGGTTTGTCTTTACTGAGGCCGTACTCCCATTTCCTATTGCTAGTGCACCTCCCGCAAACCACGTGTACGACAAAACTAACGACAACACTGGCCCAACCATGTCTCCGGTCTCAACACTTATGGCCGAGACTAATCATTATACTTACGGTCAAACTAGCACTGCGTACCATGCACCACCACCCGCATCGGTACCCGTGCTGCCCGCACCACATGCGTAGGCACCCAGACATGAGCATGTCATGCAGATGGCACGCAGGGAAGAGGCCCATGGCCGACACGCCGATATCCCACCACATGTCGCGCCCCCGCATGAGAGCCGTGCGTAGGCGACATTCCAAGATGACATAGAGGAGTGGGTCCGCGCACTATTTAGAGAGTGTGCCGGCTTCGTGCCCAAGGGATGGGTTAGGGTTTACCGTAAGCCATACCCTGACCATCTTGATACAATACCCTACCCCCGCGGCTATAGAATCCCTGAATTCACTAAGTTCGATGGCGAGGGTATCAAAACTACACTAGAGCACGTTAGTCAATTTTTGGCACAATGTGGAGAGCTTAGCGGGATAGATGCCCTAAAAGTTAGGCTATTTTCTCTCTCGCTATCTAGCACTGCTTTCACTTGGTTTTCGGTGCTCCCGCCAAATTCTATTCAGACGTGGGACGATTTGGAGCGGAAATTCCATGATTACTTTTACACGGGTGAGATAGAACTTAGGCTTTCACATTTGACATCGGTTAAGCAGAAATCTAACGAGAATGCCTCTGAGTACATCAAGTGTTTAGGGATACTAGAAACCAATGTTTTAGCCTTAACATTTTGGAAAGGGACTTGGCGGAACTAGCTTTTAATGGGTTGCATTCCGAAATTAAAGAGAGGTTAGATAACCAAAACTTTTTATAAGTTAGCCAAGTTTTACAGCAGGCGCTGGTCCAGAAAGGCCGAACCAAAGATAAAAAGTTTATTAAGATGTTTAACAAGCCTAGGGCCGAAATCCACATCATGGAACGCTCTGACGGGGAGGAGTCAGAAGAGGAGGATTCAGCCGACATGTACGCAGCCGAATGGGTTCGGAACGCTAAGAATAAACCTGTCACTTGCTCCGAGTTACGACCATCTCCCACAAAGAATCGACCTAGTGAGGTCAAGTACTCATTTGATATAACCAAGTGTGATAAAATATTTGATTTTCTCTTAAAAAGTCAGCTTCTCAGGTTACCTAAAGGTTAAGTCATTCCATCTACTGATGAGTTAAAGAAGCATCCATACTGTAAGTGGCATGATTCACATTCACATAATACTAACGACTGCAATGTTTTTCGACAACAGATCCAATCGGCCATAGAAGAAGGACGATTGAAGATAGACCATAATCCAAAGATAAAGCTGGATAAGGATCCCTTTCCCGTCAACGCCGTCGACCTCGGTGAGAAGAAGGTGTTGATTCGACCAGAATAGGCCGAGTCGGCTAAGGGCAAGGATGTAATTGTTGGAGAACCGCGCACTCGCATGCTCATACCGAAGAACCCCGAGGTAGGAGTGTGGAAACAGAACATTGACACCCCCTCGGCTAAGGCTCACAAGAGGCCGAAGGTAATGTATAACATGCTGTTGAACAAGCATCGAAGGAGGGCCAGGGAAGTAGGTCCCCGCACTAAGAAGTTGGGACAACCGAAGGGCCCAAGATTTGCGGAGGGCGACTTCAGACCGAAGCCGCCGAGCCCTCCGCGCAACAGTTTTGGGCCACAGTGGCCTGGCGCCCCGCTCGGCAACTTTGGACCGAAGAAGCCGAGCCCTCCACACAATGGCTTCGAGCCTCAGTGGCTGAACCCCCCGTGCGGTGGCTTCAAGCCTCAGTGGCCGAAACCCCTATACAGCGACTTCGGCCCCCAATGGCCAAACTCCGCACCGTTTTGGATGAGTTCTCTGATAGGAGGCTTCGGCCCGCACTGGCCGAATGTACCTCTGAGCTGGCAGGAACCTTCGCTGGTGTGGTCCGAGACACCATCAACTCTGCTGAACCCTCTTCCGGGTCACGGGTTCGGCTCTTAGTGGGCAAGGCCACTAGATCCACCGATGCCTCCGCCGTACAATTGGGCGGGAACCCCTTGGGCTCCATACATATTCGGGTCAGAGTACCCTCTGTAATTTAACACTATGTCTTGTTTTCCTTCGGAGTATTATGGATGGTAGGGACAAACGGACGCAACGGAGGGAGGCATCATCCACAGACTATCCATGGTGCCTCCGAATCAGACCATGCAGAGCGAAGCCGAAGGGTGCAGGTGCGAGGAGGCCGAGGAAAGGGAGTTCGAAGCCATCACCATCAGTGTGGGGTCGCAGGAAGTCCCGAGCCCGAAGGCTTCGTTGCCAAAGTCTGACGAAGGTGAGCCCCATACTTCGGTCGGAGCCCACACCGAAGCCGGGTTCGATCGGCTGGGCAAGGCCGGTCTTACTACCGAGGTTCGCGGCGAAGGCCCCTCCGAACACAGGGTGCACAAGGCCGAAGGGTGCAGTACCACTTTGGCCATGGTTGATAGAAGCCGAACAGTAGCACCCGGCACCAAGCTGCAGCCATCTTGGGCACCTCCAGGCATGTCCAAATCATAGAAGAGATGCCTACAATTACTACGGGCACAGGAGATGCACGAGAAGGAAGCTGAGGATGAGCGCGATGCTATCTTCGAAGAAATCCGCCCTCGGCCGACTACAAAATAGGTATGGAGGGAGAAGCCGGTTGAGATAAACAACCCGGCTCCTAGTCCAAGCGATGATGACGACGACATGCTCAATGATGACTACTCACCCATCTCCGAGGGGCCCGCACCCCAGGCGATGGACATCAACATCGTCATGCTGCCTGCCGAGTTCGCCCTGCCGCAGGGCGAGGCCAAGGTCGCTCAATTGAACCTCGGCCCGCGCAACGCCATCTTCGAGAAGCCCAAGGACTCGGCTTGCCATCTGAAGCATCTCTACGTTAGAGGTCACATCGATGGAAAGCCGATTTCCTGAATGCTCATCGACGGTGGTGATACTGTTAACTTAATGCCTTACTCGTTGTTGAAGAAACTTGGTAGGGACGAGGATGACCTGAAGAAGACTAACTTGATGCTCAACGGCTTCAACGGCGAGAGCTCCGAGGCTAAGGGCGTATTCTCCATGGAGTTGACGGTAGGCAACAAGACATTGCCAACAACATTTTTTATCGTCAATGTACAAGGTAACTACAGCGTGTTGCTCGGGCACGACTGGATTCACGCGAATTGCTGCATTCCTTCTACTCTACACCAGTGCCTAATACAGTGGGATGACGATGATGTAGAGGTCATCCCTGCGGATACTTCGGCCCAAGTAGCATTGGCCGATGTATCGGTTGACGCCGTCCATAACAAAGTAGAGTGTCTGTCAGGTAGAGATCTTTCGGATTACGATTTTGTTAGCATATCCGGAGGACGTTTTGTTCCAGTGTCTGTAAAGCCGGCTAGAGTAGCACGACTGTTTTTGTATTAATAGTCATGTCTAGCAAGAGTAATCTAGATTGACTAAAGTCTCATGTGGAGCAATATCGGTCTAGTATAGACGGTATTGTCGAGGCCATCGGGGACTTGAGGAAAGTAGAGAAATTAGAACAAGGTTTTGCGTCGGCCGATCCCTTAGAGGAAGTCGACATAGGTGATGGTAGCATCCCGAGGCTGACTTTTGTAAACCAACGTTTACAGCCTGATGAAAAGGCTGAAGTTATAAAGTTACTTCGGTCGTATGTCGATTGTTTCGCATGGGAGTATAACGAGATGCCGGGACTAAGCCACGAGCTCGTGGAGCATCGGCTGCCTATCAAGTCCAGATTTAGGCCTTATAAGCAGCCTCCTCGTCGCTTTAACTCGGACGTCTACGACCGAGTTAAAGAAGAAGTAGAGCGACTACTCAAGGCTGGGTTTATTAGGCCGTGCAGGTACGCGGAATGGGTTGCTAACATTGTGCCTGTAGAAAAGAAAGGGAGCGACAAGATACGGGTATGTATTGATTTCAGGGATCTGAATAGAGCCACTCCAAAGGACGAGTATCCAATGCCGATAGCTGACATGCTGATCAACGATGCTTTAGGACACAAGGTACTAACTTTTCTTGATGGTAATGCTAGTTATAATCAAATCTTTATGGCCGAAGAGGACGTCTACAAGACTACCTTTTGATGCCCTGGTTTTGTCGGTTTGTTCGAGTGGGTCGTCATGACTTTTGGTTTGAAGAATGCTAGCACCACCTATCAGCGCGCTATGAACTTAATTTTTCATGACTTGCTAGGGGTTATGTTAGAAGTTTACATCGATGATGTTGTAGTCAAATAGGACGCTATGGGAAACCATTTAGCCGATTTGAAGGTTGCTTTTGATAGGATGCGGCAGTACGGTTTGAAAATGAATCCACTCAACTGTGCTTTTGGTGTGTCGGCGGGTAAGTTCTTAGGTTTCATGATTCACGAGAGAGGCATAGAAATTGATCCTAAGAGGCTTGATAAGATTAGAAACATTGCAGCACCGACGTGCAAAAGGGATGTGCAGAAGTTTCTAGGCAAGATGAACTATTTGCGTTGCTTTATATCCAACTTGTCCAGCAAAATTGATGCCTTTGTCCCCATTCTCCGGCTAAAAAACGAAGCCGAGTTCACTTGGGGGGCAAGCCAACAAAGTGCTTTTGAGAAAATCAAGGAGTGCCTGTCATCACCGCCTGTGGTGAGAGCACCCAAAGCCGGGATTCCGTTTCGGCTATACATCGCTGCTGAAGATGGCGTGATTGGGGCCGTGCTAACCCAGGAGGTAGAAGGAAAAGAGTACATTATCACATTCTTGAGCCGCCACCTGCTGGACGCCAAAAGCCGGTTCTAAGTGGAAGAATCGAAAAATGGGATTACGCGTTGATTGAGTACGATTTGGCCTACGAACCCCTAAGGGTAATGAAAGGCCAAATCGTGGCCAACTTTATAGTTGACCATCACATAGATGTCAGCTGTAGTGACAATATTGCTCTAGTTGAGGTAGTGCCTCGGAAACTTTATTTTGGACGATTCGGCTTGCAAGAGTGGCCAGGGCATTGGAGTGGTTCTCATATCACCTAATGGAAAGCACTTTGAGACTTCGGCCCGTCTAGAATTTCCTTCCACTAATAACCAAGCTGAATACAAAGCTTTATTGCTAGGTCTTGAATTATTAGAATCTGTAGGTGCTAGACATGTCCACGCATATGGTGACTCTTTGTTAGTAGTGCAACAAGTAGCTAAAAGTGCTCATTGCTTTAACGGCTCGCTGGATAGTTACTTGGATAAATGTCTAGACATAGTTGTTGTTTTTAATGACTTCAAAATATCGCACGTGTCAAGAGAGGCCAATTCGATTGCAAATGATTTGGCTCAGCAAGCATCTGGTTACCAAGTCAGGAGAGGAAAATTTTCTGTATTAGAGAAGCCAATGCTTGGTCTCACTGCCGAAGCCAGTGACGGTGGGCAAGCACACCCTCCTGGTCGGACCCCTCCGGTCGAAGGTCACTACATGCCGAGGTCCCTGGACCAGAGTACTTTTCCAACCAAGGGACTTGGCATGCCGAAGGCCATAGGCCAAAGCCCCCCATACAGTGAGGGTTCCCAGGAGTCCAAACCCTCCGGAGGGCTTCAGACCAACACACTCCGAACGGCCAGCTTGGCCAGGCTTCGGCAGGAGAAGGAATGGCTCGGGGGGCATCCCGAAGTCAGTAGTTCAAAAATTTCTTCAGAAGGTGAGCTAGCGAGACCCTCTGAAGCCCATAAGGGCGATCGGAGAATTCCGATCGTCCAGTATTTGAGAGACCCTAACCAAAGGGTTGATCGGAAGGTTCGGTGACAAGAATTCAAATTCGTGTTAATAGACGACACATTGTACCACCGAACCATCGATGGAGTATTATTAAAGTGTTTGGACCATGAACAGTCCTAGGTGGCTACGGGAGAAGTCCATGAAGGACTTTGTGGCTCTCACCAGTCGACCTAGAAAATGAGTTGGATGCTCAAACGAGCATGTTTTTATTGGCCGACTATGACTGAAGATTGTTTTAAGTACTATAGAGGGTGTGAAGCATGTCAAAAATTTGGCAATATTCAGTTAGCTCCCGCCTCATTACTCAATCCTATTATCAATCCATGGCCGTTTCGAGGCTGGGGTTTAGACTTCATCAGCCAGATTCACCCTCCTTCCTCAAAAGGGCATCAGTTCGTGTTGATGTTGACGGATTACTTCACTAAGTGGACCGAGACCGTACCTCTCAAGAACATGACTCACAATGAGGTACGTGATTTTATCTTGAAGCACATCATACATAGATTTGGCATTCCTCAAACTCTTACTATGGATCAAGGTAGTTCATTTGTTTCTGGAGAAGTGAGGGACTTCGCCGAATATTATGGTATTAAGTTGATAAACTCTTCATGATTAAGCTCATGCCAATGGTCAGGCCGAGTCTAGTAATAAAATTGTGATTAAGCTCATTAAGAAGAAAATTAAAGAGTTTCCTAAAAGGTGGCATGAAGTGCTTTCCGAGGCACTATGGGCTTGTAGAATTGCAAAGCATGGTGCTACCAAAGTCAGTCCATATGAATTGGTATATGGACAAGAAGCCATTCTGCCTGTAGAGGTAGATCTTGGCTCCTTAAGAGTGTTAAAGCAAGATGGCTTATCGGTCAATGAGTATGAAACTCTTCTGAAGGATAATCTAGAGGAAGTGACCGATAAGAGACTAAGGGCTTTAGAAGCCATAGAAGTAGACAAAAAGAGAGTAGCTAAAGCCTACAATAAGAAGGTTAAACCAAAATCGTTTCAAGTAGGAGATTTGGTGTGGAAGACGATTTTACCCTTAGGCACTAAGAGTCCCAAATTTTGTAAATGGTCACCTAGTTGGGAAGGTCCTTTTAAGATAGCCGAAATCGCTCCCGGCAACACATACATGTTGGAATCTCTGCAGGGAGAGCGGTTTCGAAGAGCTTTGAATGGTAGGTACTTGTGTTGGACCGGAAACGGCAACTAGAGGGGGGGGGGTGAATGGGAGCTTTTAAAATTTCAAACTAAAATAGCCTTCTATTTTAATTCTGTCTTCTGCGGAACAGGCTTCGAACACACCCTTCGAAGTTCTGGTTCGGAGGTATTTGACGGCTCCGAACACAGGCTTCGCAAGGAGCAAAAGTTCGAAGCCAAGAGGACATCGCTCCACCCACAACCCCAAAAATTCAGCTTCTGGTAAGTCAGTGCAGCCTTCGCACACAGGGTGCCTTCGTGCAAGCTTCGCACCTCAACCTTCACAAGAGCGGACTTCCCTCTGAGGACTTTGATCAGCTTTGCTAAGTCAGTGCAGGCTCCGCACACTGGGTGCCTTCGAGCAGGCTTCGCACTACAGACTTCGCAAGAGCAGACTTCACTCTGCAAACTACGACCAAATACTTAGCAACAACAACTGGTGCTGGGCTTCGTACTTCGAAGGTCAAAACGCATACTAAACAGACTTCGCTAAGAGCTTCGACAAGGGAAGAAAAACAGGCTTCGATCAGTGCTTCGCTAGTAATCAGAGAGGTCTAGCCTCCAGTTTACACAGAGCGAACAGACACTGAAAAACACACTTCGCTCGAACATACTTCGCTCAAACAGGCTTCTCACACACCTCTCCAGAAAAGCTCACAAGAAAATGGAGTACAGAGAAACCGAAGCATGCAGAGAAGTATGCATACAAGCTCAAGCAGTAAATGAACACAGAGTCAAAGCTTCAATGCTTGAACAGGGAACACAAAATGAACTCACAGATCTGAATACAAAGTATGTGGTGGCTAGTACAGGAGCTCAAAAATGAATGCTCAAAGTGTTGATGTGACCTAACCAGCCTCCACTATTTATAGGCACTATTCAGCCCTATGAATAGACTACTTTACCCCTAGGGTTTACACTGGTTTTGTCTCATCAGAACAGGGGGGTACAACTGGTAGTCTACTTTATTTGGAGGCTTCTTTTGTCAGCTTCGCAGAGGGGACATTACCAGCTTTTGCAAAGTAGACGCTGTCAGCCTTTGCAGTTTTGGACCCTTCTGAAGCCCCCTTCGCACGCGAGGGGTGCGGTAGCTTCGGTGAGAAGCCTTGAGCCTGACGGCCTTCGTTTCACCGAAGTCAGCCTTCGATATAGTGACGGTTTTGAGCCGAAGCCGTCAAAGCCCTTGGGCCTTCGCATCAACACGTTCGGAGTGGACCACCACGGCTTCGCAGCTTCTCCCAGCTCGAACTCCGTCAGTCCGTGTACCGAAGCCATGCAAGGCCGAAGTACCTCAAGTCAGCCTCGCTTCGGAGCCAGCCTCGCTCCGGAGAAGCCAGCTTCGCTCCGAAGCCCGCTTCACTCCGAAGCCCCACCTTCGGAGTACCACCCTTTGAGCACTTCGTCGTAGTGTCTCTCCCCGAGCACACTCCTCGACGATCCTCACCCGGACCATGCCTTCGATGCACCCCGACTTCTGAGACCTTCGTCGGGTATACCTTCGAGTGTCTCCCTCTGGAGCACACTTCGAACACCTTGCCTCATTGCTGAGGACTTGATCCACCATACTCCGAAGTCACTCCATTCGGAGTACCCTTCGAAGTGCCTCGCCTCCGAGGACTTCGTCTCGGAGTACCTTCACACGGAGCCACGCTCCGCACTTACTGCCTTCTCCTGGCGCACCTCGACCCGAGGTCCGACCTCGACCCCTTCACAACCTTCGTGACGGAGCCCCCTGCTCCCCTGGCATCAAGCCTCCCGCTTGACCCAGGTTCACTTGCTACGAACCATCCATCGCCTCCGAGGTCACCTACGCACCACAGACAAACAGACAAGTGTATCCAGTACCCCAGAGACCTCTCCGGGTAAACAACCTCCGATACACACTCCGGTGTACCGCCCAAAGTACCGAGCACTTCGGTACAGCTAAGTCATTGTGTACTGTCGGACCCCTCTGACAGGCACACTCTGCTGCAACAACTACAGCCAATAGACCCACCGAACCCTTCGGTGAAACCACCTCCGAACCCCTTCGGAGGGACAACCTTCGAATCAGAGGGTAAACTCTGTCAATCACTCATCATAAACTCCGAAACCAACCCTTGGTTTCTCAACTTGAAAGGGTATTTCCAAAGTGTGTGGCAAACAACATAAAGGGTGTCGAAAAGCCAATATGGACGGTATCGTCTTTAGCTCGTTGTGCTTTTAGTTCACTCAGTTCACTAAAAGGCAGGGGGGCATGTGTTGATAGCAAAAAATGGCATCAATGATTAAGATTATCAAAATATTAATTTTGGTAATTTGGGCCGAAAATGAGCATGTCCCGGGTTAGGTCGAAGCCCTACAGGGCCGAAGGACCACTTGGCTACGGGCTCCGGAAGCTTCCAGCCAGCCCACAGCCTTCGGCTAGAAGGCTTTCGGAGGCCCACGCCGCCGAAGCTTCGGCCCGAGGAGCAGACTTCGGCGGGCCTGGCCGAAGGCCCACTTAATGCAGAGATAAAGTTAGATCCGATTTTGGCTAAGTGTTTATCTCTACGCGTGATTCAGCCGAGTCATAACAGATTATACTTAGAGATTAGAAGTTTAGCCCCTATAAGTATAGGGGCGAAGCCGGTTCAGAGCGCTCCCAACACAAATCAACCACAAAGCCCTAGATTTGAATCGTATTTACTTTATCTTTACTTTTCCGTACTCTTCGTGAGTTTGCCTAGAAGCCCTCCGAAGGCCACTTCGGAATAGTGGTAATCCTTGTTACTTCGCTTGTGAAGTATCTGTTAATCTACGTAATAGATTGCTATCGCCTTGTTACTTCTCCTGTGAAGTATCCGTTAATCTACGTAATAGATTGCTATTGCCTTGTTACTTCGCATGTGAAGTATCCGCTAATCTGCGTAACAGATTGGTATCTTCGCTCCTAGTGCAACACTTAGCAAAATTCGGTCCTTAGGCCGAATTGGTACTTCAAATCTACTCCATTGTAGGTTACCTACGTTCAGAGCTACTTCATCGGAGGTGTGTGGAGCTGAGAGATTGGTTTCGAAGGTTGACAGAACACCCTTCGGCGAGATCCCTGCTTCGACCGCATGTCAACACACTCTGCCGGCATGCTTCATCACGACAGTCTTCGCCACGCTCGTACTCCACTTCGGACGAAGTTGCGCACAGCGCGTTGCGCCTGAGTCATCATTCTGTATCCTGCTGTATCAGAGACTTCACACCGAACCCCGCTGTTTGGAGGTGATTGTCGTGTCCAAATCTGTTCGGAGTTCATCTTCGACCAGATCAGTCCGAACGCCAAAGGCAGCCTTCGACGGGACACTTCACATCAGACACCGAAGGTACACTTCGGCGACCCCCTTCACACCATACTTTGAGCAATCAGGCTTCGCTCGGTTTTCTGGTTTGTTCTGTTTAATATATTTCTTTTGGCTAATTGGATTATTTTGTGTGATCTGATTACCTGGCGACTCCACCCCCTTACCACGGCTAAGGGTAGTCAAAACTCAACGTCGGTGTTGTGTTATGCTTAGGCTTATCCCTAAGTATCTGCACACTTTTAGATCGTCGAACTAACCCAAGTGCGGGGCACGTTTTCGTGTCAACACAACTATTGGAGAAAGTCGGCGCCGATATGATAGAAATCTTAGGAGATTCCCTGTTGGTGATGAGACAACTGTTAGGAAAATACGAGTGCAAAGATAATGTGCTGAAAGAATATCACGACCTATGTTAAGAGACAATGGCAGGTTTCAGAAGCATAACCCTTACACACATTCGAAGGGAACAAAATGTTGAAGCAAACGATTTGGCCTAGACAACATCACGATACAACCCAATGGCTAGGTCGATCGATGTTGAAGTCGCAGAACTAGAAGCTGACGATTGGAGGTATGCCATTGTTACTTATTTAAAGAATCCCTTTCCTCAGCCTCCTCGCGCATGTACCCTTCGGCTTCACTCTGCATGGTCCAATTCAGAGGCACCACGGATAGTCTGTGTACTATGTCCCCCTCCGCTGCGTCTGTTTGTCCCTGCCATCCATAATACTCCAAAGGAAAATAAGGCATAGTTTTAAGTTGAGAGGGTACTCTGACCCAAACACGTATGGAGCCCACGGAGTTCCTGCCCAGTTGTACGGCGGAGGCATAGGTGGCTCTAGTGGTCTCACCCACTGTGAGCCGACCCGCTACCCGGAGGGGGGTTTGGTAGAGTCGATGGTGTCTCAGACCATACCAACGAAGGGTCCCGCCACACCGGAGGTACGTTCGGCCAGTGTGGGCCGAAGCACCCCGTTGGAGAGTTCGTTCAAAACGGTGTAGGGTTCAACAACTGGGGGCCGAAGTTGCTGTATAGGGGGTTCGGCCACTGAGGCTCGAAGCCACCGCACGGGGGGTTTGGCCATTGAGGCTCGAAGCCGTCGAACGGGGCGTCTGGACACTATGGCCCGAAGCCGTTGTGCGGAGGGCTCGGCTGCTTCAGTCCGAAGTCACCCTCCGAAAGTCTTGGACCCTTCAGCTATCCCGGTTTCTTAGTGCGGTGACCTGCTTCCCTGGCCCTTCGTCGATGCTTGTTCAACAACATGTTGTATGTTACCTTCGGCCTCTTGTGAGCCTTAGCTGAGGGGGTGTTAATGTTCTATTTCCACACTCCTACCTCAGGGTTCTTCAGTATGACCGTGCGAGTGCGCGGCTCTCCAACAATTACATCCTTCCCCTTAGCTGACTCGGCCTATTCTGGCCGAATCAACACCTTCTTCTCGCCGAGGTTGACGGCGTTGACGGGAAAAGGATCCTTATCCAGCTTCATCTTTGGATTATGGTCTATCTTTAATCGTCCTTCTTCTATGGCCGATTGGATCTGCCATCGAAAAACATTGCAGTCGTTAGTATTATGTGAATGTGAATCATGCCACTTATAGTATGGATGCTTCTTTAACTCATCGGCAGATGGAATGACTTGACCTTTAGGTAACCTGAGAAGCTGACTTTTTAAGAGAAAATCAAATATTTTATCACACTTGGTTATATCAAATGAGTACTTGACCTCACTAGGTCGATTCTTTGTGGGAGATGGCCGTAACTCAGAGCAAGTGACAGGTTTATTCTTAGCATTCCAAACCCATTCGGCCGCGTACATGTCGGCTGAATCTTCCACTTCGGACTCCTCCTCGTCAGAGCGTTCCATGATGTGGATTTCAGCCCTAGGCTTATTAAATGTCTTAATAAACTTCTTATCTTTGGTTCGGCCTTCCTAGACTAGAGCCTGCTGTAAAACTTGGCTAATTTCTAAAAAGTTCTTGCTGTCTAATCTTTCTTTGATCTCGGGACACAACCCATTAAATGCTAGCTCCGCCAAGTCTCTTTCCGAAATATTAAGGCTGCAACACCGATTCCTAGTATCCCTAAAACGCTTGATGTATTTAGAGGCGTTCTTGTTGGATTTCAGTCTAACCGATGTCAAGTGCGAAAGCCTAAGTTCTGTCTCACCCGTTTAAAAGTAATCATGGAATTTCCTCTCTAAATCATCCCACGTCTGAACGGAGTTCGACGGGAGCGCCGAAAACCAAGTGAAAGCGGTGCCGGATAGCGAGAGAGAAAATAGTCTAACCTTTAGGGCATCTATCCCGCTAACTTCTCCACACTACACCAAAAATTGACTAACGTGCTCTAGTGTGGTTTTTCTACCCTCGCCTTCGAACTTAGTGAATTCAGGGATCCTATAGCCGTGGGGGTAGGGTATTGTATCGAGATGGTCGGGGTATGGCTTGCGGTAAACCCTAACCCATCCCATGGGCATGAAGCCGGCACACTCTCTAAATAGTGCGCGGACCCGCTCCTCTATGTCATCTTGTTATTCGCCTGCGCGCGCCTCTCATGCGGGGGCGCAACAAGTGGTGGGATATCAGCGTCGGCCATGGGCCTCTTCCCTGCGCGCTATTTGCATGACGGGCTCGTGTCCGGGGCCTGCGCATGTGGTGCGGGCATCACGGGTATCAGTGTATGTAGTGGTGCATGGTGTGCAGTGTTAGTTTGGCCGCAAGTATAATGATTAGTCTCGGCCATAACTGTGGAAGCTGGAGACATCACGGTCGTGCTAGTGCTGCCGTCGGTTCTACCGTACACATGGTATACCGGAGGTGCACTAGCAATAGGGACCGGGGTATGGCCTTAGTAAAGCCGAACCTTCTAAGGGTTGCCTCCACTTGGGAGCTGACTACCGAACCTAAATGGTTGGCTAGCGAAGCGCTAACGGCCTGATCTACTAATGCGGCTATTTTTTGTTCAATCTCTAAGGAAGATAAATGAGGCGATACAGGTGTTACCTAGACCATAGCGAGGTCGGGGCTGGTGATGTCATGTTTGATGAAGCCAAGCATCAGGTCTTGGAGATCCTTTAAGTTTGCCTCGATCTCTGCTTGGTCTTCTGCGGGGATATCTTCAAGTGTGGGTGTCAAGATGTTGCAGTTGTCATATCCGTGCCTCCTATGGTGTCCATCGGCGGTGTAGACGTAGTAGTCGACGTAGACATACCGGTAGCTGATGTAGACGTACTCGTCATGTTGGCGTAGCTTTCCCCAGCGGAGTCGCCAAAAAGTGTGTTGACAAAAAATGTGACCCAACACTTGGATCAGTTCGACAATCCAAAAGTGTGCGGATACTTAGGGACAAGCCTAAGCGTGACGTAGCACCGACGTCGCGTTCCGACTACCCTTATTCGTGATAAGGGGGGTGGAGTCGCCAGGCAATCAGATCACACAAAATAATCCAATTAGCCGAAAGGAATATATTAAAAAAATAAAATCAGCAAACCGATCGGAGCCTGTCTGCTTCGAAGTCTGGTGCGAAGGGGTCACTGAAGTATACCTTCGGTGTCTGGTGCGAAGTATCCCGCCGAAGGGTGCCTTCGGTGTTCGAACTGATTCGACCGAAGATGAACCCCGAATGGATCTGGACGCAACGTTCACCTCCGAACAGCGGTGTTCGGCGTGAGGTCTCCGATACGGAAAATTACAGAATAATGACGCGAGGGCCGCGTGCGGGCGTAACTTCATCCAGAGCGGAGTACGGTCGTGGCGAAGCTTGTTGTGACGAAGTGTGCTGGCGAAGCCTGTAGTCTCACCGAAGGGTGTCCTGACGACCTCCGAAACTGATCTCTCAACTCCGGACACCTCCGACGAAGTAGCTCCGAACGTGGGAACCTACAACGAAAAGGGTTCGAAGTACCAATTTGGCCTGAGGACCGAATTCTGCTAAGTGTTGCACTAGTAGCAAAGGTAGCAATCTGTTACGCAAATTAGCGGATACTTCACAGGCGAAGTAACAAGGCGATAGCAATCTATCACGTAGATTAACGGATACTTCACAAGCGAAGTAACAAGGGTTACCACTGTTCCAAAGTGGTCGGCGGAGGGCTTCCAGGGAAACCCACAAGGAGGTACAGAAAAGTAGAGGTAAATGAATGCGATCAAAGCTAGGGCTTTGTGTTGGATTTGTGTTGAGGGGTCTCTAAGCTGGCCTCGCCTCTCTATTTATAGGGGCCAAACTTCAGATCTAATCTGCTATAATTCAGCTTGGATAGAGATAAAAACTTAGCTAGAACTGCATCCAACTCTATCTCTGCTGAAGTGGGCTTCGGCCAGGCCCGTCGAAGCCTGCTCCTCGGGCCGAAGCTTCGGTGGCATGGGCCTCCGAAGGCTTCCTGGCCGAAGGCCGTGGGCTGGCCAGAGGCTTTCGGAGCCCACAGCCTAATGGACCTTCGACCCTATAGGGCTTCGGCCTAACCCCAGACATGTGTATTTTTGGCCCAAATCACCAAAATTGATATTTTGACAATCTCAGCCACTACTGCCATTTTTTGTTATCAACATCATTATTGAAGAAACTTGGCAGGGACGAGGATGACCTGAAGAAGACTAACTTGATGCTCAACGGCTTCAACGGCGAGAGCTCCGAGGCCAAGGGCATACTCTCCATGGAGTTGATGGTGGGCAACAATACATTGCCAACAACATGTTTCGTCGTCGATGTACAAGGTAACTACAGCGTGCTACTCGGGCACGACTGGATTCACGCGAATTGTTGCATTCATTCTACTCTACACCAGTGCCTAATTCAGTAGAGCGACTACTCAAGGCTGAATTTATTAGGCCATGTAGGTACGCGGAATGGGTTGCTAACATTGTGCCTGTAGAGAAGAAAGGGAGCGGCAAGATACGAGTATATATTGATTTCAGAGATTTGAACAGAGCCACTCCGAAAGACGAGTATCCAATGCCGATAGCCGACATGCTGATCAATGATGCTTTAGGGACACAAGGTACTGAGTTTTCTTGATGGCAATGCTGGTTATAATCAAATCTTTAAGGCCGAAGAGGATGTCTACAAGACTGCCTTTCGATGCCCTGGTTTTGTCGGTTTATTCGAGTGGGTCGTTATGACTTTTGGTTTGAAGAATGCTGGCGCCACATATCAACGCGCTATGAACTTAATCTTTCATGACTTGCTAGGGGTTATGTTAGAGGTTTACATCGACGATGTTGTAGTCAAATCGGACGCTATGGGAAACCATTTAGCCGATTTGAAGGTTGCTTTTGATAGAATGCGATAGTATGGTTTGAAAATGAACCCACTCAAGTGTGCTTTTGGTGTGTCGGCGGGTAAGTTCCTAGGTTTTATGATTCACGAGAGAGGCATAGAAATTGATCCTAAGAGGCTTGAGAAGATTAGAAACATTGCAGCGCCGATGTGCAAAAGGGATGTACAAAAGTTGCTAGGCAAGATGAAATATTTGCGTCGCTTTATATCCAACTTGTTTGGCAAGATTGATACCTTTGTCCCCATACTCCGGCTAAAGAATGAAGTCGAGTTTACTTGGGGGGCAAGCCAGCAAAGTGCCTTTGAGAAAATCAAGGAGTGCTTGTCATCACTGCCTGTGATGAGAGAACCCAAAGCCGGGATTCCGTTTCGGCTATACATCGCTGTTGAAGATAGCATGATCGGGGCCATTGCTACCCCAGGAGGTAGAGGGAAAAGAGTACATCATCATGTTCTTGAGCCGCCGCCTGCTGGATGCCGAAACCAGGTCCACGTTTGTTGAATGTTTGTGTTTATCACTTTACTACGCGTGCACCAAATTACGCCATTTGTTGGACCGGAAACGGCGACCAGAGGGGGGGTGAATGGGAGCTTTTAAAATTTTGGGCTAAAAACTAGCCTTCGGTTTCAGTTCTGTCTTCTGCGGAACAGGCTTTGAACACTACCTTCGAAGGTCAGGTTCGGAGGTACTTCGGCACCTTCGAACACAGGCTTCGGAGGAGCAAAAGTTCGAAGCCTAGAAGACTTCGCTCCACTTACAACCCTCGGAAATCTACTCTGCTAAGTCAGTGTAGGCTCCGCACGCGAGGTGCTTCGAGCAGGCTTCGCACTTCACCCTTCGCAAGAGTGGACAGCCCTCTGAGGACTTCGACCAAGTACTTGGCGGCAGCAACCGGTGCTGGGCTTCGTACACGAAGGTCTACACGCACAAAAAACGGACTACGCTAAGGGCTTCGACACAAGAAGCAAAACGGGCCTCGGTCAGGGCTACGCTAGTAAGCAGCGAGGTCCTGCCTCCTGTTACACAGAGCGAACGCACGCTGACAAAACACACACCTCGCACAAAAACAGCCTTTGCCTCAACAGGCTTCGGTGCACAACAACAGGCGAGGTATGTAACGCGAGCTCAAGCAAAAAGCACAATGAAAACAGGGCTTCACCGCTTGAACAAGGAACACAGAAAATGAACTCTCTGGATGTATTAATCGAAGTGTGTGGCTACAGGAGCTCAACAGTAAATGCTCAAAGTGTTAAATGTTACCTACCGAGCCCCCATATTTATAGCCCACAGTTCACCCAAAGGAATTGACTACACTACCCCTAGGGTTTACATTCATTTTGTCTATACAAAACTAAGGGGTACAAAAGGTAGTCCACCTTTATTCTGGAGGCTTCTCTGTCAGCTGCAGAGGGGACAGTGTCAGCCTTTTTCAGAACAGACAGTGTCAGCCTTTACAGTGTTGACTTCTGGAACCTCCCTTCGCACCGGAGGGTGCGGTAGCTTCGGCGAGAAGCCTGCAGCCTGTTGGCCTTCGCTCCGCCGAAGAAGTCCTTCGATACAGTGACGGTTTTAAGCCGAAGCCGTCAAAGCCCCTTGGGCCTTCGCACCAACACCTCCGGAGTGGACCACCACGGCTTCGCAGCTACACCCAGCTCGAACTCCGTCAGTCCGTGTACCGAAGCCATGCAGGCCGAAGCACCACAAGTCAACCTCACTCCGAAGCCCCACCTTCGGAGTACCACCCTTCGAAGTCCCTCCTTCGTCCAAGGCCTCCGCATGACGCATTCCATGAGCACTCCGTCGCAGTGCCTCTTCCCGAGCACACTCCTCGACGAGCCTCACTCGGACCATGCCTTCGATGCGCCTCGACTTCTGAGACCTTCGTCGGGCCACCTTCGAGTGTCTCCCTCCGGAGCACACTTCGAACACCTTGCCTCCGTAGAGGACTTGTTCCACCAACTCCGAAGTCACTCCATCCGGAGTACCTTCGAAGTGCCTCACCTCCGAGGACTTTGTCTCGGAGTACCTTCAGCCGGAGCCACGCTCCGCACTCTCTGCCTTCACCTGGCACGCCTCGACCCGAGGACCGACCCGGACCACCTTCGCAGCCACCGTGACGGAGCTCCCCGCTCCCCTGGCATCAAGCCTCCCGCTTGACCCAGGTTCACCCGGCTCGAACCTTGTCCGTCGCCTCCGAAGTCCCTGCGCACCATAGACAAGCAGACAAGTGTATCCAGTACTCCGGAGACCTCTCCGGGTTATCAACCTCCGGCACACACTCCGGTGTACCGCCCAAAGTACCGAAGCCTTCGGTACGAACCCAGTCATCGCGTACTGTCGGACCCCTCCGACGAGCACACTCCGCTGCACAGCTGCAGCAAGCAACACCGAACACCCTTCGAAACCACCTCCGAACACCCTTCGGAGGTCCACCTCCGAAGCCCCTTCGGAGGTACCCTTCGAACAGAGGGTAAAATCCTGTCAATCACTCATCACAAAACACCGAAACCAACCCTTGGTTTCTCAATCTCCCCCTTGATGAGTGCATTGACAACCAAATCGAAGTTCAAGAAAATGTAAAAATTTTCAGCACACAAGTGACCATAAAAACTCAGAAAAGAGCCAAAGCATGTCACTTGATAAAGGAAATTTTCTCCCCCTTTGTAAAAGAGTACAAGCCCCTTTGGCAAAACTCCCCTTTGATAAAAACTCCCCCAGAGTTGAGCAAATTTTTCTCCCCTTTTAGAAAATATGCCTTCTTTGGCAGAGAACATAGCAAATCTCTCCGGAATTTCTCCCCCTTTGGCAATGCAAGCATCAAGGAGCATGAAAAAAGATGCAAAGCTTCGAAGTGAATAGAATTGCAAAGACATATAATGCAAAAATATGCCAACAGTAACATCAATGATCATGTGCTCAGCTCAATTTAACATTCTGTGAAACAAGATGATGGCATGTGATTTTGTAATTTTGAAGTAAAAGCATCACCACTTAATCACAGTAGCTAGACATGTGAAGGCAAGGACTGCGCAAAGCTAACAATTTCTACCCTAGACAGACAAGTCTTGTGCAAAAAGGAGCTCTGAAAGCAAACTTGATGATTAATCAATTTTGTTGTTCTTTTCTTAATGCCAGGGGTTATTTGTTGTCCACCTTATACTTTCCAATCAGGCCAAGCCTAGGCATGAAAGCCATTTGAAGCTTAAGGCGGTGATTTTGGCATACACTACACTATCCCAGTTCAAACCAAAGTGCAATGGTAAGCAGTCTAGAATAGAGTAGTGCGACAAACAAACCCTCCTGGATCTTTTCATTTAACCAGGCAAATCATGGATTTTTTTTTGATTTTGATTCAGATGAATTAAATATTTTGATGAATATCCATGAGTAAAGAACGCATTTTTCAAGTTGCAAATTTTAGCATCCAAGGAACAGTGTCTTGCTGTCAAGTAGATAAAAGATAGTTAAAAGCAGTCCTGCTAAACAAGCTAGATACAACGATTGTGCGGTGAGCAAGTTGATTTTAGAAAATAAAACATCATGCACAATCAATGTTCCAGACATATTTCATAGAGCTGAGCTGTCATGATTTCTTGAACTAAAAGCAGGCATATAATAGCAAAGATGTAAATGCACTTCCACACATAATGAGCATATGCAAGGCAA
>JAAALK010000285.1:90245711-90286753 GCA_019279435.1 Zizania palustris
TTTAGCCCTATCAAGGGTACCGAATAGTTTCCACTATGTCGGTTGTAATAGAGGGGTAAATAGGTCTTTTCCTTAATATTTGGGCCTATAAATACCCCCCGTTTCACCCTGTAATAGGGACCGAATACAAGTTATTCAATACACACATTCGAACTATTCTAAGTTGTTATCCTTTCGGAGGCTTAGAACAGTTCTCTTCACAACACTTCGTTTGTTAGTTTCTATTCTACAGAAACCTGTTAGCGTAATCTTTTACGCCAACTGTTGCGCACCACAACCCCATCTTAACCTTGCTTTTTCTTGAACACCCACTTGGTGCCTATGGGGTTGCATCTAGGTGGCAGCTCAACCAGTGTCCAAACCTGATTACGGACAAAATTTTTAAGCTCTTGTTGCATAGCGTTTATCCAATTCGAATCAGAAAGAGCATGAGAAACATCTCTAGGCTCAAAATAGGAAACAAACACAGACTCAGCAAACACAGCAAGCGAGTCAACAGAAGAGCACAATGTTCTCTCAGTAAGATCACCGATGATGAGCTCTGAGGGGTGATCACGCTGAACTGCTCGGGATCCCATGTGATTTGAAGTCACCTCACCGGAGTCAGCAGCTGGCACCTTTAGACTCGACTGAGGGGGCTCGATAGAAGTGGAAGAAGTGATCAGAGGTCCGCCCTCGTCCTTAATCGAAGTCTCAGAAGGTGTGGGGTCTGCAGGCTGTGCAGAAGGCCCACCCTCATCAACAGCTGGAACATCATCATCTTTCTCGAAGATGGACTCTCCAAGCTCATCATCTCTAGAAAGCTCAAAAGAAGGAGTCAATGAAGGCAAGGACTCATCAAAAGAAACCTCACAAGTCTCGACAAGCTGTTGGGAGTCGAGGTTCCAAACACACAAGCCTCGAGAATGCAAAGCATAACCAAGAAAAACTTCATCCTGGCAAAGAGACTCAAACTTGTCTAAATACCCTCCCTTCTTGAGCACAAAGCACTTGAAGCCAAACGCTTGCAAGTGACTCACCTTGGGATGTCTGCCAAACCACAACTCATATGAAGTCTTAGAGCATCTCAACCAACTCTTCAATTTTACCTCCCTATAACTCAAAATAGAGACCTCCCTATCAAGATTGTGTCTTCTTTTCGTAAAACACTACATCCAACTTCCTATATTTGGCTCCTTATATTTCATCTACCTATATTTTATTAATATTTCATAACTACCAAATTAAAAAAACACACACATATATAACAACACATGCTAACAAACATACCAGATTATAATAAAAGACTTTAGAAAAATATAAAATTGTACCGAAAATAATAATATATTGCATATAAAATTATAATAAAAATATAAAAGTGCATATAAGTGTTGAAAAATATGATAACTTAATTTCTTATACATATTATAAAATATTTTGATAGATTATTAATTTTGTCCAATATTTTACAACATATAAAATATTTTCTAAATAATAATAAAATGAGATAGGGAGTGACTTTGGCTCCTTGACTTTGAGGAGGAGAGTGTCTTGAATAGGGAGGAAGATGAGATAGGGAGTGAAATAGGAAGTTGGTTGGAGAGTGTTTTTAAGAGTATTTTGTTAAATAATAGGATGAGAAGTGGGATGAGGAATTGGTTGGAGATGCCCTTACCTAAGTAAGCTCTAAGAAAATGTGGTTGTTCCAGATAGCAAGCCGTGTTCATGGTTCAGCCCAAAAGCGCCTAGGAGTCCTATACTCATCGAGCATCGTCCTAGCAATCTCGACTAGCGTGTGGTTCTTTCGTTCCACAACGTCGTTCTGTGGGGGAGTGTAAGGAGCAGAAAACTGATGATCAATACCCTGATCACTACAGAAGCTGACGAACTGAGAGTTCTTAAACTCAGAGCCATTCTTAGAGTGAATTGCTCGCATACGACCATTGTTCTCATTCTTCAGCTTCAAAATCAGGTCATGAACAAACTGAAAAGTCTCATCCTTAGACTCCAAGAAGAAAACCCACGAGAATCGAGAAAAATCGTCAACTATCACAAGCGCGTACCACTTCCCACCGATTGAGCGTACCCGAGCTAGACCAACAGTGTCCATGTGTAACAGCTCTCCCGGGTACGAAGTCATCACTGGATTCACAGGTGCGAGAAAAGCGGCAACCATTTTCCCATGATGGTAGGGATGGCAAACTAGATCCTTCTCCATCTTAAGCTTGAGCAATCCTCAGATGAGGTCCATATAGCTCAATCTAACTAGCAGATCAAAGCTCAAATGGCCTAACCTCCTATGCCACTTCCATAGCTCAGAGAAGGATTCAACAATCAAACAGTGAGAAGGGCCAAAAGAACTAGAGAAACCAATCCGAAAAACCTTACCGAAGGGTAAGATCTGGCAAACCAAAGATCCTCTAGAATCAACAACAGAAGACATGCCCTTCTTAAATCGAACCTCCAAACCATTCTCAAGAAGTTGCAAAACAGAAATCAAATTGAAATTCAAGTTTCCAACCAAAGCAACATTCTTCAAAGAGAAATGGTCAGAGATGTGAATTGAGCCAATGTTGTGTACCTTCCCTTAACCACTGTTCCCGAAAGTGATATACTCTTCCGAGTTCGGGGGAGTGAGGCTGGAGAACCATCTGCAATGTCCCGTCATGTCGTGAGAGCATCCTAAATTCATGATCCACATGTCCTCCAGTCCTCGATCTTGCACAATCAGTGGTCGTAAGTGGGAGCAAATGGTCCAACACCAGGTTTAGCAAAAGAGATAAACTAGTGTCGAGCCATCTACTCAAAAGAAGGAAAGCAGAAATAATCATAAGAGTCTGGACCAAAACGCAGCTCAAAGCGCGGTCCTCGGTTCTGCCTAAAGTCTTGACCACGAGGTCCAAAGCCATATTCAGAACGACCTGAAGCTCTACCAGAGCAAACACCACCCTCCAGAGCACGGGCAAGAAAGTCGTCTCCTCTACCACCACCTACATGACGTGGCCTGGCCTCTAGCCTCTCCCCGCATCAAGGGACTCTCAGTCTACCACCCTGCTAGTAGAACTACTCCTTCCCACCACGAGCTCTCTCTGCTCTCTCAACTTGCTTCCTCCTTAAGCAAAACTCCTCATGATGTCCATCTCTCTAACAGTACTCACAGTGGTAAGTGGGCTTCTTGGGATGTGGTTGAGGCTTGGGGTTCTTGGGCTTGGTAGTATTGGGTGTAGACTCTTTGGTGTGAGAGGGTTCAGGTAGAGAGTCTAGAGAAGTGTGAAGATGTTTGGGCTTTGGGACCCAAATGGGCTTCTTGGGTGGAGCTTTAGGCTGTTCTTGAAACACTCCATCCTTGGGCTGACTAGCCTGGAAAGACTCAGTGGAGTGAGTCTTGGGATATCACTGTTCAAGAGTCATCTTACTCCACTCCACTGCTCGGCTAATGGCACTCTCAAAATCAGCCTTGGTATAGGTGTAACCTACCCCAAACCCATCCTGCCTCTTGAACTGCTGGATCATCATGCCGAGTTGTGGCTCTCTGGCACTCACCTAACTTAGGATCTGACGGAGGTAAGAGTTCTCATTCTGAATATCATCTAGCTCCTCTCTCAAGGAAGCTAGCACCTCCACCTGAGACTAGCAGGTCTCACACTCTCTATCCACTTGGACAGACTTCTCACCTTTCAGTTTGATCAACTCTAATCTAAGAGACAAGCAGTTCTCACAAACAGTAGGTGGAACTGACAATTTCTCAAGCTCTAGCCTAGTCTGCTCCAGCTCAGCTCTGACTCTCTCCAACTTGCCCAACTGCTCATCACCCTTGGCTTTCAGCTCAGTTAAACTAGCTAGATAGGAGGGGCAGTCAACACAGGGCACGACGACAGTGGCATGAGCATCTTTCAGCTTCACCTGAGCGCTCTCAAGCTCAGTGGCCAAAGCGTCCCTCTTATCTACCCTCTCTGTGTACCTGGACATCAGAGTCGTCAGGTCACACAGCAACACCTCATAGTTTGAGCACTCACTGCTACCACCCAAGCAAGGGGAAGAAGATAGACTCTCAATCCTGTCGTTGGCCATGGCAAGCTCACTCTCAAGCTCATATATCCTCTTTTTAGCTCCTCTAAGCAGTTTCTCCCAATATCTCAACTCCTGACAGTTCTTTGCAAGTAAATCAATGACTTCTTGTTCATAGGAGGATACCTTTTCATCGTCGTTATCGTCGGAGTTATCGGGGGAGCCCTTCTCTTCCTTATCCCCAAGAGCCATTGAGTAGAAGCTCTTGCGGGATCTTCGGCGGTGATGTGAGCGACTCTTCGGCTTGTCCCGAAGGCCATGAAGCAGAGGCCCGCCAGATCGTCCTTGTCCTTCCCCTTCCTGATCACGATCTCCTCATCGCTTGAGCTTGATGAAGAGGAAGAAGATAAAGACCGCTTGGAGTAGCTTCTCTCCATATCGGCGAAGAAGGCCTTGTCTCGCTTCTTGTTCTCACGCCGGTAGTCCTTCAGGGCCTTTCGGAAGAATCTTGTCTTGGGCTTGCCCTTGCTGAAAGTGGAGCTGTCGTGCTTTTCGGAGTCGTAGGAGCCACCACCGGTACCCTTCTTGTGACCATTGTGCTTGGGGCAGTTGGCGATGAAATGACCTAGATCACCACACTCAAAGCATCCAGAATTTGTGTTGTGTCTTTTGAACATTCGCTTATCATAAACACGACGCACCCGGTTGTTAAACAGACAAAGATCATCATCTCCTAGTGACTCAAGCTGGTCCTCAGTGATAGACATCAAGGAAAAACCAGCACAGCTCATAGAAGAGAAGTCAGCAGAAGGTGTAGCAAGGGCTAGGGTTTTTGAACCAGAGCCAGCGAGATTTGATCTCAACTGGATTTCAACCTCTGTGGCCTTGAGCTTGTTGAATAGCTCTAAAATTGTCAAGGTATCATAAGACGTGCTCTCAATGATAGAGGATACCTTGATCTCTTAGATCTTAGGGTCCAAGGTATGAAGAACCTTGAGCGCCTACTCATGATCTGAGACCAGTTGAACTCCCTTGGCCTTGTTGGCCCGAAGCTTGTTGATGATCGATTGAAAACGACCAAACAAGGCTTCAACAGATTCACCCGGCTTCTGTGTGAAATTTTCATATTCACGCCGGTAGGTCTAATAGAGCCGAGCCTTGACCTGGGTTGTCCCCTCATGGTGTGCCTGGAGGGTAGCCCAGATCTCTCTAGCAGTGTTGAGATGGCTCACACGCTCAAACTCAGTGGGACCTAAACTAGAAAACAAAATGTTCACCGGTTTGTTGTTGTTCTAATGCTGGGCGATTATCTCGGGGGATGTACGCTCAGCAATAGGCAATATGGTGAAAGTAGTGTGAACACAAACGTCTCAAATGTCCGAGCTTTGGCTCATGAGATAGGCTCGCATGCGAGTCTTCCAATAAGTGTAGACAAAAGCTTCCAGGGATGAGACCTTTCCAGAAGAAGTCATGATCACTACCTGGGTTTAGAACCAGTTAAGGTATGGAAAAACCCTAACCAAGCTCTGATACCACTTGTAGGACCGAAAGTAGCGACCAGAGGGGGGTGAATGGGTGCCTAAAAAATTCTTGCGAATCAATGGCCAACTCCCAACACCTAACGCACCTCGAAAATATCCAGTGGAAAATTAACTGATCTAAACTCAAGAAAAATAATCTAGCCTGAAAACAACTGGTGTCCTAATTAAAAAGACACCAACATAGTGTTGAAGGGCAGATTAACAGATCATTCAAGACATAAGCAGTTTATGCATCATCAAAAAGAAATATTTCATGCAATCTACTCAAGTGCACGCAAAACAAGAAGAAGTTTTACTATTCAAATTTGTCTCCTAGACGATACTTGTCGAAGCCTGTGCAATGCAGTCATGCGAAGTCTGAAGATGTCAAAGTTCATGTGAAGCAGTCGAGCGAAGCGGGACGCACCGGACTTGAGCAGACTCGTTGCAGGCTCCGAAGCACACAAGCTCCGATAGCGAAGCCTGCGGCCACTGCGAGGTATATTGATACCTCGAAATGTTGCTGCCTCATAAACCGTGCTATGAAGCAGCTCAGACCGAAGCTATGTGCTGCATGCTCTTGGGGCCACTCGAAGACTCCACCGAAGCCTGCTTTCGCTCACTTTGCTTCTATTTCTGATGTGTGTAGGCTTCGGACACGAAGTCAGATGAACCCGAAAGTTGCGGTGCATAACTCGCTGGATGACGAAGCCACATGCGAAGGCTGGGACTGCAGCAAACAAAATGATGAACCCCACGCAGTGTTGTGCAAAGGCAACAAGCTATGCCTCTGTAATCACGTGCGCAGCTGCTGCTCGTAGCCGCTAGCTAGCTGTGCTGCCGCAAGCAAACGCTAGCCTGCTGTCGCTAGATGCTGCTAGCTACCTAGACTGCTGCTAGCTGTGATAGGCTGCACTGCTACTCACAGAGGGGCTAGCTGCCTAGGCCGGCAGGCTAGATGTGCTGCTGCAGAAGGTGTGTTCAGATGCAAAAACCCGAGAGGAAAAATATATGATACTACAGCATACGCCCATGAAACAGACCAATCTAAACAAAAACAATAACGCGCAAAACGAGACACCAGGAAAGCAGAGGCCAAAAAACAACACTGCAATACTCGATAGCCTGGAGCAAGGATTTGAAACGAATAAAAGTGATTAGTAAATCGCTTGGCAAGCCATCGGTGAGACCCCAGCGAATCTCGTGATGAACAGGATGAGCACAAAAATGGCGGCGCACAAAATAGGGGCAAGTGGGATGAACTCTGATCTGTTGATTAAAGTGAGTTAACCCTAACCCTAGGGATTGGGGCCCTATTTATAGGCAGCCCAATAGCCTAGGAAAAATACCAAAAGACCCTTAGGGTTTTTACAGACGTTGAAATAAAATGGAAAAGACCAAAATGCCCTTAGGATTTTTACAGACTCGACTGACAGACTGTGGGCATAAAGGCAAAATAGTAAAAACCTAAATAAAGATAACTTGTCCTGATGCGGAGCTTTCGTAGAAGCTACGACTTCACGTCAGAATTGTCAGATCTGAGATCAGCGGTGAGTTTGTGCCAAAACTGACAAAGTGTCCACCATCTTCACACCGGGTACCTGGATTGGGCCGACCCGATTCCGTAGCTCCCTTAGCCCGGCAATCGCTCACCGCCCGTGTACCTGAGTCAATCCCGATCAATAGCCCAGTGGATCCTCTACAGCTCCTAGCCCATGTTCCCGAATTGGGCCAGACCAACTTCGTGACCCCTCTTCCCGACAGTAGCTCGCTGCCCGTGTACCTAAGTCACATGCGGCCCAGACACAACAGGTCTTCTCTTCTCTTCGTGTCCTCTTTGACTTCTGTTGACAATCACTCATCACATCTGGAGCCATGAGGCCCATGCTCTTCAACATGGCTCCTCACCAATTCGGCCTAGAGACTAAATCTACTAAGTGTTGCGATAGAGGAACGAAGGAAGCAATCTGTTATGTAGATTAACGGATACTTCACGGGCGAAGCAACAAGGTGATAGCAATCTGTTACGTAGATTAAAGGTTACTTCATAGGCGAAGTAACAAGGATTACCACTTTTTCTACATTGTCGGTGGAGGCCTTTCAGGCAAACCAACGAAGGTTGCAAAAAAGTAAAGATAAAAGTAAAGGTACGGTTCAAAGCTAGGGCTTTGTGATTGATTTGTGTTGGGGGGTTAATGAACCGGCCTCACCCCTATATTTATAGGGGTTAGTCTTCTAATCTATAAGATTAATCTGTTAAGATTTGGCCTAATCATGCATAGGGATAAAATTAGCCAAAATCAGACTCAAACTCTATCTCTGGAATTTAGCCCGAAGTGGGCCTTGGCAGGGGCGGCCGAAGCCTGCTACTCGGGCCGAAGCTTCGGTGAGGCAGGCCTCCAAAGGCCTTTGGGCCGAAGCTAGCAGGCCTGCTGGAAGGCTTCCGAAGCCCATAACTCAATTGGCGATCGACCCTATAGGGCTTCAGCCCGATCCAGGACATATGTATTTTTGGCCCAAATTACCAAAATTGATATTTTGACAATCTTAACCTTTTAATGCCATTTTTTGCTATCAACACGTCTTTATCATTTTTATCGGTTTTTGTGCTACTCTTGGGAATTTGGTATCTAGGATGAATTGCATTTAATCTCTTACGGTTTTGCAGAGGAATCACCTTCAAAATCATCGCCAAGAAGTTTGTGGGTGGTTGATATTCTTCTACAAGGTCTCCGGAGCCTCTAGGCGATCAGACTAGAGTCTGTCGGTCCGACAGGTGGTACTTCACCGGTCTGACTGGGCATTACCGTGCCAGGCCATCAGGCTGTTGTCGGCTCGGTCCCCGCTACCCTTTGTGCCACACGCACCGAAGCCGTGCGCCTGAAGTTGTCCTTGGTTCGACCGGTGTCCCTTCGCCGGTCTGATCGGACCCCTCCTTAGTGATCTACTCCACGTTGGAACACACTTCGCATTGGAGTATACTTCGTACCAAAGTATACTTCACACCGGACCCCACGATGCCAAAGCCTCAAGTCTGATCGAGGCTTCACCGTCGGTCTGACTGGGTACCCCCATCAGTCCGACCGCCCGTAGCCTGTTTGCACCAGAACTACGAGGCCACCTTCAGCGACCCCCTTCGCAGGCGTCGGCCTGACCGAGCGTCCTACTCTGGTCCGACCGGCCAACAGGCCAAACCCCCTTCGGGATGCTTCGGACCCCTTCAGTAATTTTCAGCTTAAATTGGCCGATTATATCTAACACTATTTATTTCGGTTAATTAGGTTATATTTTCAGAGATATAATTGAATTTCCTAGCGACTCTGTTTTCCCCTTACCACTGATTAAGGGTTGTTAGAACGTGACGACAACGTCTAGCGACGTTTTTGGATCATCGAACCGACCCAAGTGCGGGGGCACATTTTCGTGTCAACGCACTTTTTGGCAACTCCGCTGGGGAGAAACGCTAACATGATGAGTACATCTACATTGGCTGCGAGTACCTCTACAATGACTACTACGTCTACAACACCAATGGATACCGTGGGGGCGTAGAGATCGACAACTGCAACGTCATGACGCCCACCGTTGCAGGTATCCCTGAGGAAGGTCAGGTGGAGATCGAGGCAAAGATGAAAGAAGTCTAAGATCTCATGCTTGGGAGTTACGTCAAGACACGCGCGGGCTTCATCAAGCGTGAAGTCCACATCCCCGACCTCACCCGGGCTCAGGTAACACCAATGTCGTCTCCTTTATATTCCTTAGAAATTGAGCAGAAGATAGCCACATCTTTAGACCAAGACGTTAGCGCTTTGCTAGCCAACCGTCTAGTGTCGGCAGTTAGGTCTCAAGTAGAGGCAACGTTTAGAAGGTTCGGCTTTACCGAGACCGTTCCTCCAACTCCGATCACTAGCATACCCCCGGTAAATCGCATTTATAGCAGAACTAACGGTAGTACTGGCAAAGCTACCGGGTCTCTGGTCTCGACATCTACGGTCGAGACCAACCACTACACTTACGACCAGGCTAGCCCTGTTTATTACGCGCCGCCGCCACCTGCGCTTGCGCCAGCTTTTCCCGCGCTGCCTGCGCCGCATGCTCCTACATACTCGCATAGGCCCAAGCACGTGGTATACCCCGAGCCATCACGTGAGGAGGGCCACGCGGCTGAAACGCCGACATACCACCACGTGTCGCACCCCGCATGAGAGACGCACGCAGGCATGAGGCTAGGATGATAGAGGAGCGGATCTACGCGCTTTTAATAGAGTGTACCGGCTTCGCACCTCGGGATCGTGCTAGGATTTACGGAAAGTCATACCCCGATCACTTCGATACCATACCCTACCCTCGCGGATATAGAGTCCCTGAATTCACCAAATTCGATGGCGAGGGTAACAAGACCACTCTAGAGCATGTCAGCCAATTCTTAGCACAATGTGGAGAAGCTAGTGGGTCAGACACATTAAAACTTAGACTATTTTTTCTTTCACTATCCGGCACCGCTTTCACTTGGTTTTTGGCGCTGCCGCCAAACTCCGTCCAAACATGGACCCAATTAGAACAGAAATTCCATGGTTATTTTTATACAGGTGAGATGGAACTTAGGCTTTCACACTTGACGACGGTCAAACAGAAATCTAGTGAGAGTGTCTTTGAGTACGTCAAGCTCTTTAGAGACACTAGGAACTGATGTTTTAGTCTCAATATTTCAGAAAGGGATTTGGCGGATCTAGCTTTTAACGGAATGCATTCTGAAATTAAAGATAGGCTAGACAACAAAAACTTTTTAGAGGTCATCCAAGTCCTACAGTAGGCTCTAGTCCAATAAGGCCGAGTCAAGGATAAAAAATTGATTAAGACATTTAACAAACCTAAAGATGAAGTTTACATCATGGAACACTCCGACGAGGAAGAGTCAGAGGAAGAGGATGATTTGATCGATATATATGCGGCCAAATGGGCCTAGAACACTAAGACCAAACCTATCACTTGTTCCGAGCTACGGCCGTCTCCCACTAAGAGTCGGCCCAATGAGGTTAAGTACTCTTTTGATCTGACTAAATACGACAAAATATTGATTTCCTCTTGAAAAACCAGCTTCTCAGGTTGCCCAAGGGCCAGGTCATCCCGACCGCCGACGAACTAAAGAAACACCCCTACTGTAAGTGGCATGATTCGCATTCTCATTATATTAACGATTGCAATATTTTTCATCGGCGAGTTCAATCGACCATAGAAGAAGGATGATTGAAGAAGATTCTAGTCCGAAGATAAAGCTGGACAAAGACCCTTTTACCGTGAACACCGTCAACCTCGACGAGAAGAATGAGTTTATTCGGCCAGAACAGACCGAGTCATCTAAAAGGAAAGCGATCATTATTGGAGAGCCCCGCACACGCACACTTGTACCGAAGAACCCTGAAGTTGGAGTGTGGAAAAAGAACATCGACACGTCATCTTTGGCTAGGGCTCACAAGAAGCCGAAGGTGACATAGCAAATGTTGCTGAATAAACACCAGAAGAGGGCCAATGAAAAGAACACTCAGTCGAAGAGGTCAAGACAGCCGAACCCTCCGAAGAGGTTGAACCCTCCGTGTCGGCCAAACCAGCCTCTGTTTTGGTATAACCCTCCGAAGGGTGAGTTTGGACCCCAATGGCCGAACTCACCTCCGCTCGGGCCGAACCCCCCGGGAGGAGAGCTCGGCCCGCAATGGCCGAACATACCTCCGCCCTGGTAGGACCCTTCATTGATATGGTCTGAAGTCCCTTCGACGTGGCGGAACCCCCTCTGAGAAATGGGTTCGGCCCTCAGTGGGCGAAGCCACTAGAACCTCTGATGCCTCCATCGTACTACTAGACATGGTCCCCGTGGGCTCCGAACTACACCACCGGAGTACCCTTCATAGTATAGTGTTGCTCCCTTTGTTCCTTCGGAGTACTATGATTGGCTGGGGCAGATGGATGTGGCGAAGGGGAATGTTTTCCATAGGCTATCCATGGTACCGCTGAGCTGACTCGCGTAGAACTAAGCCAAAGAAGACGGCCGCTAAGGGGTGATGGAGAGGGAGTCCGAAGCTATCACCATCAAGGTAGGGTCTCAGGAGGTCCTAATCCCGAAGGCCCCCTCGCCGAAGCATGACGGAGGTAAGTCCCCGGGTCTAGCTGAAGCCATCCCTGAGGCCTGGTCCGACCAGCCTACTATGGCTAGTCCGACCGACTTGTCCTAGGAGCTCAGCACAGTACGGTCCGATCGACCCCCCATGGCTAGTCCGACCGACACAGTCCGGTCCAAATGGCCTAGCAAGACCGGTCCGACCAACAGGGTATAGGGAAGAATTTCTGCCAAGTGCTAAGATCCCAAGGCCAACACAGGCAATTCTCGTTCGACCAAAAATCCTAGGAGCAAGTTGGTGGTGCCTAGTACTGTTGACACGAAAATGTGCCCCCGCACTTGGGTCAGCTCGATGATCCAAAAGCGCATGGATACTTAGGGATGGACATAAGCGTAACATAGCACTGACGTCGCGTTCTGAATACCCTTAACAGTGGCAAGGGGGGTGGAGTCACCAGGTAATCAGATCACACATAAATAATCCAATTAGCCGAAAAATATGTAGATAAAATAAATCGATCAGCTGAATGAAGCCTGGTTGATTTGAAGTGTACCGTGTGAAGGGTCACCGAAGGGGGCCTTCAGCATCTAGTGCGAAGGGTGTGCCGAAGGTAGCCTTCGGCATTCAGACTGATCTAGCCGAAGACAGGCTAAGAACAGATCGCGACACGAAATCGCCTCCAAACAACAGGGTTCGGTGTGAAGCCTTTGACACGACAAAATCCAACGCAACACACTGGCGCGACTACGTCTGGTGTGGAGTGTTAGCATGACGAAGTCCGGTGCGAAGCATTCTGGCTTGAGTCCGGAGTGAAGCAACTCCGATGCGAAGTGGCTCTGGTGTGCAGGACTTGTCCAGACCGACAACAACGTGACGAATCCGGCATGGTCAGACCATGCGAGGACTTGCTGAAGGGTGCTCTAGAAGCCTCCAAAACTAGCTTCCTAGCTCTAGAAACCTTCGGTGAAGGGGGCTCTGAACGTGAAACCTGCAACAGAACAAAGATCAAGTGTTAATTCGGCCTAGAGACTGAATTACTAAGTGTTGCAGTGTACAAAATGAATGTAGCAATCTGTTACGTAGATTAACGGATGGTTCACAAGCGAGCCAACAAGGTGATAACAATCTGTTACGTAGATTAACGAATGATTCACAAGTGAACCAACAAGGCTTACCACTGTTACAGCGTGCCCGACAGAGGGCTTCCAACGCAAACCCACAAAGGTGTACTGATCTAATGTATAAAAGTAAAGAAAATAAAGGTACGGTTCAAAGTAGGGTTTGAAGAGTTGATATGTGTTGGGGGGTCCTATGAACCAGCCTCACCCCTGTATTTATAGGGGCTAGTCTTCTTATCTCGAATTCTAATCTGATGAGATTCAGTCTAATCAAGTTTAGGGATAAAACAACTAGAATCTGTATCAGACTCTAGCTTCGGCGAGGCAGGCCTCCGAAGGGCCTTCGGGCCGAAGCCAGCAGGCCGCTAAAAGGCCTCTGAGGCCTCATGAAGATGGGCCTTCGGCACTATAAGGCTTTGGCCTGTACCAGGACTTGTGTATTTCCGGTCCAAATTACCAAAATTGATATTTTGACAATCTTGACCATTAATGCCATTTTTTGTTATCAACGGGTACTAAGCCACAACCATCTTGGGCACCTCTGGCTATGTCCAAATCACAGAAGAGGCGCCTGCAACGTCTACGATCACAGGAGATGCACGAGAAGAAGATCGAGGATGAGCGAGACGCCATCTTCGAGGAAATCCGTCCTCGGTCAGTCGTGAAGCGAGTCTAGAAGCCCAAGCCGGTTGAGGCAAACAACCCGGCTCCCGTTACAAGTGGCGACGACGATGACTACACGCCCGTCTCCAAGGGACCCGCACCTCAAGCAATGGACATAAAGGTCGTCATACTTCCCGTCGAGTTCGCACTACCGCGAGATGAGGCCAAGGTCGCTCAATTGAGCCTTAGCCCACGAGATGTTGTTTTCAATAAGCCTGAGGATACGGCTCATCACTTGAAGCCTCTCTACGTCAAGGGGCATATTGACGGAAAGCCGATCTCCAAGATGCTTGTTGATGGTGGCGCCACTATCAACTTGATGTCATACTCTCTATTTTGAGTTTGAGCCATCTCTTTTGCTTTAAGTAAAGATATGTGAACATCTATCTCTTTTTCAGAAACCCCTAACTCATCATCAGCTTCAATACCAATAGTTTTCAAATAAGCATTATCAGCATATTGCAATATGGTGAATTTTGATAAACTTGAAGTATCATCTTTGAGATCAGCCCTTTGTTGTGCTTTAACAGTAATAGGGACCCCACCAAGCTTGATCCTTGAACTTTGACGAAGAGCAACAGAAGGACAAACATGCTCAACATAAGTATCTTCCTTCAGTATTAACCTGGACTTTTAACTTTGGTACCTTCACAGCACGCAACATATCATGTTGCCCAAAACAGTGAGCCTCATTCTTTGATGGTCTTTGATGGGATCAAGAAACGATCCACTAATTCAGTTCCTAAAATCACCACCCTATCCCTAACATTGAGTGCCCTTTTCACCTTTTGAGTGCCCTTTTCGTAGTTGATGTCGTCGTGTGCCCGATCCTTTTGTTGGCAGCCGCTGTAGCACGACGACATTATTTATGCACGTGGCATGCTCGTCCCGTCAATGTGAGCCCAAACTTGCCACACATCTGTGACGAAGGTTATGCTTCCACAGGCATAGAATTCGTTTGTCGAACTGTTGATGATGGACTACAGGCTACTTGCATTCGACTTTATGCGGACGAGCACGTATGACTATGAGAGAAACAACCATGGTTAACAGCGAGCGGACCAGTTGGCTATTGGTGCAGCTGGTTTTAGCCATGCTTAAAATCTACCGGAAAATTTAAATTTTGTAATCTAATTCCACGGTATTATTAAAATCGTTATCATGTTTTTTCTCATTTAAAAATCTTACTACAAATTGATTCCATTTAAAAAATATAAAAAAATAAGACAGAACGATCCCTATGATATGAAAGTGACATAATACGAAATGCGGTTGCAAGAGAGCCGACACACGGTTGCAAGAGAGCCGACACGATGAGGATCCGGCTAGAGTGACAAACTTTTACCTGTCTCATAAATATTTTACCCCTAGTCTTTCAATTTTTATTAATTCAACCTAAAAGTAAAATTCTGTGGTAAGTAGGTTAGTTCTCTTTTGGTTTCGACGAACGGAGACGGTGAGCTACTACCTACATTTGTAATTTGTTCACACCACCCTTGTCAGCTTTCAAGATGTGATATCCATGAAAAGTCCACAAAACCCTTTTTCTTGTTACGTCAGTTTCTGCCTTTTCTGGTATTTCTGTGCGAAATGTGATGGGAAACAGCTTTTTATTTCCGATACGATCAAAAGGTGGTCGCAGTCCACGTGTGCAGCGTGCCATGCATATAGATGTTCGGGGTAAACAGAAATTATTCAGAGAACGTTGATGCCCCAATCTTCAGGAAAGTACGTTGTGCTTGTGCTCGCGGAAGGAAAAGAACTATTTAGAAGAAGAGAGCCTGTGTTTGACTGGCTCAATCATGCAATGTGTACAGGGATTGGGGTGTGCACAGCGAAGTCCGGTGATGTAAGAATGGACGATTCAATTGGACAGGGACCGATGTTCCTGTTAGACCAATCCAAAAAGATTGACAAACTTGACGAATCATGAGGGGAGGACCAGAATCTGTGTCAGCGGAACGGAGAAAGTCCAAGGGACTCACATGGGTGTCCAAAATGCTCGTTTGGACTGCGAGACGATGACCGAACGGTGGCCTCACACGTCTCAAAGTGCAAACTGTTGTGCTGGGCTCCGATGAAACAGCAAGAAACAGTCGAGAGAAACCGGGAAACGACAGCCAAGTGGTGCCGTGGCCGCGGTCGTTCGGCGAGTTGAGGCCGTGGGAGGAGGAATTGCCGGCAATGACCATAAAGACCAAGCTCGAAACGGTCTTGTGGGCTGAATGCATTTCGTCTAATGCGGCAGCTGATTTACCAGGCCTATTACAGGGCCTATCTTATATTTACTAGGCCTCATATTCTATATTTACACAGCACGACATCTAAAACAAGCTACAACGGAGCTTATGTATTTGTGTACGGAGATATTTTGTGCATAGTATACGGAGCCTTCTAAAATACTCAAAACATTCATGACTAAAGACTAAATTAATTATTTTGATAATTATTTATTTTGTTAATTTATTTCTAATAATTTAATGAAAATAATAAAAATAAGGTGCTTCATGAGGCACAATCCTTGCCACCCTACCTGTGATCGAGCTAAAGAAAGATTAAATGGTTACACCACTTTAAACTGTGCACTATATTAAATTTTATCTTCAAATGATAAAAAATTACTAACCTGATTCCGGAACCACTCACGGCCAGTTCGTGCTCGTGCCGCCCATCATCATGCCCGACCGACACCGTCAACCAGCAACAACGGTCTGGCTCGTCGTCCTCCCGTCTCTGGCCTTCTCACCGTCCTCCGCGGCATGCGACCGAGCTCGCTCGCGGCCACGAGGTCCTTACGACGACGCGGAGCATGTGCGCCCGCTTCACCGATTCCTAGCCCTGCGCGTGCGCAGCTGCACGCCTCTGCCCCAGTTTTATTTTCGAGGGATCACGGCAGTTCAAACGTTAAAAGTCCACGCTGCGCCCAACCCCTGCAGGCCTGCATTTGCAATATTGCATACGTCCAGAATTTTTTTTGAAATAATATTTTTAAAAAATTAAATGTGTATAACAGTCTAAGGAAATTGCAAAAATGAGTATCAATCGGTATTTGATCGGTCAAATGGTGCCACATGATGCCAAGTCGACACTTGGTCGGCCGACTGGTGCCACGTCGGCGTCAATCGGCCGACTAAGTGTCGATCGACGGCCACATTAGCTCCTTTCGACACGCAACAACCTCTTTCTACTGACGTCAGCCATTGAACGGTCGACTCCTACTGACATGATGACACTTCAACAGCCGACTGACGCCACGTCAGTAGGAATCGGCCGTTGAACAGGCGACTGGTGCTGACGTGGCGTCAGTCGGCTGTTGAAGTGTCATCATGTCAGTAGGAGTCGACCGTTCAATGGTTGACGTGACACCCGTCGGCTGACTAGGCGCCACGTGACACCAATCGATCGAACAAGTACCGACTGTAACTATTTTTGCAATTTTCTCGAACTATCATACAAATTTGATTTTTTTTAAAAAAATATTATTTCAAAAAAAATCCATACGTCCGCGTCCACAGGATTTCCCCCCTAATTTATTTAAGAAACGTCTAAGCGACAGATCACACATCATGCCTGCAGGTTCGTTCGTCGGTCGAGGGGGGCAATTTGGCCATGAGGATCATCGCCAGCTTGTGCACAACTTGACATAACCGACTCTTGAAATTTGGCACGTTTTGTCCCTCTTCGGTTAGCAGCGGTTAGCCTGATCGTTCGGTTTGATCGGGTGTGTAGATACCCGTATCAGATGGCAAACGTGAGTACTTTGTCCTGACCCCTGCATGATTCATTGGTTACGGCACCAAGCCACCAACAACGACGAAGAGACTGTGACGGTGATGGCCGGTTTGCAAACAGGCGTAGCAGCAAAGCAACGGAACTGCAAGAAACAAACTGTCCTGTTGCGTGAAAACGTAGGGAAATTCCTACGTGGCTTTGGGCCTCTAGCCGCGTTGAACCAAATGAGATTACCATAACTTTATTAATGATCCGTGAGTCTAATAATGCTAGCTCCAAAGTCAAGATAACATCTACGTTAGATTAACCGTTCCTGTCGAACAGGCCTGGCATGTGCGGATGCGATGCTATTCTACTCTACGCCGTAACCGTGTGTCTCAGTCGGCGTCAAACAATGAAGCCGTCAGCATCCTTTGCGATTGCGAGCTGGCGAGCTGTGTTCCGCAAACCATGTGTTCTGAAGTTGCCGAAGCCAACGCACTCTAGTAGCAGGATCGGAGTAGTCCTACCATTTGTTACCCCTTTTATGCATTTCGGGTTGATAAAACCGTAAAACGGATTAAACACTTCAACAATAATAGAAGCATTCCTCCGTCCGTCTTGCAAGTTTAGAACAAGATGAGTGGCATCCCATTATGCATGATTTGTAAAGAGCCAACTGCAGTGATAGTAGTACTGTCCAGTGTCCAGCACTGGCGAAAAGCAAGTAGAGAAACATCTAGCGAAACGGCAAAAAGAAACGCCAGGACGGCAGGGGAAGAAACGGGAGCGTTTCAGATGCAAAAAAACGAGGGGGATGCGACCTTTTTTTGCAGCGTCGAGGAACAAAACGAAACGGCTGCCAGAGAGCGAAAACGAATTAGTTTTTTTTTCCAGCAACGATCGCTGCAATTCGACGATTTATGAAAGGTTCAGCGAAAACGAAAGCGAAAGCGAAATAGCCTAAACGCGTGGAATGGTTCCTTCAAATGGCAATGTTGAACTAACGCGGCTCACATCTCACTGCCGGATATAGCTTTCAGGTTTTAAGCGTATCGATTTAAGTAGTAGTACTTTTCCAGTTTTCTCATAGAATCGTTAAGAACAATTTAAAACCAATTTATAAAGAAAAACACTTTCACGCCGTATCATAAAACAAGATTATTGGCCATTCTATCATCTGGAAAACTTTTATCAAAGCATTAGCGCGAGATGCCAATCAGTAGCAATTTTTATAGGGTCGGGCTCCAGCTGATCCATCGGTAAAAGTACTTTAGCTTTTGTTTAAGCTAAAATCTAAACAGGCGACAGTCCAATTGTCCATCCAGAATACAGCTATGCCTTACCATCCGTGTAAGCGGATGGGTCAACTTCTAATTGTGTAATCAACTCAACACCTCGATCCCACAAAATGCTTCCTTCCATAGAAAACTTCCCGCCACGGCCAACTCTGGCCCCGTCTTCTCTCCCAACAACCGGAAATAATAATATGAGAAAGAGTAGGTCCATAGATTTTAAAAAAAACAGAAAGTGTTTCAACACTCAATAACACAATGATGTATTAGTTGATAAAAATATTTTAATAAAATAAAATATAGTCAAATCTAAATTATAACATTTTACTCCAACGAGTATAAAACATTTTGTTTTTACTATTAAAACATAATAAGTATGTTACATGTAGTTACTTTTAAAGTGTGTTTGGTTCTGTTTTTGAAATCTGCTTCTACAGAAGTTGAATTAAACGGGTTTATCAAAACTACTTCTGCTGTGAAAAACAGCTTTTTTTCTAGTAGAAATTTAGAAGCAACTTAGACATTGCTTTTTTGCTTCTGCTTTTCTGATTTTTAGTATATATTAAATAGCATGAATTCAATGTGCTTTGATTGATCTAACATTATTATAGTTTGTATTACATTGCACAATTTTATGAGATAATATGTGGTTGTCGGTTACTTTATGAGATGAATTATGCATTTTTTATTTATTTAATATATTTTCCAGTTATTTAGTTGCATCAATATTGAGTGTTTCCTATTGATATATATGTATAGAATATTATAATGATGAAAATATGTAAGTTATAAAAAACAGTTAGCTCGCAATACTTTTTATAACAGTATCAACCAAACAATTTTTCAAAACACGTTAGTGTTACAAACATCATCGCTCAATACTACATATATTTAAATTATTTTTACTAGATATTGAAACACGGTTTGACTTTTTGCATTCTAGTACGTTCTAAATGAAGCATTTTCGTAATAAAATTAAGTGACAAATTTTATGATTTTAAAAAGGAAAAACAAAATAAAACGCACAAAAGCCCACAGATTTAAAACCTCGTCGAAGTGGCAAAACACCGAGTCTTTGGTCGTCGTCTCCTCGTCCGTCTCGGCTTCTCCCTCCCACCTCGCCTCCTGCAACGAACAATTGCACCGAACAGGGGAGCGAGCTGAGCAATTCGTTGTTGGGCCATGTCGAACGCCGACGTGGAGGCGGGCGGGCAGGCGAGGGAGACGATGGGGATCAAGCCGCCGCCGGGGAGGTACAACACGAGCGGTAACGGGCAGTACGCGCCGGTGCCGCTGGCGCCGTCCTACTACTACGACCAGGCTGCGGTGCAGGAGCAGCACCACCGGACGTGGGTGGTGCCGTTGGTGGTGGTAGCCAACGTGGTCATGTTCCTGGTGGTGATGTACTACAACAACTGCCCGGCCCACGGCCGCGACTGCGTCGCCCGCCGCTTCCTCCGGCGATTCTCCTTCCAGCCGCTCAAGGAGAACCCCCTCCTCGGCCCCTCCGCCACCACGTAAGCATCATCACACACGAAGATTAGATCTCTCCCCTTCAATCCGGTTTGTGATCTCGGCGAATCATGGCGCAGGCTGCGGAATTACGGGGCGCTGGACTGGAACAAGGTGGTGCACGGGAACCAGGCGTGGCGGCTGGAGACGAGCACTTGGCTGCACGCCGGACTCATCCACCTCCTCGCCAACATGATCAGCCTCATCTTCATCGGTATCCGCCTCGAGCAGCAGTTTGGATTCTGTAAGCCCCAACCCGAACCAACGACTCCGTCAATGACAGCTTGGTGAATGTGCGCATAGGGCATATAGCATACCGTCGTTTTCTCACCGGCTCGTCTCCGCCGCCGTCCTGCAGGGAAGGTTGGACTGGTCTACCTCGTGTCCGGATTCGGCGGGAGCACCCTCTCCGTGTTATTCATCAGGAAAGGCATTTCCGTTGGCGCCTCCGGCGCGCTCTTCGGTCTCCTCGGCGCGATGCTCTCCGAGCTCATCACCAACTGGACCATCTACACCAACAGAGTAGGTGTCTCCTCCTGATCTCTTCCTGATTCATCAGACATTTTTGCAATCACCTGACGCCCCGAATGAATGCATGGGTGAATCCTGAGCAGTTTGCAGCCATGGCGAACCTGATCATCATAGCAGCCATCAACCTGGCTCTAGGGATACTTCCCCACGTCGACAACTTCGCGCACATCGGCGGGTTCGTCACCGGGTTCCTCCTCGGGTTCGTGCTGCTGATCCAGCCCCAGTTCGGATGGTTGGAGCAGCCGTTCGGCGCCAAGACTAAGTCCAAGTACAGCGCGTGCCAGATCGTTCTCCTCGTTGTCGCCGTGGTCTTGTTGATCGCCGGGTAAGTTTGTTTCCCTAGTCTCAAAACCTGAAATTCTTCGGGAGCAGAGTATTATCTGGTCGAAATGGTGGCAGAGTATTATCTGGTCGAAATGGTGGTCAGGAATGACTAATCTGAGGCCATGTATGAACAAACAGGTTTGCAATTGGGTTGGCCATGGTGTTCAAGGGAGAGGATGGCAATGATCATTGCAGCTGGTGCCACTACCTCACATGCGTGCCGACGTCGAGCTGGAAATGCGACAATTAAACAGGAGATCATCGAGGCATTAGCATGCCCTCTTGCCCTGCCTTTCATATATATATATTCTTATATATATATATATATATATTCATATTCATCTGTGCAATGTTGATCGATAATTCTGCTTGTATATGTTGAAACCAAGTAAATCCCTCTGTTTTTTCTCCCGGTCAATCGGTCAGCACCTCTTTTCTCTCCAAAAATGAGATAAAAGTTCCTTGATATTATATAGTTGGCCTGTTTCATTTGCAACGTTAGATCACTTGATGAATGGATGAATTACTTAGCTAACTGAATGAATCCTTTTGATCATTATTCATGGAACATATATAGTTGGTATTTAATTCATGTAAGAATTTAAAGAAATCAACGATATAACAAGCCGAATCATTTTTCATAATACAAACAGCCTATAATATCAATCAGAAGTATGCTCTCAGATGGAGGGAAGAACCACAAAATGCCAAGAATTACACCACACTTCTATGTACCTAATTCATCGCTGAAGAGCAAATATAGATTGAACAAAAGAAATACCATCTTGATTAATCTATTTTTCTCATTAAAATGACAGCCACTAACCCCTTCACCACATCCCCAAAAGCTCAAAATACGGGGATCGTAGTTGAACAAAGAAGTGTTTAAAAACATGGTAGAAACTAAACTATTGCGATGTTAGTGGTAGCTTCCAATATGTTTTAGTAGCCACAAGTATTTTCTCCGTACTACCTGATTCAGGCTCACTGTCATGCACCTGAGCAAACCACCGAATCGACTGAGCAACCTGAGCTGCCTTGTCAATCACATCTGGGGAATCCCGTATAACAACAGTTCCTTCTGGGCGCAGTATGCGATCCATCTCCAACATGACATCAAACAGGTCACATCTAACAGAGAAATGGAATCAGGTAAAGCTCATTTAACAGTAATTCAGCATATGATACCCATCCCATTAAAATAAAGGAAAATCTTAGTAAAATCTTGTATAATGTATTCTTATATTTGCTTGGATTGTAACAAGAAACGTTTGTCCATAATCTGTATTGTTCTTGATCCATAGAGTAGTACTAGTTTCACATCTTTTTGCTCAATTGTTCACTGAATTCAGCTTTAACTGGCTAAAAATCGTTTGATTCTGATGTACTGTAGCATAAAAGCTCAAGTTTCACTTTGGAATTAGATCACTCTCAAAGATGCAGGAAAACAAAACATGTTATGAATACAAGATCAGAAGACCATAATGGCTAAGTTTATAGTTGGTGTACCTGCTCTTGACAGAAATTCGGTCTCTTGTCAAAGCATTGATTCCATCAACATGAATGAGATCATAGGTCCGAGGATAGGTTGAGAAAGGCTCACACCTGGAACCAAAAAAAGGCATATGATCAGCATATTTCATATCATAATTATATTAATCATTTTGCAAGCATGTCAACTACTAATCTATTCCATGAGCATTTCCTCAATCAATTGACTTGGCACATGAATACTTGATTCTTGAAAAAAGTACTCCTGAAATTTAATAGATAGTCAAGCAAATATATAAATGTCCAATGAATATCAATACTACTAAAAGAATAGTCCATTGTGACTAATTGAAAAGGTTTGCACACCAGTAGCACCATGCATGCAAACTTCTAATGCTTGCTGTTTAACTTACAAAAAATATCATCAAAATTGAAGGAAGTTTGGACAAGAAATGTGAGCATGCTTTTAAAAAACAAATTAAGATGAAAAATGGTAATTTAAGCTAAACTACCTAACTGAGAAGGTTTGGATGTAGTCAAACACATCAGCAGCAAAGCATTGCAAATGTCTGTAATATTGTGTTTCTTTCGGTCTTACCAGTCGTGATAAACTCCAATTAAGCCCCTGTCATATATTACCCCAAGTGTCAATTGTTTTTGAGCAGGAACAACATTCATAACCCATACAGGATCAGACACAACAGCAGCTGCCAATCCTCCAATGTATGCATTCATGTCCATGACATTACGAATTTTTGTAGTACCAAGCTTCACACCTAGTGATTCCTTATAATATGATACCCTTTTGAACCACTTCTGAGTATCTAGTTCAAACAAGTTTGCCCCATTGTCCATAAGAGAGGCCCTAGCAGAAGGTTTAGACAGCCTGTCTGGCCACCTATGAATGGAACCAACAGCTATTTCCTCTGCCAAAGAAACTTTACTGACACATTTCTTCAACTTGAAGTACCTGCATGGTAAACCCTATAATCAAACAAATGAAAAATATACAAAAGGGTTTCTGGCATGCAAAATGAAAGCTAAATGCACAAATATAACTGGTACAGACAAGTATTACCATGCTTGATCTGGATCATCATCAGCGCTACACAAATCAATGCTAAATTCATTTTGGTTAGGAAGACATGAAGCCTCAGCAGGTTTCTTCCAAATTGCAGTATTACCGTCTACGGTGATCAACTTGTAACACAATGACAGTGCCATTGATTGAAGTTCACCCCATTCCTTCTCTTGCTTCTTCCACCGCACTGGAGGTCCCGATATAATCAGATATCCTCCTGGTCTAAGTAGACGGTCAACTTCAATCAAATAGCTCCCATCTGCCAGTGTATACAGGTAAGAAACAGCATGTCCACAAAGCATATAAAATGCAGAAGAAATGATTTACTTACTGTAGGCAGTAAAAGGTATCAAACACCGGGAGCAATGAACAAAATCAAAAGATTGTGCAGGAAAGGGAAGACGTCGTGTGCCCAGCATCAAAAGAAATGCAGGAATTCCTCTCTCTAAAGCAAATTGTATTTGAGACTTATGTGAATCTCTTGGGGCAAAGGAAAGTGTCATGATGTTCTCCTTAAGCAAAAATCCTCCAAAACTAGCAACCTTCAGAGAGGAAAGGATTATTATTGCCATTTTTCTTTAAAAGTAAAACACAAAAAAAATCCACATGAAGGTTTAGCTTATTACCCCACATCCCATATCAAGACCTGTCCTCAGGAGACCACTTTTTAGTGGAACATATTGAGCAAGCTTTTCAATATATTGTTCAGCTCCATCAGGAAACATAGTTCCACCTCCAGGAAAAATAAAGTATGAGCCTTCCTGCTTCATCCACCCCTGATGACCTTTCCTTTCAGCGATCTTACCATAAGGCATGTTATCATGCCATATCTGCATAGAGAACAGTTACTAAAAGAAACGAGTCTTCCCAAAAAGATGTACAGCTAGTCTACATCCTCTTAACTCTTAAGACATATAAAAGGAAAAAAGTACTCTTTAGTTAAATTATACATTCCACTTGAATGGTGCATCAGTGGGTGAGGTCAATCTAAATGTTCCAGGGGATAGACTTGGAATTTTTGAAGCAAGTGGCCATGAACTAATGATGGTAATGTCAACATTTTATGTTTAATAAGAACACATATTTCACCTCATAACCCCCAAAGTTACCTTTACAATAACAAAAAACCACTAGCCAACGACTGCTGAAGAATTATAGCAACCTAAACAGCATTCAGTAACTTGCAGGTTGTAATTATGTATCTGCAAACCCATTTAGAATATGCATATAATCAGAAAGCCATGTGCATTTAACAACTCACAACATGCAACGCAGAAGACAGTCATACATTAGTACCAAGTAAGCTACAATTCCGTAACTAACCGAAGCAACACATAAGCACACCAAACTGCATAAATATCAGATCAAAGGGATCACCCACTCACGTTTCACCTCCTAAATACACAGCAAATCAATCACCAGCATTAAGCTTCGAACACACTAGCAAGCCACTCCAGGTACTAATTTTCTAGGGCTTAGATTTGAGTGGAACGGCCAATACCGTCAGCACGCACCTTGTGGAGGCTCTCGGGCCAGGGCACTGGAACGCGGTAGCCGCGCGGCGGCGGAACGAGGCACACGGGCGCCTCCCCGCGCGCGGGGCAGTGACGCTCACGGTAGTAGTTCATCTCGCGGTTGAGGCGGGAGCTGCGGCGTGGATCCTCGCAAGGAAGGAGGTCCACCTCCGAGGCGGCGCAAGGCGGCACCACTGCACCGGTGCCTGCGACGGCGGAGACGGCGGAGAGGGGTCCCCCGCGGCGCGGAGTGAAAACGAGCGCGAGGAAGGTGACCACGGCGAGGAGGAAGACCGCCCAGATGATATCGAGGAACGACCACTGCCACTGCCCGCCGCCGCCGCCGGAGAGGCCCCCCCGGCGGTGCGGGCGAAAGGAGCTGAGGAGTCCCATGGGGGAAAGCGGCGGTAGCGAGAGACTGCCAGTTCGATCGGATCAAGGCATTGTGTGGGTTTGGATTCCGATTTCAAGTGTTTTTTGTGCTTTGCGTACTCTCCATTCGTCGGTACATTCGCCGATTCGCGGGAGGTTGAGCCGTGAGACTGAGATCTGCAGCTCGTCAAGTTAATGGCAGATCGATCGGGTGGCGTTGGGCAGACATTTTCGAGTTTTCCGTTGGATTTGAGCGTATGTTTCAGATTTTCGAAACAGTTTTTTTAATCTAAATCAAATAATTATCTCGAGTACTCGACCTTTTGCGGTGCCAACAGGTATTCCAGATTTCACATATTTTTACGGCCAGTTTTTAGTAAAAATTATTTACTCTTGTCATTAACAAAATACATATTCTTTCAATATAGACTTGAAACCGAATAGTTTTTTGAGAATAAAAGTTAATAAATGATCGTCAGAAAACAAAATACATTTTAGTAATAAATAATTACGTTTTAGTTTTGTTATTACAACAATAATTTAAATTCACATCATTAAATAAGTCGGTGTTTATATTGAGAGTGTATATTAATAGTGTAATCAAACATCAAGAGTATTACAATCAAAATAGAAATTCACACCTACTTCAATCAAACAACTTTTTCGGTTTTTCACAACTCACAACCCACAATAGATTTTCTATAGCTCACAGCTTATAACAGTTTTTTTAGAATCCACAACTCAACCAAACGCACCCTAAAATGAATTTATATAAAAATTGATCATATACCCTATACTCTCCTATTAAATAGAATTTAAAGATTTATTTTTTAAATGGAATTCGAGGATTTATTTTTTGGCCCCGCATGTTTATTAACCTAAGGCGTGAGTAGAATCTGCAAGGTAAATATTCAATTTCCACATGTTATATCAATGTTTTTTAATGTTGCATCCGGTATTTTTCAGATGTTGCAATAGATTTTTGCTTATCATGTTGCTGAAATCTAAGACTTCTAGTACATACTCCAACTTGTTAATAGTGATTTTTTATGAAACTTTGTTATAATAATTCTTCTCGATTTGATTTGGCCATTTTCCTTATTTGTTGCAGCATGCGTTTACAGTGTATTTGTCGGGAATATAATCCTGGGCCACTTCCCGAGCGGTTTCAAGCCGATCGGTCAATGATTAGAATTCTCTAGGTGGCAGGTATTTGGGTTTAGAAGGCTTTCGAGTCTAGTACACGGAAGAGGGCCTCCCGACCACCAACATTTGGACGGTCGTCATTAAGAGCCAGGCCATCGTTAAAATCTCCATAAACCCACATTTATCATGGCAATTATCTTTCAGAATTAATACTCGCAAAGTGATCAATTCTTAGTCATTAACGGGTAGCATTATTCATGATTTGTAACCCATAATCCCTCTCATATAAAGGGATTAGAGGAACTCTGAAATAGGGAGGATTATTCTTATATTACACATATACAGGAGTAGGGTTATTATCCTCATGGAGGTCCGAACTTATCAAAAACCTTTGTCTCTATCTCATCACTCGAGATAACCATTGGAACGTAGAACGACACCCCATTTAGCCTAACCAAAACCTCTCTTCGGGTACTCCCGTTGAGAACTGTTTTTTGTATACAATGATAGTTAGCGCGCTAGGTAGGAGTCGCGATTGTGTTTTTTCAATTTGATTCAATGGATGTTATTTGCAAGGTCGATACAAAGGTTCATGTCGGTGCTATAATTTCTTTCAGAAGTTTGACTTTTGTTGGTGATTGCATGCATCAATTGGTTCAGACCATCGTCCCGCTAAGGCGCGAAAATCTTGCGTACTTCAATGGTACATTCATTAGTGCCTCAAGCGCCCGAGCTCATGGCTCCGCCTAGGACTCTTCGATTGGCTTCATGGGCATCTAAGAAACTAGCTCTGCTAAAGACTCGCCCCAAGTCGCCACCGACTTGTCCATCAACTACGTCATCTTTGCCAACTTAGGCGGGCGCACAGTTCAACGACATCAATTCTCTATGGTCGCATCAACACGACTTCGCTAGCCAGTCATCCTAGCCAAGCAGGTATCGCCTCCACCGGGCATCATGATGATGATGGGGACTGTCTCGGAAGACAAACCCTCCGATGACGCAGAACCCAACACTCATCAGTATGAGCGTCGGAGAACGAACACCGCCCGAGCTGACCACCGCACGAGGGCTCGTGCAGATGTTGGGACCTCCCGACAAGGTGTGTATGCCCCGTACACGATTGAGTTTGAAGGTCGTGATGTGTACCACACACTTACAGTGAATCTACTCACCATCGAGAGGGTGTTAGTCACCCTTCCCGACACACCAGATGAGGATGTTCTGGCAGCAGTGGCAAAGAGAAAAAGGCTTCCGACCCTATATAGCTCAAAAATTAGCACTGAGAGGTGATATTTCCCAAAATCAAAAATTGAAGAGCAAATAGATCTCACCATTGGTCGAGGGTTGTTGAGCTTGAAGGGTCGAGGGTTGTCATCACGATCGAGAACTAGGTGGTTGGTGAAGATCGACCTCATCCTCTTCTACATCTCCTTAACCGTTAAGGGTTTGACCCTCTCCCTGGTCGGGTCTTCGGTGCCCGAGTACTCAAAAGTCGGGTGGTGTCGTTGCTTCAGTGGTTGAACTCGACGACGCATAAAGCTAATTGCTACATGGACACCCAAAATGTTCACAGCTCGGAAGGGGTTCGGAGGTTGTTTCACCGAAGGATTCGAAGGGGTCCCACCGAAGGGGTTCAGAGGTTGTTTCACCAAAGGATTCGGTGGGTCTGGTTGCTGCAGCTGTAGCAGCGGAGTGTGCCTGTCGGAGGGGTTCGACAGTACACGAGGATTGGGTTGTACCGAAGGTCTCGGTACTTTGGGTGGTACACTGGAGTGTGTGCTGAAGGTTGTTTACCCGGAGAGGTCTCCAGGGTAATGGTGCGCAGGTGACTTCGGAGGCGATGGACGGTTCGTAGCAAGTGAACCTGGGTCAAGTGGGAGGCTTGATGCCAGGGGAGCAGGGAGCTCCATCATGAAGGCTGCGAAGGGGTCGAGGTTGGACCTCGAGTCGAGGTGCGCTAGGAGAAGGCAGTAAGTGCGGAGTGTGGCTCCGGGTGAAGGTACTCCAAGACGAAGTCCTCGGAGGCGAGGCACTTCGAAGGGTACTCCGAATGGAGTGACTTCGAAGTATGGTGGACCAAGTCCTCAGCAATGAGGCAAGGCATTCGAAGTGTGCTCCGGAGGGAGGCACTCGAAGGTATACCCCGATGAAGGTCTCAGAAGTTGAGGTGCATCGAAGGCATGGTCCGGGTGAGGATCGTCGAGGAGTGTGCTCGGGGAGAGACACTGCGACAAAGTGCTCATGGAATACTTTATGCGGAGGCCTTGGACGAAGGAGGGACTTCGCAGGGTGGTACTCCGAAGGTGGGGCTTCGGAGTGAGGCTGGCTTTGGAGTGATGCTGACTTCGGAGTGAGGCTGGCTCCGGAGTGAGGCTGCCTTGAGGTACTTTGGCCATGCATGGCTTTGGTACACGGACTGACGGAGTTCGAGCTGGGAGAAGCTGCGAAGCCGTGGTGGTCCACTCCGAAGTTGTTGGTGCGAAGGCCCAAGGGCTTTGACGGCTTCGGCTCAAAACCGTCTCTATATCGAAGGCTGACTTCGGTGAAGCGAAGGCCGTTAGGCTCAAGGCTTCTCACCGAAGCTAACGCACCCCTCGCGTGCGAAGGGGGGCTTCAAAAGTGTCCAAAACTGCAAAGGCTGACCGCGTCTGCTCTACAAAAGCTGGTGTTGTCCCCTCTGCGAAGCTTATAAAAGAAGCCTCCAAATAAAGTAGACTACCAGCTGTACCCCCTGTTCTGATGAGACAAAACTGGTGTAAACCCTAGGGGTAAAGTAGTCTATTCACAGGGATGAATAGTGCCTATAAATAGTGGAGGCTAGCTAGGTCACATCAACACTTTGAGCAGTCATTTTTGAGCTCCTGTGCTAGCCGCCACACACGTTGTATTCGGTCTATGAGTTCATTTTGTGTTCCCTGTTCAAGCAATGAAGCTTTTATTCTGTTTTCATTTACTGCTTGAACTTGTATGCATACTTCACTGCATGCTTTGATCTCTCTGTGTCTCACTTCTTTTGTGTTGAGTGTGTGCACTGAATCTTTTCTAGAGAAGTGTGTGAGAAGCCTGCTCGAGTGAAGTGTGTGTTTTTCAGTGTTTGTTCGCTCTGTGTAAACAGGAGGCTAGACCTCTCTAATTACTAGTGAAGCACTGTTCTTGGCTTAGATCGAATCCTGTTTTCTTTCCATGTCGAAGTCCTAGGTGAAGTCTGTTCAGTGTGCGTTTAGACCTTCGAAGTACAAAGCCTAGCACCAGTTGCTGTCGCTGAGTATTTGGTCGAAGTCCGTAGAGGGAAGTCTGCTCTTGCGAAGGGTGAAGTGCGAAGCCTGCTCGTAGGCACCCAGTGTGCTGAGCCTGCACTGACTTAGCAGAGCCGATCGAAGTCCTCAAAGGGAAGTCCGCTCTTGCGAAGGGTGAAGTGTGAAGCCTGCTCGAAGGCACCCAGTGTGCTGAGCCTGCACTGACTTAGCAGAGATGATCGAAGTCCTCAGAGGGAAGTCCGCTCTTGCGAAGGGTGAAGTGTGAAGCCTGCTCGAAGGCACCCTGTGTGCGGAGCCTGCACTGACTTAGCAGAGCTGAATTTTCGGGATTGTGGGTAGAGCGAAGTCTTCATAGCTTCGAACTTTTGCTCCTTGCGAAGCCTATTTTCGGAGCTTTAAAAATACCTCCGAACCAGAACTTCGAAGGGTGTGTTCGAAGCCTGTTCCGTAGAAGACAGAATTAAAACAGAAGGCTATTTTTATTCTGAAATTTTAAAAGCTCCCATTCACCCCCCCTCTGGTCTCCGTTTCCGGTCCAACAATTGGTATCAGAGCGGGTTAAGATCACCAGTTGACTTTAATCGGTTTTGTGATCTGTTGGCGACATGGATAGAGTTAGTAAAATACCTTTGTTCGATGGGACTGATTTTGCATACTGGAAGGTGCGCATGGAGGCTTACTTGCTAAGCCAAGGAAATGCAATTTGGGAGATTGTGGACTCACAATACTCCATCCCTGAAACTCGCACCTCTCAAACAGAGAAGGATCAGTATGATGCCAACTCTAAGTCTAGAAATATATTGTTCATTGGTTTGAGTAGAAGTGAGTTTGATAGGGTGCAACACCTTAGGACAGCTAGGGAGATTTGGACTACACTCACTATTTTTCATGAGGGCTCTACACAGATTAAGGCCAGGTGCCAAAGCACATACAATCAACAGTATCAACTGTTGTGCAGGCACCTGGTGAATCAATAGATGCCATGTTTTCTCGCTTTGATGCGATAGTGAGTAACTCGCGGTCCAACGGTACGCTTGCTTACAATGATCATGATAGGGTTATCAAGCTTCTCTATGCTCTTGATCATATCATATGGGAAGTGAAGATATCCAGCATTGAGGAGTCCACAGGTTATGACACATTGACTTGTGATGAACTCTTCAGCAAGCTAAAGTCCACAGAGATTGCCAAGGCATCTCTTGCAGTGCATAGGAACTCCTTGCCACAGCCATTGACATTGGTTTCTAGAACTAGTCGTGGCACCACTGCAGAACCAAGCACATCAGGCACTTGTGTTTTTGCAGATGGTTTTGCTTTGTCCTCCCTGGTCTCCATCACTAAGGAGCAGGTGGACACTCTAGGTGATGATGAGCTTGCTCTCATTGCCAGAAGGTTCACCCGTTTCACCCTGAGAGACGGGATCAGAGAAGAAGTGGTTTCAGTAGTTTTTTGAGTGTGGCGACACTTCTCACATCAAGGACAATTTTCCCAAACTCAAGAAGAGAGATGAGAGTGAGCGCCCCAAATACCACAAGAAGGAGAGGAAACCCTTTGTGAAGGGCAAGCGCGGCAAAGTGGCTAAGAGGGTAGCCAAAGCCGCTTCCATAGCCTTTGTTGCTGCTCTCAGTGACATCGACACTTCCTCAACTGAGGAGTCGAGCTCTGATGAGGAGGAGGAGTCCCCAAGGAAGGAGGAGAAGAAGGACAAGAAGGGATGAGATTTTACCGGCCTTTGCTTCATGGCCGACAACGATCACAGCGGCGATGAGCTTGACTCATCTGAGGTACCTCTATCCTATGACCATCTTTCAATTAAATTAGATGAACTGAATGAAGTAGTTCTTGGTCAGGATAGATTACTTGTGCAAGCCGCTAGAGATAGAAAAGACCTTAGACTTAGGCTAGAGTCTGTTTCTACTGATTATGCCATGCTAAAGTCTAGGGTTAATGATGCTGAATGTGAATCTTGCACTGTCGTCATGGGAGAGCTTGCTCAGTTGCGCTCAGTGCATGCTCAAACTCTTTCTGAGCTTGAGACTGCACAGAAACAGCTTTTGATGGTTGATTCTAGTACTAATGATATAAATGAATGCATGAATTGTTCTTTATTACGTGAGAGCATTGATTTACGTGATAAGCATGTTCATGACTTAGAGGCTAGATTAGAGAGGGCCGGTAGTTCTAAGGATGTGCAACCTGTGTGTGACACTTGCATAACCCTTAAGGACCAGCTAGGCACTGTTAGAGAGCGAGCTGAAAACCTTATGACTGAGAATGAGTACCTTCTTTCTGTGGTTAACAAATGCACTGAGGGAAATGGTAGGATGGACTTGCTCTTGGCCAAAACCAAGATGTGTGCTGACAGAGCAGGGTTAGCTCTAGGATTGGGTTTGAGAGGATTCCTTCAGACAGTGTAAACAAAACTGTTTTTACCTCACCCACTACCTTAGAGAAAGAGAGAGCTCTGTTAGACACTCCATCAGCCAAAAGCCTACCCAAACTCCAAAGAAAACCACTCCTTCTACAAAGAAAATTTCTCCCAAGAAAACCACTCAGCAGAAGCCTAAGGAGCCTGTGAGGATTGCTCCTATGACCCATGAGAGCGCCCCTAGGAGAGTTTTTCATTGTTCCTACTGTCAGAGGGCGGGTCACTTGGTTGGGTTCTGTTTTCGTCGCATCAAGGATGAGCGACGCTCTCAGGCGATGAGGTTCCAGAACATGCACTACCCATCTTTAAGTATGCATGAGTCTGAGTTTTACTCTCGTCCTGTTTTCGAGGCTCCTCGTACTTCTCGGAGAGGTTTTGCTCCTTGAGGTGTTCACCATGTTCAATATGGTGGTAGACCCCGGGCGAGTAGCTTTGTACCTCATCAGAGTAGGAGACCTCGTCATGCTTTTAGATCACAGCATGTAGGTAGACCTCGCACTTTGCATCATTCTGATTATCCTATGCGTAGACATTCTACTTTTACTGTGCCTACTACTCGTATCACTCAGTGCTGGATGCCTCGTCATGTATTCACTCACCCCAGTACTGAGCGGTCGAGATTATCTTATCATGTGTAGGCGCCGGACCGAGGCTTGGAGGGCACGTGGATCATGGACTCCGGTTGTTCGCGCCACATGACCGGAGATGCAGCATGGTTCTCCAGCCTCACCACAACCAAGCAAAGGGAACATATCACCTTTGGCAACAATCGAAGGAGTAGAGTGAAAGGTAAAGGTGTGGTAAGAATCAACTCGAATTTCGCTCTCAAAGATATTGCATTGGTTGAAAACTTGGGATACAATTTGCTTTTTGTATCTCAATTGCTTGATGAGGGCTTCGAAGTGCGATTCCATCGCGATACTTCGCAAGTACTCAACTCTGATGGCGTTGTGGTCTGTAAGATCTTTAGAGTTGGGAGAGTTTTTGGAGCTGATTTTTCTGAGTCATCTAGTTCTTCTTATTGTCTTGTTGCACATTCGACTTCTGAGCTTTGGAAGTGACATATGAGACTAGAGCATATGAGATTTGAGTTGCTCGCTCGTCTGAGTGCCCTAGGTCTGATCCGAGGATTGCCCAAGCTCAAGTTTAAGAAGAATTTAGTTTGCGCTCCATGTCGACATGGAAAAAATGATTGCCGCTTCACACTCGCCAGTCACCACGGTTGTTGGAACGACGGATCGAACCAGCAGGTTTTCTTATGAGAATGAAAGTAGAGTATTCAATGCCCTGTAGAGCCTGTGGATACAACTGTAGTTGGGGGTATTTATAAGGCGCCCCGTCCAGAGGGCCAAACGCCTCAGGACCGCCAACGGCTACCTGGCCGAACACCGGTCGGTAGTACAGACAAAACAGACGATACGTAGTACAGACAAATGGACGACACGTAGTACAGACAAGAAGATCCGGCTCTGACAGCGTAGCAGCCGTGTCGGGCACCGCCTGCGCCGCCTGACACAGCATAGAAGATCGCGATCCCGCCCCTTCGTACGATCGCCCAGTCCTTTTCTGGCTAACATTTCCCTTGGCTTCGCTGCTGCGGGTCGAGGGGGGGGCCCGACCTCTTGCTCCCGGAGGATGGCCTCCGGCGTCCTCCTGCCGGAGGGCGGCCTCCGGCATCCTCTTTCGGGGGGTAGCCTCCGATGTCTTCATACCGGAGGGCGGCCCCCGGCATCTCCTTCCGGAGGGTGGCCTCCGATGTCTTCATGCCGGAGGGCAGCCTCCGGCACCCTTCCTCTGAAAGGAGGCCTCCGGCCTCTTGCCTTCGTAAGGTAGCCCCTGTCGCTAGACTTCGGGCCCCCTGACCGAGGACCCCCCTTCGGCTTCCGGGATTATCTCCCCCAACAGTAGCCCCTCGCTTCTTCTCGCTCGTAGTCCTGCACTAAGAGGGGGTGGAAGCGCACAAGATAATCCTGATAGTCCTTACCGGTGCGTACCTCGTGCTGGGGTGTCGAAGCCGGCGCGGCGCGGACGAGCTCCGGAGTAAGGAGGTGCGGACAGGCCAGAAGGTTGAGGTCCGCCTCGAGTCCCTTTTTCCATCGCGCCGAAGCAGGTTGACCGAGCAGACGGGAGGCCAACGCGCCTTGGCCGGGGGGCCCTGACCCCGAGGAGCTGGGCGGGCGCCGCCAGAAGCAGTTAATGCACGCGCAGAGGGTATCGGGGAGGCGAACCGCCAGGGGGCCGCCGCCGCGCCCTGAAGCGCTTGCCGGTCTTAAATGCGGTGCCGCGCGACCGCCGCGTTCACACGCTAACTGAACCGGAAGAGGAACCGTCGGTCCTGCGACTAGATATAATCCGCCACGCGGCCTCCTCCCCACTCACCCATACGCGCCAGCTCTAGCCACTCAAGCCACCATTCACCCTGATCCTTGAGCTCTACGTTCCTTCTCTCGGCTCTTCGAGAAATGGCGAGGGACTCGGCCCCTGCCATGGCGATGGATCCACGCTTCTTGCAACGCCAGATGGCTGCGGCAGCCGCGGCGACAGCGACCGACCCGTCAGGGGTGCGTGGTGCACGCGAGCTCCATCCCGCCTCTCAGCGGTTCCGGGAGCAGACCTTGGAGCTCGGGCCGTCCGCGTGCACCGAGGCGTTGATTGAGCAAGCGACCAGGAGCCGTCTCGATCTTGGGACGCCGGCGAGGAGGCCAGGCCGGGAGACGGCCCCGCAGCCGCGGGAAGGCGAGGTCGTCGTCTTTGAAGCTTTCTTTGACGCGGGCCTAGGGTTCCCTGCCTCGGAGCTTCTCGCCGGGGTGCTAGACGCATTCCACCTGGAGCTCCCGCAGTTGTCCCCCAACGCCGTGGCCCGCCTTGCCATCTTCGAGTGGGCCATGCGCACCGAAGGTTGCGAGGGGAGGGCTGAAGTCTTCGCGGAGATGCACGAAGCCCTCTGCCAGCCGAAGAAGAAAGGTGGCCGGGTGCTGGCCTTCGGGAGCATCAACTTTCAGCTCTGAAGGAAGTATGCGGACTCTTTCCCGGCGAAGGCCACCAACGAGAGGTGGTATTCGAAGTGGGTGAACCGGTGGTTCTACATCCGCGTAGGGCTCGCCTCCGGCCTTGCCGGGATCCCGCACCACATCTGGTTTCGGAGGGAGGCGCGCGTCGAGACTAATGCCGGGGTAATTTCTGCGAGGGTACAACTTCTCCAAATCGTCGCCCGCCGAATGAGTATGCGGGACTTGGCGGAGGAGTTCGTGGCCCTCGACATCCCTCCGCTGAAGGAGGAGTGGCCCGCATCGCTCCGAAGCAGCCGAGACGAGTCGATGCCAGCGGAGCTCTCCCGCCGGCTTGGTAAGCGTCAATTGTGGTTGTTTTTGTTCTTATCTTCAGCGCTTGAGGAGTACCATGACCCTGACGATGAGATGCAGGATCGCTCGTCGCTCGAACGCCCGAGGAGGTTACCCGCCTGGCGGAGAGGATCCTCGGGGTCCCGACCGCAGCCGAACGGGCCCGTCGGCTGGAGCTAGTGGGCTCTTGGGAACGCTTCAACAGGGTGTGGGGGATGCTCGAGCTCACACCCCCGCCCCTTCCGGAGGGCGAGGTCCTTCGGGACGTCTCGAAGAGGAAGGCAAACGATGCCGATGGCGGCCTTTCTCCGGGCCACTCGAAAAAGAAGAGGATAGTGAAGGGGCCGAGGCAGCTGTCCCCGGGGCCTTCTTCGGCCTCTCACTCCGAAGGCGGGGGATCCAGCGAGGGGGGTCCAATCGGAATCGGGAAATCCTCCGGCGATTCCAGTTCCGACCTCGCTGGTCCGGCCGGACGCCAGAAGAAACGAAGATGCTCCCCTTCGCCCGAGTCCAGCGGAGCCCGTGCCGGGGTCTGGGCAGGGGGCGCGCACCGCCGAAGCGACGCCGCGCCCCGGAACTGCTTCCTCGCTCGGACCTGTTTCGGCGGGGGGGCTCCGCGGGCTCCTCCGGGAGCAGGGCCGCGGATAGCTTGGACCGCGGAGGCCTAGTCGACCCGCTTGGCGCCATCGAGAAGAGCGCCGACAGAGAAGCCGAACTAGCCGCGGCGGTGGCGGGTTCTCCGTTGAACTCCATCGACAACCTCTTCTACCGCCCAAAGCCCGTTGGGCCATCTCCAACCTTCGGACTGCCCCGGCGACGCTGCGGACGCAGGTAAAATAACTTAGCCGCACTTCTCCGCGCGCAAGGGGCTTTTCCCCTTTTAACTCTTGCTCGCTCGCCGCAGACACACCGGCCGAAGGTGTGGAACCAGTCGCCCCCTATCCTGCAGACCTCCGGATGCGAGATCCGGAGCCCCTATCGCCGCGAGGAGGGCCTCGGGTTTGCAGGACGAGGCCGAGTCCAGAAGCAGCGAAAGGGCCCCTCGGGAGTCCGCCGGAGACGCTGAGACCCGGCCTTGGCCCCCCACCAAACATCGAGCCGCGCAAGGCTCCGTGCCGCTTCTGCGCCCCTTCTTGGCGGACGGCGAAGACTTTGCGTCCAAGGTGGCCCCGGTCCACGACTATTACTTGCGGCTGCGCGAGGCTCCGGTGATAGGCGAATTGGGGCTATCAGATGGCCTGGACCTCGGGAGGGCCATCGAGACGGCCGCGGGCCAGGTACTTTCTTCGGACATATTCAACGCCCCCCTAGCTCCCTTTCTGACCATCATTTTCATACGCAGGTGGTGGCACTGGTGCAGGGGCAGCTGTCTGCCCTGCTTTCCGAACGCCAACATCACGAGGCATACGCCGCGGAGCTCGCGACCCGGGTGGCTACCGCGGAGAGGTTAGCCCGCAAACGGTCGTCGGAGGCCGAGGCCCTCCGGCTTCAGGCGTCGAGGGTTGGAGTGTTGGAGGCCCAAGCTGCGGAGACGGACTCCCTCAGGGCCCGCGTCGCGGAGTTGGAGGGGCTCCGCGCTCGCGCCGCCCATGCCGTCGAACTGGAAGTGGAGGTCGACGCCCTCCGGACCCGAGCTGCCGAAGCGGAGGTGCTCCGGTCCCGTGCCGCGGAGGTGGAGCAGCTCGAAGGGGAGGTGTCCCGGCTTCAGACCCAGGCCTCGGAGGCGGCAACTAAGATCGAAGCCCTCGAGACCCGGGTGGCCAAGATGAAGCAGGTCGAAGCGGACTTCAATGCCCGGGACGGGAAGGCCACCGAGGAGCTCGCTGAGGGCCGGGAAGACGGCGGCCGAAGCCGCGGAAGCTTTGCGGAAGGTGCTGGCGCGCTACGGCACCGGCTGCGGCTCATTTTACATCGCCCGGGAGCCCCTAGTCCGCCGAGTGAAGTTCATCCGATCCGCCATCCGGCAAATACATCTCGCCATGGCGCAGTATGGCGAGGTGTCCGCTCGGGTGGCTGCATACGGGATTCTTCGGCACCTCGAGGCGTCTGGGCTCCCGCTTCCTTCGCCTTCGAGCCCGCATCCGGTCACCTTCGTGGGGGACCACCTCCGGACGCCGAGTCTAGCGCTGAACCAGTCTTGGAGGGCGCTCAAGGCGGTCTGGCAGACCGAGGGCCCTACGGCGATCCAGGCTTGGCTGGAGGAGGCGCTCCGCGCACGCGGTCCTCCGGCTCCCTCGAAGCCTTCGGCCTCGGCCCGCTTGCCGGACCCGAAGGTGTAGCTTTTAGAAACTTATCCCTGCCTTACCCTGTAATAGCTTAGGAAACTTGGTCATATATTAATAAGAGTACTTTTCCGGAGCTTACTCAGGGTGTTCGTGGTTGCGATTGTGACGTCGAGATGCTTGATTCCGACGACGCCCTTCGACATCGCTGGGCTATCTTCGAGGCTATGCGAGCGAACCGGCCTGCGCGCTTCGTTCTTCCCCGCGGCAGTGACAGACGCGCGGACTCCGACGTCCTCCAAGGGGTTCTGAACCAGGTGAAGGAAGAAGAAAGAAGGTCCCGCTCACCGTCCTCATCTCCCGAGCCGGTTGATTGGTCCGACACGGAGGCCGGTTTGAACGAAGCGGCCCCCGAGAGGGCGGTCTGCGTAGCTAGGCTCAGCTCCAAGCGGATCAAGGGCTTTTCGCGCCCAGAAGAAGGAAGAGAAGCGCAGGAAAAGAAAAGAGAGGTCCGGGCGAAGTTCGAGCGGCCCTTCCAACCGGAGGGGCCCGCGGGTTCTTGCTTGGCCTGATGAGAACTTTTCTTGATTCCCTTCCTTGATTTGTAATGAACATTGTATACCTTCTGTCTTACTGCAGTCTCCGCCTTGGTCCTTCTCTTCCCCCTCCCCTTAGCGGGTAGCCAGTTTGCCGGATGGGCGCTAAGTAGTTTATGAGAGAAAGTGTGGAGAATGCACACCACGTCAAGCCGGAGCTCGTAACCTGAGGAGCAAGGGTGCGTCGAGTCGTAGCTCGGAACCTGAGAGCAAGGGTGCATCGAGTCTTAGCTCGGAACCCGAAAGCGAGGTGGCGTCGAGTCGAAGCTCGGAACCCGAAAGCGAGGGTGCGTCGAGCCGGAGCTCGGAACCCGAGAACGGGGGTGCGTCGAGTCGTAGCTCGGAACCCGAGGGTGCGTCGAGCCGGAGCTCGGAACCCGAGAGCGAGGGTGCGTCGAGCCGGAGCTCGGAACCCGAGAACGGGGGTGCGTCGAGTCGTAGCTCGGAACCCAAGGGTGCGTCGAGCCGGAGCTCGGAACCCGAGAGCGAGGGGCGTCGAGCCGTAGCTCGGAACCCGAGAACGGTGGTGCGGTCGAGTCGTAGCTCAGAACCCGAGGGTGCGTCGAGCCGGAGCTCGGAACCCGAGAGCGAGGGTGCGTCGAGCCGGAGCTCGGAACCCGAGAGCGGGGGTGCGTTGAGTCATAGCTCAGAACCCTAAAGCGAGGGTGCGTCGAGCCGAAGCTCGGAACCCGAAAGCGAGGGTGCGTTGAGCCGAAGCTCGGAACCCGAAAGCGAGGGTGCGTCGAGCCAGAGCTCGGAACCCGAGAGCGGATTCCTGGAGTCGTTGCGCCATTTGTTTTGGGAGAAACACTTGTCTGAAGATTTTATTATACAATTGGGAGGCAAAACAAGCGTCAACAGCCACTAGTAAAATACATTGATGGTTTTATGGAAAATAGCGCTTCAGATGCTCTGCATGCCAAGTATGCGTCAGCTCTTCGCCCTCCAGGGTAGCGAGTCGGTAGGATCCCGGTCGCCCGGATTTTGTGACAATGTACGGTCCTTCCCACTTGTTACCCAACTTGGTGGGGGCGACCACCGTGCGGAGGACGAGGTGCCCCAGTTGGAACTCATTGCGCTTGACTTTGGGGTCGTACCATCCCTTGGTCTCTTTCTGATAGTGGGATAGGTTGGCGACAGCGCGAAGCCGTGTCTCTTCGGCCAGATCGAGGGAGACGGTGCGCTCGCCCTCTGCTTCGGGTGCTATGACGCGCAGCGAAACCGGCGCGAAGCTCTGTTTGTGTCATTGCTTCGTCGCCAAACAAGAGGCGGAATGGGGTGAAGCCGTGGGCTCGAGAAACAGTCGTCCGGATGGACCATAAGATCTTGGGCAGCTCGTCAGGCCTACTCCTTTGGCTAAGCCGACGATGCGTTTATTGAGGCCTGACAGGATGTGCCCGTTGGCTCGCTCGACGGCTCCGTTGGACTGGGGATGCAGCACGGCTGCGAAGCAAAGCTGAACTCCCATTCGTCGCAGAATGCCCGGAAGTGCCAGCGTCGAACTGCGTTCCGTTGTCCAGTGTGAGCTGCTTCGGTACTCCGAACCGACACACGATGTTCTGCCAGAAAAATTTCTGGACGCTTCGGGATGTAATGGTGGTCAGTGGCTTCCGCTTCAACCCACTTGGAGAAGTATTCGACGGCGACCACGGCGAAGCGCAGGTTTCCCCTTGCATCTGGGGAGTGGCCCGATGAGGTCCATACCCCAGCGGGCCAGAGGCCACACAAGGGGGGATAGGTAGCAGGCTTGCTGGAGGGCGTGACTGCGCTGGCCCATCCCACTGGCAACCCTGGCAGGTGCGGACAAGTTCTTCAGCATCAGCGACGATAGTGGGCCAGTACACGCCTTGTCGAAGAGCCTTGCCGGCGAGGGCCCGCGGAGCCAGGTGACTGCCGCACAGCCCCTCGTGGATCTCTCGCAGCATGGCAACCCCGTCCGAGTGCGAGACGCAGCGGAGGAGTGGGAGCACACTCCGGATTTATATAGAACTCCATTGATAACCTCATGACCTCGCGCGGAGCTGTAGGTGAGCTTTTCTGGGCTGGGATGGTTGTCCTCGACCTGCTAGCTGCGCAGGATGGGCTCGCGCCAATCGGTGTTGGCCATACACATTACTGGAGCTGGCCGTGGTGACGGTTCGGGCTCTTCGAGGCGGCGGAGGGGGCTCTCACTGCGAGGGGGCGCCGATGGTTGAGCGAGTTCCTCGAAGAGAAAGCCCCTGGCGGCAGGGCTTGAGCGCCGCGCCGGCTTTGGCGAGGGCGTCTGCTTGGGTGTTGTCACGCGGAAGGTTCTGGACCGATATACCCTTGAAGGATACTTCGAACTTGCGGATGGAGTCGAGGTAGGAGGCGAGGTCCGGGTGCTTGGCCCGGAAACTCTTGTCGATGTGCCCGGCGGCCACTTGGGAATCAGTCTTGACGACCACATGCGCGGCTCCCCAACGCAGCGCCTTGCGAAGTCCCAAGAGGACGCCTTCGTACTCAGCGATATTGTTGGTGGCCTTGAAATTTAGCCGGGCGGAATACATGGCCTGCTGGCCGGACGGGGAGACAATGACTGCTCCGGCCCCAGCCCTGAGGCCTGGTAAGCACCATCCGAAAAGACGGTCCTAGATCCCCTCGCCTGCGTCGGTGCTCGTGTGCTCCCGGGCCCTCGTCCACTCCGCGACGAAGTCGGCGAGGATTTGGGACTTGATGGCTGTCCGGGCGACGAAAGAGATCCCAAACGGGCCAATTCCACCGCCCATTTCCTGATGCGGCCGGTGCGTCCTTGTTCCGGAACATGTCGCCGGGAGCGGTAGGCGGTTGGGATGACGA
>JAAALK010000285.1:90287753-90314546 GCA_019279435.1 Zizania palustris
CGGCGCCAAGACTAAGTCCAAGTACAGCGCGTGCCAGATCGTTCTCCTCGTTGTCGCCGTGGTCTTGTTGATCGCCGGGTAAGTTTGTTTCCCTAGTCTCAAAACCTGAAATTCTTCGGGAGCAGAGTATTATCTGGTCGAAATGGTGGTCAGGAATGACTATCTGAGTCCGTGTATGAACAAACAGGTTTGCAATTGGGTTGGCCATGGTGTTCAAGGGAGAGGATGGCAATGATCATTGCAGCTGGTGCCACTACCTCACATGCGTGCCGACGTCGAGCTGGAAATGCGACAATTAAACAGAGATCATCGAGGCATTAGCATGCCCTCTTGCCCTGCCTTTCACTGCAGCAGGGAGGATGCCGCCCTACTTAAGGGGACACCATCTAGTAATTCTGTTTTGTGTTTTCCTTCTAATTTTACGCTGTATAGAATTTCAAGATGGTCTATTCTTATATATATATTCATATTCATCTGTGCAATGTTGATCGATAATTCTGCTTGGATATGTTGAAACCAAGTAAATCCCTCTGTTTTTTCTCCCGGTCAATCGGTCAGCACCTCTTTTCTCTCCAAAATGAGATAAAAGTTCCTTGATTTTACATATAGTTGGCCTGTTTCATTGCAACGTTAGATCACTTGATGAATGGATGAATTACGTAGCTAACTGAATGAATCCTTTTGATCATGATTCATGGAACATATATAGTTGGTATTTAATTCATGTAAGAAATTTAAAGAAATCAACGATATAACAAGCCGAATCATTTTTTCATAATACAAACAGCCTATAATATCAATCAGAAAGTATGCTCTCAGATGGAGGGAAGAACCACAAAATGCCACAGAATTACACCACACTTCTATGTACCTAATTCATCGCTGAAGAGCAAATATAGATTGAACAAAGAAATACCATCTTGATTAATCTATTTTTCTCATTAAAATGACAGCCACTAACCCCTTCACCACATCCCCAAAAGCTCAAAATACGGGGATCGTAGTTGAACAAAGCAGTGTTAAAAACATGGTAGAAACTAAAACTATTGCGATGTTAGGGGTAGCTTCCAATATGTTTTAGTAGCCACAAGTATTTTCTCCGTACTACCTGATTCAGGCTCACTGTCATGCACCTGAGCAAACCAACCGAATCGACTGAGCAACCTGAGCTGCCTTGTCCAATCACATCTGGGGAATCCCGTATAACAACAGTTCCTTCTGGGCGCAGTATGCGATCCATCTCCACATGACATCAAACAGGTCACATCTAACAGAGAAAATGGAATCAGGTAAAGCTCATTTAACAGTAATTCAGCATATGATACCCATCCCATTAAAATAAAGGAAAATCTTAGTAAAATCTTGTATAATGTATTCTTATATTTGCTTGGATTGTAACAAGAAACGTTTGTCCATAATCTGTATTGTTCTTGATCCATAGAGTAGTACTAGTTTCACATCTTTTTGCTCAATTGTTCACTGAATTCAGCTTTAACTGGCTAAAAATCGTTTGATTCTGATGTACTGTAGCATAAAAGCTCAAGTTTCACTTGGAATTAGATCACTCTCAAAGATGCAGGAAAACAAAACATGTTATGAATACAAGATCAGAAGACCATAATGGCTAAGTTTATAGTTGGTGTACCTGCTCTTGACAGAAATTGGGTCTCTTGTCAAGCATTGATTCCATCAACATGAATGATATCATAGGTCCGAGGATAGGTTGAGAAAGGCTCACACCTGGAAACCAAAAAAAGGCATATGATCAGCATATTCATATCATAATTATATTAATCATTTTGCAAGCATGTCAACTACTAATCTATTCCATGAGCATTTCCTCAATCAATTGACTTGGCACATGAATACTTGATTCTTGAAAAAAGTACTGAAATTTAATAGATAGTCAAGCAAATATATAAATGTCCAATGAATATCAATACTACTAAAAGAATAGTCCATTGTGACTAATTGAAAGGTTTGCACACCAGTAGCACCATGCATGCAAACTTCTAATGCTTGCTGTTTAACTTACAAAAAATATCATCAAACTTGAAGGAAGTTTGGACAAGAAATGTGAGCATGCTTTTAAAAACAAATTAAGATGAAAAATGGTAATTTAAGCTAAACTACCTAACTGAGAAGTTTGGATGTAGTCAAACACATCAGCAGCAAAGCATTGCAAATGTCTGTAATATTGTGTTTCTTTCGGTCTTACCAGTCGTGATAAACTCCAATTAAGCCCCTGTCATATATTACCCCAAGTGTCAATTGTTTTTGAGCAGGAACAACATTCATAACCCATACAGGATCAGACACAACAGCAGCTGCCAATCCTCCAATGTATGCATTCATGTCCATGACATTACGAATTTTTTGTAGTACCAAGCTTCACACCTAGTGATTCCTTATAATATGATACCCTTTTGAAACCACTTCTGAGTATCTAGTTCAAACAAGTTTGCCCCATTGTCCATAAGAGAGGCCCTAGCAGAAGGTTTAGACAGCCTGTCTGGCCACCTAATGAATGGAACCAACAGCTATTTCCTCTGCCAAAGAAACTTTACTGACACATTTCTTCAACTTGAAGTACCTGCATGTAAACCCTATAATCAAACCAATGAAAAATAATACAAAAGGGTTCTGCATGCAAAAGGAAAGCTAAATGCACAAATATAACTGGTACAGACAAGTATTACCATGCTTGATCTGGATCATCATCAGCGCTACACAAATCAATGCTAAATTCATTTTGGTTAGGAAGACATGAAGCCATCAGCAGGTTTCTTCCAAATTGCAGTATTACCGTCCTACGGTGATCACTTGTAACACAATGACAGTGCCATTGATTGAAGTTCACCCCATTCCTTCTCTTGCTTCTTCCACCGCACTGGAGGTCCCGATATAATCAGATATCCTCCTGGTCTAAGTAGACGGTCAACTTCATCAAATAGCTCCCATCTGCCAGTGTATACAGGTAAGAAACAGCATGTCCACAAAGCATATAAAATGCAGAAGAAATGATTTACTTACTGTAGGCAGTAAAAGGTATCAAACACCGGGAGCAATGAACAAAATCAAAAGATTGTGCAGGAAATGGAAGACGTCGTGTGCCCAGCATCAAAAGAAATGCAGGAATTCCTCTCTCTAAAGCAAATTGTATTTGAGACTTATGTGAATCTCTTGGGGCAAAGGGAAAGTGTCATGATGTTCTCCTTAAGCAAAAATCCTCCAAAACTAGCACCTTCAGAGAGGAAAGGATTATTATTGCCATTTTTCTTTAAAAGTAAAACACAAAAAAAAATCCACATGAAGGTTTAGCTTATTACCCCACATCCCATATCAAGACCTGTCCTCAGGAGACCACTTTTTAGTGGAACATATTGAGCAAGCTTTTCAATATATTGTTCAGCTCCATCAGGAAACATAGTTCCACCTCCAGGAAAAATAAAGTATGAGCCTTCCTGCTTCATCCACCCCTGATGACCTTTCCTTTCAGCGATCTTACCATAAGGCATGTTATCATGCCATATCTGCATAGAGAACAGTTACTAAAAGAAACGAGTCTTCCCAAAAAGATGTACAGCTAGTCTACATCCTCTTAACTCTTAAGACATATAAAAGGAAAAAAGTACTCTTTAGTTAAATTATACATTCCACTTGAATTGTGCATCAGTGGGTGAGGTCAATCTAAATGTTCCAGGGATAGACTTGGAATTTTTGAAGCAAGTGGCCATGAACTAATGATGGTAATGTCAACATTTTATGTTTAATAAGAACACATATTTCACCTCATAACCCCCAAAGTTACCTTTACAATAACAAAAACCACTAGCCAACGACTGCTGAAGAATTATAGCAACCTAAACAGCATTCAGTAACTTGCAGGTTGTAATTGTGTATCTGCAAACCCATTTAGAATATGCATATAATCAGAAAGCCATGTGCATTTAACAACTCACAACATGCAACGCAGAAGACAGTCATACATTAGTACCAAGTAAGCTACAATTCCGTAACTAACCGAAGCAACACATAAGCACACCAAACTGCATAAATATCAGATCAAAGGGATCACCCACTCACGTTTCACCTCCTAAATACACAGCAAATCAATCACCAGCATTAAGCTTCGAACACACTAGCAAGCCACTCCAGGTACTAATTTTCTAGGGCTTAGATTTGAGTGGAACGGCCAATACCGTCAGCACGCACCTTGTGGAGGCTCTCGGGCCAGGGCACTGGAACGCGGTAGCCGCGCGGCGGCGGAACGAGGCACACGGGCGCCTCCCCGCGCGCGGGGCAGTGGCGCTCACGGTAGTAGTTCATCTCGCGGTTGAGGCGGGAGCTGCGGCGTGGATCCTCGCAAGGAAGGAGGTCCACCTCCGAGGCGGCGCAAGGCGGCACCACTGCACCGGTGCCTGCGACGGCGGAGACGGCGGAGAGGGGTCCCCCGCGGCGCGGAGTGAAAACGAGCGCGAGGAAGGTGACCACGGCGAGGAGGAAGACCGCCCAGATGATATCGAGGAACGACCACTGCCACTGCCCGCCGCCGCCGCCGGAGAGCCCCCCCCGGCGGTGCGGGCGAAAGGAGCTGAGGAGTCCCATGGGGGAAAGCGGCGGTAGCGAGAGACTGCCAGTTCGATCGGATCAAGGCATTGTGTGGGTTTGGATTCCGATTTCAAGTGTTTTTTGTGCTTTGCGTACTCTCCATTCGTCGGTACATTCGCCGATTCGCGGGAGGTTGAGCCGTGAGACTGAGATCTGCAGCTCGTCAAGTTAATGGCAGATCGATCGGGTGGCGCTGGGCAGACATTTTCGAGTTTTCCGTTGGATTTGAGCGTATGTTTCAGATTTTCGAAACAGTTTTTTAATCTAAATCAAATAATTATCTCGAGTACTCGACCTTTTGCGGTGCCAACAGGTATTCCAGATTTCACATATTTTTACGGCCAGTTTTTAGTAAAAATTATTTACTTTTGTCATTAACAAAATACATATTCTTTCAATATAGACTTGAAACCGAATAGTTTTTTGAGAATAAAAGTTAATAAATGATCGTCAGAAAACAAAATACATTTTAGTAATAAATAATTCCGTTTTAGTTTTGTTATTACAACAATAATTTAAATTCACATCATTAAATAAGTCGGTGTTTATATTGAGAGTGTATATTAATAGTATAACCAAACATCAAGAGTATTACAATCAAAATAGAAATCCACAGCTGCTTCAATCAAACTTTTCACAACTCACAACCCACAATAGATTTTCTATAGCTCACAGCTTATAACAGTTTTTTTAGAATCCACAACTCAACCAAACGCACCCTAAAATGAATTTATATAAAAATTGATCATATACCCTATACTCTCCTATTAAATAGAATTTAAAGATTTATTTTTAAAATGGAATTCGAGGATTTATTTTTTGGCCCCGCATGTTTATTAACCTAAGGCGTGAGTAGAATCTCCAAGGTAAATATTCAATTTCCACATGTTATATCAATGTTTTTTATTGTTGCATCCGGTATTTTTCAGATGTTGCAATAGATTTTTGCTTATAATGTTGCTGAAATCTAAGACTTCTAGTACATACTCCAACTTGTTAATAGTGATTTTTTATGAAACTTTGTTATAATAATTCTTCTCGGTTTGATTTGGCCATTTTCCTTATTTGTTGCAGCATGCGTTTACAGTGTATTTGTCAGGAATATAATCCTGGGCCACTTCCCGAGCGGTTTCAAGCCGATCGGTCAATGGTTAGAATTCTTTAGGTGGCAGGTATTTGGGTTTAGAAGGCTTTCGAGTCCAGTACACGGAAGAGGACCTCCCGACCACCAACATTTGGACGGTCGTCATTACGAGCCAGACCATCGTTAAAATCTCCATAAACCCACATTTATCAGGGTGATTATCTTTCAGAATTAATACTCGCAAAGTGATCAATTCTTAGTCATTAACGGGGATCATTATTCACGATTTGTAACCCATAATCCCTCTCATATAAAGGGATTAGAGGAACTCTGAAATAGGGAGGATTATTCTCATATTACACATATACAGAAGTAGGGTTATTATCCTCACGGAGGTCCGAACTTGTCAAAAACATTTGTCTCTATCTCATCACTCGAGATAACCATTGGAACGTAGAACGACACCCCATTTAGCCTAACCAAAACCTCTCTTCGGGTACTCCCGTTGAGAACTGTTTTTTGTATACAATGATAGTTAGCGCGCTAGGTAGGAGTCACAATTGTGTTTTTTCAATTTGATTCAATGGATGTTATTTGCAAGGTCGTTACAAAGGTTCATGTCGGTGCTACAATTTCTTTCAGAAGTTTGACTTTTGTTGGTGATTGCATGCATCAATTGGTTCAGACCATCGTCCCGCTAAGGCGCGAAAACCTTGCGTACTTCAATGGTACATTCATTAGTGCCTCAAGCGCCCGAGATCATGGCTCCGCCTAGGACTCTTTGATTGGCTTCATGGGCATCTGAGCAACTAGCTCTGCTAAAGACTCGCCCCAAGTCGCCACCGACTTGTCCATCAACTACGTCATCTTTGCCAACTTAGGTGGGCGCACAGTTCAATGACATCAATTCTCTATGGTCGCATCAACACGACTTCGCTAGCCAGTCATCCTAGCCAAGCAGGTATCGCCTCCACCGGGCATAATGATGATGATGGGGACTGTCTCGGAAGACAAACCCTCCGATGACGCAGAACCCAACACTCATCAGCGTGAGCGTCGGAGAACGAACACCGCCCGAGCTGACCACCGCATGAGGGCTCGTGCAGATGTTGGGACCTCCCGACAAGGTGTGTATGTGTAACACCCCAGAAATTAAAAAGGAATAAAATAAAAAGAAACTATTATTTAAATCATTTCTGAATTTGTTATTAAAAGAAAAATCACCAAAAGAACCCAAATAAAGCCAAACAGGGAGAAATAAACAAAATCTAGACTTGAAAATTTTATGAGATGAACTAAAAGCCAAGATATAATTTTAGGAATTTTTACAAATTTTTATCAACAGTGATCCAACCCTTAATCAAATACTTGATTTTCTGGAATTATTTTAAATCGAAAATCAATTTTAAATCCTTAACGGGCCTCAACCCCGAAACCTCCCCCGACGGCCTTTTTGGCCCAGCCCGTTGCCACCCACCCACTGACAGGAGGGGCCCGCCTGTCGGCGCCGCCCTCCCCTCTCTCCTCCCGCCCGCGCCCCGCCTGGACCCACCTGCCAGCCCCGCCGCGCCACTGACCGCCCGGACCCGTCTGTCGGCACCCTTCCTTTTTGGATCGCTCACTGACAGGTGGAGCCCACCTGTCAGGTGCTTCATCTCCGATGGAAGGGGATCGCCCCCTTCCTTTTCCCCGGCGATCACCTTCTGCTTCTCGCCGCCAGCAGCCCGCGATCGCCTGGATCGTCCCGGATCCCTTTCCCTGGCCGCCACCGCCCCTTTCCATCCGATGCCCACGCGTTTTTACGCTTTAGGAAAGCCACCCGGAGCTCTTGGAAAGAGATCGCCGGAGCCCTCTCGGCTTCCTCGATTCCCTTCCGTTCCGACCACCGGCGACCCCTATTTAAACCCCTGTGGACGCCGCCCTCACCCCCACACCTCCTAAGCCCAAGCCGAAGCACTCTCGAGCGCCCTGCTCCATTTTTCGGTTTCTCCCTCTGCTCCACCTCCGGCGAGACATCGCCATCGCCTCCGGCCTCCTCCGCCCTAGCCACCGCCACCAACGAGACCGCCGGAGCCCGCTCGCCATCGGCCACCCCTCCGTCGGTCGTGAAGACCACCGGAACGCCGTCGCCGTCGAGCTCCCGAAGCCTCCCCGCCGTCTACACTCGCCGCCGGTCACCTCCAGGCCTCCTTCGTCGCCACCCGTGGTATCATCGTGATCACCACCCTCCCCGCGTTCCATTTTAGCCGGTAGCCTAGGCGCTAGGCCCTCACCGTCGCCGGAATGGCTCGCCGCAGTACCGCCGGAGTTGGGGAAGAAGGGTAAAATGCCCCCGACGCCGCGTGCCGTGTCAGATTGATCTCCGGCCGTTCGATTGTGATCGGGCGATGGAGATTAAAGCCCCTGAGGGATTTAATCCCGGCCGTTGATCCAAGCCGAAGGGGTATCAGGCGCTCTGAGCCGTTGGATCCCACTTACTCCCCGCCGGTCCACGCGCATAGTCACGGGTTCACGGTGAACCTGGTTCACCGTGGACCAGAGACTGTTTTTAGTTTAAATAAAATCCAGAAAATTGATTTAAAACTTTGAAAATTCATATCTTGCTCAATTTAACTCCAAATTTCACCATTCAAATTTTGCTAGAACCAGAATAATATTCTCTACACATTAATGCAATAAAAACAGTATGTTTCTGTTACCCAAAATATTATTAATAAATAAATGAATGAAAATCCTTTAGGGTTAAAATTAATAATACAGAAAATAAATTGGAAAAAAATCCTAAAGTGTTAAGCTTTACTGTTTTATACAAAACTCAGAATATTAAAATATTACTTCACATAAAAACACCCACAAACTATGTAAGTTCTTTTGTTTGGTGAATTTTATCTGTTTTATTGAATGTGTTGTTTATTTTTCCGTATCGAGAAGACTACGAGTTCGTCGAGGAGCAGGAGTTCTACCCCGAGGTTCCTCCATCCCCATTTGCTGAGCAAGGCAAGTCATCGACCACCTCTGTGGAAACAGTTGATCATAATTGAGCCCATGTTTTAATAAATTATCGCTATAACTCATAGGTTAATATTGCATTAGTCTAATATTCAAGCCTTACACTTATATTTATTAGATCCCCGTCCTTGTGTGCAAACCCAAGCCATGCTTATTGAGCCTTAACTCCTTGTCACTCTACTATAAAAATATTAGCTAGTGCCCAATGTACCGGCACAACTGCTATAGGATAAAAAGAATGAGTCGTAGATAGCCGGATTCTGTATATGATTTTTCCCCGTTATTCTCGTCTCTGGACTCTGTTGGAGTTGGCTAGGTTATAAGTATGGTGGGTTCCGGGTGCAAGCTCGGGCACTGGTTTGTCGCACCCGAGGCACTATAAGGACCGGTCTGCGGGATCTGTTGCAAAGCACTTCCGTACCAACCACAAGTCTAATGGGTAAGTCCTAACTGGAAGTATGGAATACTCCGGCTTGATGCACCATAGAGGAGGGGGCAAGGGGCTAGCCTGCGGGCGACTTGTACCGACGAGGCTCAAGGGGGGGTATGGTGGGGCTCCGATGCGTCGGGACACCATATGAAACCCATAAGAGGGTGCTATTGAGTCGGGGAGGACTATATGGAAGGTTTTGGCACGAGTTCCCGTGTGATGGGTCATCTCGTTACACTTCGGTGTAGGTGATGAGTGCGTGCCTTGTGGGTACAGTGGTACATCTCTGATCAGAGTAATTTAAAACTTTTCGAAAAGCCGAGCCCACGGTCAAGGGCGGGTTGTGTGACTACTCGCAGTTAGTTTACAACTGTTTGCATGTTCAAGTTATTCATGGCACGTAAGGACCGTTGAGCGAGGTGGGGCTGACTGTACCCCTCGAGTTAGAAGATGATGATACACATGCACATGTTTACTTTTCCGTACTAATAAACTGCTCTCATTTAAAGCTTTACAAATATGCTGCTTCCGCTAAATTAGCCACTATCTCCCTTGTTATTACCTTGCATTATATTTGCATTCGGTGGCTTGCTGAGTACATCTGTACTCACCCCGTTGACTTACAACATCAGAGCCAGTCTACTACGAGGAGGATGAAGGTCTGGAGTAGCGACCCAGTCAAGGCGAGACTGGAAGGAGGCGTTCATCTAGGACCCTTATTTTATTAGTTTCTCTTCACCTTTATTCACTTTTGTATTAATGCGGTCTACGAACCGTGAATGATTGTCCGTATTGTACGTGGTCGCATGATGAACGTCTTGTTTTATTGATTTTCTATGGAATTTCAATAAAGTCCTGATTTATTAAATCGGGGCGCGACAGTATGCCCCGTACACGATTGAGTTTGAAGGTCGTGATGTGTACCACACACTTACAGTGAATCTACTCACCATCGAGAGGGTGTTAGTCACCCTTCCCGACACACCAGATGAGGATGTTCTGGCAGCAGTGGCAAAGAGAAAAAGGCTTCCGACCCTATATAGCTCAAAAATTAGCACTCGAGAGGTGATATTTCCCAAAATCAAAAATTGAAGAGCAAATAGATCTCACCATTGGTCGAGGGTTGTTGAGCTTGAAGGGTCGAGGGTTGTCATCACGATCGAGAACTAGGTGGTTGGTGAAGATCGACCTCATCCTCTTCTACATCTCCTTAACCGTTAAGGGTTTGACCCTCTCCCTGGTCGGGTCTTCGGTGCTCGAGTACTCGAAAGTCGGGTGGTGTCGTTGCTTCAGTGGTTGAACTCGACGACGCATAAAGCTAATTGCTACATGGACACCCAAAATGTTCACAGCTCGGAAGGGGTTCGGAGGTTGTTTCACCGAAGGATTCGAAGGGGTCCCACCGAAAGGGTTCGGAGGTTGTTTCACCGAAGGATTCGGTGGGTCTGGTTGCTGCAGCTGTTGCAGCGGAGTGTGCCTGTCGGAGGGGCCCGACAGTACACGAGGACTGGGTTGTACCGAAGGTCTCGGTACTTTGGGTGGTACACCGGAGTGTGTGCCGAAGGTTGTTTACCCAGAGAGGTCTCCGGGGTACTGGATACACTTGACTGTTTGTCTATGGTGCGCAGGTGACTTTGGAGGCGACAGACGGTTCGTAGAAAATGAACCTGGGTCAAGTGGGAGGCTTGATGCCAGGGGAGCAAGGAGCTCCATCACGAAGGCTGCGAAGGGGTCGAGGTCGGACCTCGGGTCGAGATGCACCAGGAGAAGGCAGTAAGTGCGAAGTGTGGCTCCGGGTGAAGGTACTCCGAGATGAAGTCCTCAGAGGCGAGGCACTTCGAAGGGTACTCCAAATGGAGTGACTTCGGAGTATGGTGGACCAAGTCCTCAGCAATGAGGCAAGGCATTCAAAGTGTGCTCCGGAGGGAGGCACTCGAAGTTATACCCGACGAAGGTCTCAGAAGTCGAGGTGCATCGAAGGCATGGTCCGGGTGAGGATCGTCGAGGAGTGTGCTCGGGGAGAGACACTGTGACGAAGTGCTCGTGGAATGCTTCATGCGGAGGCCTTGGACGAAGGAAGGACTTCGAAGGGTGGTACTCCGAAGGTGGGGCTTCGGAGTGAGGCTGGCTCCGGAGTGAGGCTGACTTGAGGTACTTCGGCCATGCATGGCTTCGGTACACGGACTGATGGAGTTCGAGCTGGGAGAAGCTGCGAAGCCGTGGTGGTCCACTCCGAAGGTGTTTGTGCGAAGGCCCAAGGGCTTTGACGGCTTCGGCTCAAAACCGTTTCTATATCGAAGGCTGACTTCGGTGAAGCGAAGGCCGTCAGGCTCAAGGCTTCTCACCAAAGCTACTGCACCCCTCGCGTGCGAAGGGGGCTTCATAAGGGTCCAAAACTGCAAAGGCTGACCGCGTCTGCTCTACAAAAGCGGTGTTGTCCCCTCTGCGAAGCTTACAAAAGAAGCCTCCAAATAAAGTAGACTACCAGCTGTACCCCCTGTTCTTATGAGACAAAACCGGTGTAAACCCTAGGGGTAAAGTAGTCTATTCACAGGGCTGAATAGTGCCTATAAATAGTGGAGGCTAGCTAGGTCACATCAACACTTTGAGCAGTCATTTTTGAGCTCCTGTGCTAGCCGCCACACACGTTGTATTCGGTCTGTGAGTTCATTTTGTGTTCCCTGTTTAAGCAATGAAGCTTTTATTCTATTTTCATTTACTGCTTGAACTTATATGCATACTTCACTGCATGCTTTGATCTCTCTGTGTCTCACTTCTTTTGAGTTGAGTGTGTGCACTGAATCTTTTCTGGAGAATTGTGTGAGAAGCCTGTTCGAGTGAAGTGTGTGTTTCCGGTGTTTGTTCGCTTTGTGTAAACTAGAGGCTTGACCTCTCTGATTACTAGTGAAGCGCTATTCTTGGCTTAGATCGAAGCCCGTTTTCTTTCCATGTCGAAGTCCTAGGCGACGTCTGTTCAGTGTGCGTTTAGACCTTCGAAGTATGAAGCCTAGCACCAGTTGCTGTTGTTGAGTATTTGGTCGAAGTCCACAGAGGAAAGTCTGCTCTTGCGAAGGGTGAAGTGCGAAGCCTGCTCGAAGGCACCCAGTGTGCTGAGCCTACACTGACTTAGCAGAGCCGATCAAAGTCCTCAGAGGGAAGTCCGCTCTTGCGAAGGGTGAAGTGTGAAGCCTGCTCGAAGGCACCCAGTGTGCTGAGCCTGCACTGACTTAGCAGAGATGATCGAAGTCCTCAGAGGAAAGTCCGCTCTTGCGAAGGGTGAAGTGTGAAGCCTGCTCGAAGGCACCCTGTGTGCGGAGCCTGCACTGACTTAGCAGAGCTGAATTTTCGGGATTGTGGGTAGAGCGAAATCTTCCTAGCTTCAAACTTTTACTCCTTGCGAAGCCTGTTTTCGGAGCTGTAAAATACCTCCGAACCAGAACTTCGAAGGGTGTGTTCGAAGCCTATTCCGTAGAAGATAGAATTAAAACAGAAGGCTATTTTTATTCTGAAATTTTAAAAGCTCCCATTCACCCCCCTCTGGTCTCCGTTTCCGGTCCAACATTTGGTATCAGAGCGGGTTAAGATCACTAGTTGACTTTAACCGGTTTTGTGATCTGTTGGTGACATGGATAGAGTTAGTAAAATACCTCTGTTCGATGGGACTGATTTTGCATACTGGAAGGTGCGCTTGGAGGCTTACTTGCTAAGCCAAGGAAATGCAATTTGGGAGATTGTGGACTCACAATACTCCATCCCTGAAACTCGCACCTCTCAAACAGAGAAGGATCAGTATGATGCCAACTCCAAGGCTAGAAATATACTGTTCATTGGTTTGAGTAGAAGTGAGTTTGATAGGGTGCAACACCTTAGGACATCTAGGGAGATTTGGACTACACTCACTATTTTTCATGAGGGCTCTACACAGATTAAGGCCAGGTGCCAAAGCACATACAATCAACAGTATTAACTGTTTGTGCAGGCACCTGGTGAATCAATAGATGCCATGTTTTCTCGCTTTGATGCGATAGTGAGTAACTTGCGGTCCAACGGGATGCTTGCTTATAATGATCATGATAGGGTTATCAAGCTTCTCTATGTTCTTAATCGTATCATATGGGAAGTGAAGATATCCAGCATTGAGGAGTCCATAGGTTATGACACATTGACTTGTGATGAACTCTTCAGCAAGCTAAAGTCCATAGAGATTGCCAAGGCATCTCTTGCAGTGCATAGGAACTCCTTGCCACAACCATTGGCATTGGTTTCTAGAACTAGTCGTGGCACCACTACAGAACCAAGCACATCAGGCACTTGTGTTTTTGCAGATGGTTTTGCTTTATCCTCCCTGGTCTCCATCACTAAGGAGCAGGTGGACACTCTAGATGATGATGAGCTTGCTCTCATTGCCAGAAGGTTCACCTGTTTTCACCCTGAGAGACAAGATCAGAGGAGAAGTGGTTTCAGTGGTTGTTTTGAGTGTGGTGACACTTCTCACATCAAGGACAATTTTCCCAAACTCAAGAAGAGAGATGAGAGTGAGCGCCCCAAATACCACAAGAAGGTGAGGAAACCCTTTGTGAAGGGCAAGCGCGGCAAGGTGGCTAAAAGGGTAGCCAAAGCCGCTTCCAGAGCCTTTGTTGCTGCTCTCAGTGACATCGACACTTCCTCAACTGAGGAGTCGAGCTCTGATGAGGAGGAGGAGTCTCCAAGGAAGGAGGAGAAGAAGGACAAAAAAGGACGAGATTTCACCGGCCTTTGCTTCATGGCCGACAACGATCACAACGGCGATGAGCTTGACTAATCTGAGGTACCTCTATCCTATGACCAGCTTTCAATTAAATTAGATGAACTGAATGAAGTAGTTCTTGGTCAGGATAGATTACTTGTGCAAGCCGCTAGAGATAGAAAAGACCTTAGACTTAGGCTAGAGTCTGTTTCTACTGATTATGTCATGCTAAAGTCTAGGGTTAATGATGCTGAATGTGAATCTTGCACTGTTGTCATGGGAGAGCTTGCTCAGTTGCGCTCTGTGCATGCTCAAACTCTTTCTAAGCTTGAAACTGCACAAAAGCAGCTTTTGATGGTTGATTCTAGTAATAATGATATAAATGAATGCATGAACTGTTCTTTATTACGTGAGAGCATTGATTTACGTGATAAGCATGTTCATGACTTAGAGGCTAGATTAGAGAGGGTCGGTAGTTCTAAGGATGTGCAACCTGTGTGTGACACTTGCATAACCCTTAAGGACCAGCTAGGCACTGTTAGAGAGCGAGCTGAAAACTTATGACTGAGAATGAGTACCTTCTTTCTATGGTTAACAAATGCACTAAGGGAAAGGGTAGGATGGACTTGCTCTTGGCCAAAACCAAGATGTGTGCTGACAGAGCAGGGTTAGCTCTAGGATTGGGTTTTGAGAGGATTCCTTCAGACAGTGTAAACAAAACTGTTTTTACCTCACCCACTACCTTAGAGAAAGAGAGAGCTCTGTTAGACACTCCATCAGCCAAAAAGCCTACCCGAACCCCAAAGAAAACCACTCCTTCTGCAAAGAAATTTTCTCCCAAGAAAACCACTCAGCAGAAGCCCAAGGAGCCTGTGAGGATTGCTCCTATGACCCATGAGAGCGCCCCTAGGAGAGTTTTTCATTGTTCCTACTATCAGAGGGCGAGTCACTTGGTTGGGATCTGTTTTCGTTGCATCAAGGATGAGCGACGCTCTCAGGCGATGAGGTTCCAGAACATGCACTACCCATCTTTAAGTATGCATGAGTCTGAGTTTTACTCTCGTCCTGTTTTCGAGGCTCCTCGTACTTCTCGGAGAGGTTTTGCTCCTCGAGGTGTTCACCATGTTCCATATGGTGGTAGACCCCGGGCGAGTAGCTTTGTACCTCATCAGAGTAGGAGACCTCGTCATGCTTTTAGATCACAGCATGTTGGTAGACCTTGCACTTTGCATCATTCCGATTATCCTATGCGTAGACAGTCTACTTTTACTGTGCCTACTACTCGTATCACTCAGTTCTGGATGCCTCGTCATGTATTCACTCACCCCAGTACTGAGCGATCGAGATTATCTTATCATGTGTAGGCGCCGGACCGAGGCTTGGAGGGCACGTGGATCATGGACTCCGGTTGTTCGCGCCACATGACCAGAGATGCAGCATGGTTCTCCAGCCTCACCACAACCAAGCAAAGGGAATATATCACCTTTGGCAACAGTCGAAGAAGTAGAGTGAAAGGTAAAGGTGTGGTAAGAATCAACTCGAATTTCACTCTCAAAGATGTTGCATTGGTTGAAAACTTGGGATACAATTTGCTTTCTGTATCTCAATTGCTTGATGAGGGCTTCGAAGTGCGATTCCATCGCGATACTTCGCAAGTACTCAACTCTGATGGCGTTGTGGTCTGTAAGATCTTTAGAGTTGGGAGAGTTTTTGGAGCTGATTTTTCTGAGTCATCTAGTTCTTCTCATTGTCTTGTTGCACATTCGACTTCTGAGCTTTGGAAGTGGCATAGGAGACTAGAGCATATGAGATTTGAGTTGCTCACTCGTCTGAGTGCCCTAGGTCTGATCCAAGGATTGCCAAGCTCAAGTTTGAGAAGAATTTAGTTTGCGCTCCATGTCGACATGGAAAAATGATTGCTGCTTCGCATTCGCCAGTCACCACGGTGATGACTGAGCAACCCGGAGAACTTCTCCACATGGACACTGTAGGTCCTTCTCGGGTTAGTTCTTTAGGCGGCAAGTGGTATGTGCTAGTCATTGTCGACGATTTGTCTCGCTACTCTTGGGTCTTCTTTCTTGCTAGCAAGGATGAAGTGTTTTCACACTTTCGGAGCTTGGCTTTGAGACTTTTCACTGAACTCCCTGGTGCATTGAAATTCATTCGAAGTGATAATGGCACTGAGTTCAAGAACAGTCTCTTTGTTGACTTTTGCATGGAGCATGGCAAAGAACATCAATTCTCTGCTCTGCGGGTTCCTCAACAGAACGGTGTTGTTGAGAGAAAGAACCGCACTTTGGTTGAGATGGCTAGGACGATGCTCGATGAGCATAGGACTCCTAGGAAATTCTGGGCTGAGGCCGTGAACACTCCTTGTTACAACTCAAACCGAATCTTCTTGTGCTCAATTTTGAACTTGACATCTTATGAGCTACGTTTTGGGAGATAGCCCAAAGTTACTCATCTTCGAGTTTTTGGCTGTCGTTGCTTTATCCTAAAACGTGGAAATTTGGACAAATTTGAGTCGCGTTCTTCTGACGGGATCTTTCTAGGATACACTACTCCTGGTCATTCTTATCGTGTTTATAATTTGGAAACTAACACTGTCATCGAGTCATGTGATGTGACCTTTGATGAATTGACCCCCTCTGTTAGTTTTACTTTTGAACAAGCAATGAACACGACATGGAACAGACCATCTTCGAAGATGAAGATCCCGGAGATTTCGAGGATGAACCCCTACTACCCTCAACATCGACCCCCGAAGCCGACCTCGCTTCTACTACTTCGGCACAAGGTCCCGAAGCAAATACCTCGACATCGGTCATCTTGGACCACTCCAACGCACAAGTTGAGGGGGAGACTGCATCCCGCCGCGAGGCTCCACATCATGTTCAAAGAATGCATCCTCCCGAGCAGATCATTGGTGAGCTTGATCAAAGGGTAACACGTTCTCATGCTCATTTCATTGATTCTGCTTTTGTTGCTTCTTTCGAGCCCTTAGATGTTAGTCATGCACTTTCTGATTCTAATTGGATCACTGCCATGCATGAAGAACTTGAAAATTTTGAGAGAAACCAAGTCTGGACTTTAGTTGATCCTCCACCAAATGTTCATTTCATTGGAACAAAATGGATTTTTAAAAACAAACAAGGGGAGGATGGGACAATATTTAGAAACAAGGCTAGACTTGTAGCTTAGGGTTATTCTCAATTAGAAGGGATTGATTTTACTGAAACTTTTGCACATGTTGCTCGTCTTGAGGCCATTAGGATTTTATTTGCATTTGCGACATCCCGGGGATTCAAACTCTATCAAATGGATGTCAAAAGTACTTTTCTTAATGGCTTCATAGGCGAATATGTTTATGTAAAACAACCCCTGGTTTTGAAAACCCCAAATACCCACATAAAGTCCTTAAACTTCATAAGGCTCTTTATGGACTCAAGCAGGCCCCTCAGGCTTAGTATGATAGACTTAAGTCTTTTCTACTTGAGTGGGGATATTTGATGGGATCTGTTGATAAAACCCTGTTCACTCTCAAGCATGGCAAAGATTTCCTGCTAGTTCAGATTTATGTGGATGATATCATCTTCGGTGGCTCTTCTCATGCTTTGGTTGCCGAGTTTGCAGATACCATGAGCAGGGAGTTCGAGATGTCCATAATGGCGAACTCACATTTTCCTTGGTTTGCAAATCAAGCAATGCAAACAAGGTACATTCGTCCACCAGACGAAGTACACCAAGGACCTGCTCAAGAAGTTCGACATGGCTGATGCAAAGCCCCTTGCCACTCCAATGGCTACATCTGTAGCATTGGATCCTGACGAGGATGGAGAAGCCGTAGACCAGAAGGAGTTCCGAAGCATGATCGGCTCCCTCCTCTACTTGACTGCTACGAGGCCGGACATACACTTCGTAGTATGTTTGTGCGCTCATTTTCAGGCTTCACCACGAGCTTCGCACCACCAAGCGGTAAGCGCATTCTCAGGTATCTCAAACATACCTTAGAATTCGGCATTTGGTATTCTGCATCTTCCTCTTTGTGTCTTCGAGGTTATTCCGATGCGGACATTGCTGGATGTAGGATTGATAGGAAAAGTACCTTTGGTACTTGTCATTTTCTGGGTACTTCACTGGTTTGCTGGTCTTCTCGCAAACAGTCTAGTGTTGCACAATCAACGGCTGAGGCCGAATATGTTGCTACAGCTAGCTGTTGCTCTCAGATTTTGTGGATGGTTTCCACTTTGCGGGATTTTGGGTTAGATTATAAGAGTGTTCCACTTTTTTTGTGATAACACTAGTGCTATTTGTATTGCAAACAACCCGGTTCAGCATTCCAGAACCAAACACATCGGTGTGCGATATCATTTTCTCAGAGATCATAATGAGAAGGGTGATATTGAGCTTCAATATGTTAATACCCAACACCAGCTAGCCGATATATTCACAAAACCCCTCGATGCTTCACGTTTTGCCTACTTGCGTGGGGAACTTGGTGTTTGTCACCCTTACGACATTTTGTGAGGGGGAGCAGATTTTGACTGTCTTGCATATGCTCATTGTGTGTGAAATTGCATTTACATCTCTTGCACTTATATGCCTGATTTTAATTCATGTAATCATGACAGCTCAGCTCTATTTATTATGTCTGAAACATTTTGTGCATGATTTTTCTTTCCAAAATCAAATCATGCTCACTGTTTAGTCTTGAATCTAGCATGTTTAGGCAGGACTACTTTAGCTATCTTTTATCTGCTTGATAGCAAGACACCTTTTCTTTGGATGCTAAACATTGCAACTTGAAAAATTGTATTCATGGATAGTCATCAAGTGCTAACCAATTTGTTCACTTAATTAAACATTCAAAAATCCATGATTTGCATGATACAAGCGAAAAAGATCCAGGTGGCTTTGTTTGTCGCACTACTCTATTCTAGACTGCTTACCATTGCACATTGGTCTGAACTGGGATAGTGTAGTGTATGCCAAAATCACCGCCTTAAGCTTCTGATGGCTTTCATGCCTAGGCTTGGCTTGATTGGAAAGTATAAGGTAGACAAACAAATAACCCCTGGCATTATGAAAAGAACAAACAAATTCATTGATTATCAAGTTTGCTTTCAATGCTCCACTTGAACTGGACTTGTCTGTCTAGAGTAGAAATTGACTAGCTTTGCACAGTCCCTTCTTTTACTTGTCTAGTTACCTTGATTGAGTGGCGATGCTTTTATTTTCAAATAATAAAAACACATGCTGTCATCATGTTTTTTTAGAGAATGTTAAATTGAGCTGAGCACATGATAATTGGTATTAATGTTGGCATATTTGTTGCTTTATGTGTCTTTGCAATTCTGCCCATTTCGAAGCTATGCATCTCTTACATGCTCCTTGAGTTCTTTGCAGCAAGGGGGTAAAATAACTCAGGGGGAGTTTTTATCTTGCAAAGAGAAGATTTGCCGAATGGGCTTTTACTCTTTTGAAAAAGGGGGAGGAAAATACTTTTGTCAAGTGACATGATTTGACTCGTTTCTGAGTTTTTATGGTCACTTGTGTGCTGAAATTTTTCAATTTTTTCTTGAACTTGAATTTGGTTGTCAATGCACTCATCAAGGGGGAAATTGAGAAACTAAGGGTTGGTTTCGGAGTCTGTGATGAGTGATTGACAGATTTTACCCTCTGGTTCGAAGGGGTTCGGAGGTTGTTTCACCGAAGAATTCGGTGGGTCTGGTTGCTGCAGCTGTTGCAGCGGAGTGTGCTTGTCGGAGAGGTCCGACAGTACACAAGGACTGGGTTATACCGAAGGTCTCGGTATTTGGGCGGTACACCGGAGTGTGTGCCAAAGGTTGTTTACCCGGAGAGGTCTCCGGGGTACTGGATACACTTGTCTGTTTGTCTGTGGTGCGCAAGTGACTTCAGAGGCGACAGACGGTTCGTAGCAAGTGAACCTAGGTCAAGTGGGAGGCTTGATGCGAGGGGAGCAGGGAGCTCCATCACGAAGGCTGTGAAGGGGTCGAGGTCGGACCTCGGGTCGAGGTGCGCCGGGAGAAGGCAGTAAGTGCGGAGTGTGGCTCCGGGTGAAGGTACTTAGAGATGAAGTCCTCGGAGGCGAGGCACTTCGAAGGGTACTCCGAATGGAGTGACGTCGGAGTATGGTGGACCAAGTCCTCAGCAATGAGGCAAGGCGTTCGAAGTGTGCTCCGGAGGGAGGTACTCGAAGGTATACCCGACGAAGGTCTCAGAAGTCGAGGTGCATCGAAGGCATGGTCCGGGTGAGGATCGTCGAGGAGTGTGCTCGGGGAGAGACACTGCGATGAACTGCTCATGGAATGCTTCATGCGGAGGCCTTGGACAAAGGAGGGACTTCGAAGGGTGGTACTCTGAAGGTGGGGCTTCAGAGTGAGGCTGGCTTCGGAGTGATGCTGACTTCGGAGTGAGGCTGGCTCCAGAGTGAGGCTGGCTCCGGAGTGAGGCTGACTTGAGGTACTTCGGCCATGCATGGCTTCGGTAGATGGACTGACGGAGTTCGAGCTGGGAGAAGCTGCGAAGCCGTGGTGGTCCACTCTGAAGGTGTTGGTGCGAAGGCCCAAGGGCTTTGATGGCTTCGACTCAAAACCGTCTCTGTATCGAAGGCTGACTTCGGTGAAGCGAAGGCCGTCAGGCTCAAGGCTTCTCACCGAAGCTACCGCACCCCTCGCGTGCGAAGGGGGGCTTCAGAAGGGTCCAAAACTGCAAAGGCTGATCGCGTCTGCTCTGCAAAAGCTGGTGTTGTCCCCTCTGCAAAGCTAACAAAAGAAGCCTCCAAATAAAGTAGACTACCAGTTGTACCCCATGTTCTGATGAGACAAAACAGGTGTAAACCCTAGGGGTAAAGTAGTCTATTCACGGGGCTGAATAATGCCCATAAATAGTGGAGGCTAGCTAGGTCACATCAATACTTTGAGCAGTCATTTTTGAGCTCCTGTGCTAGCCGCCACACACGTTGTATTCGGTCTGTGAGTTCATTTTGTGTTTGGTCGAAGTACGCAGAGAGAAGTCTGCTCTTGCGAAGGGTGAAGTGCGAAGCCTACTCGAAGGCACTCAGTGTGTTGAGCCTGCACTGACTTAGTAGAGCTGATTGAAGTCCTTAGAGGGAAGTCCGCTCTTGCGAAGGGTGAAGTGAGAAGCCTGCTCGAAGGCACCCAGTGTGCTGTGCCTGCATTGACTTAGCAGAGCTGATCGAAGTCCTCAGAGGAAAGTCTGCTCTTGCGAAGGGTGAAGTGCGAAGCCTGCTCAAAGGCACCCTGTGTGCGGAGCCTGCACTGACTTAGCAGAGCTGAATTTTCGGGATTGTGGGTGGAGCGAAGTCTTCATGGCTTCGAACTTTTGCTCCTTGCGAAGCCTGTTTTCGGAGCTGTAAAATACCGCCGAACCAGAACTTCGAAGGGTGTGTTCGAAGCCTGTTTCGCAGAAGACAGAATTAAAACAGAAGGCTATTTTTAGTCTGAAATTTTAAAAGCTCCATTCACCCCCCTCTGGTCGCCATTTCCGGTCCAACGGTCGTCATTAAGAGCCAGGCCATCGTTAAAATCTTCATAAACCCACATTTATCATGGCGATTATCTTTCAGAATTAATACTCACAAAGTGATCAATTCTTAGTCATTAACGGGGATCATTATTCATGATTTGTAACCCATAATCCCTCTCATATAAAGGGATTAGAGGAACTCTGAAATAGGGAGGATTATTCTCATATTACACATATACAGGAGTAGGGTTATTATCCTCACAGAGGTCCGAACTTGTCAAAAACTGTTGGACCGGAAACGGCGACCAGAGGGGGGTGAATGGGAGCTTTTAAAATTTCGGGCTGGAAAACTAGCCTTCGGTTTTAGTTCTGTCTTCTGCGGAACAGGCTTCGAACACTACCTTCGAAGGTCTGGTTCGGAGGTACTTCGACAGCTCCGAACACAGGCTTCGCAGGAGCAAAAGTTCGAGGCCAAGAAGACTTCGCTCCACTAACAACCCTCGAAAATCTACTCTGCTAAGTCAGTGCAGGCTCCGCACACAGGGTGCTTCGAGCAGGCTTCGCACTTCACCCTTCGCAAGAATGGACACCCTACTGAGGACTTCGACCAAGTACTTGGCAGCAGCAACTGGTGCTGGGCTTCGTACTCAAGGGTCTAAATGCACACTAATGGGCTTCGCTAAGGGCTTCGACACAAGAAGCTAAACGGGCTTCGATCAGGGCTTCGCTAGTAAGCTGTGAGGTCTAGCCTCAATTTACACAGAGCGACAGCACACTGAAAACACACTTCGCCTAAACAGGCTTCGGTGCACTAAAACTAGAGAGGTATGTAAAGAGAGCTCAAGCAAAAAGCACACAGAAGCAGGGCTTCACCGCTTGAACAAGGAACATAGAAAATGAACTCTCTGGATGAATTACAACGAAGTGTGTGGCTATAGGAGCTCAACAGTAAATGCTCAAAAGTGTTAAATGTTACCTACCGAGCCCCCATATTTATAGCCCACAGTTCACCCAAAGGAATTGACTACTTACCCCTAGGGTTTACACCAATTTTGTTTCTACAGAACAGAGGGGTACAAAAGGTAGTCCAACTTTATTCTGGAGGCTTCTCTGTCAGCTTTGCAGAGGGGACAGCGTCAGCTTTTTACAGAGCAGACAGTGTCAACCTTTGCAGTCTTTGACCTTCTGGAGCCTCCCTTCGCACGCGAGGGTGCGGTAGCTTCGGCGAGAAGCCTTGAGCCTGGTGGCCTTCGCTTCGCCGAAGATAGCCTCCGATACAGTAACGGTTTTGAGCTGAAGCCGTCAAAGCCCTTTGGCCTTCGCACCAACACCTCCGGAGTGGACCACCACGGCTTCGCAGCTACTCCCAGCTCGAACTCCGTCAGTCCATGTACCGAAGCCATGCAGGCCGAAGCACCACAAGACAACCACACTCCGGAGCTAGCCTCGCTCCGAAGCCTTCCTCACTCCGAAGCCCCACCTTCGGAGCACCACCCTTCGAAGTCCCTCCTTCGTCCAAGGAATCCGATGAAGCATTCCATGAGCACTTCGTCGCAGTGTCTCTCCCCGAGCACACTCCTCGATGAGCCTCACCCGGACCATGCCTTCGATGCGCCTCGACTTCTGAGACCTTCGTCGGGCAACCTTCGAATGTCTCCCTCCCGAGCACACTTCGAACACCTTGCCTTCGCAGAGGACTTGATCATCCAACTCCGAAGTCACTCCTTCCGGAGTACCTTCGAAGTGCCTCACCTCCGAGGACTTTGTCTCGGAGTACCTTTAGCCGGAGCCACGCTCCGCACTCTCTGCCTTCACCTGGCGCACCTCGACCCGAGGACCGACCCAGACCCCTTCTGTAACACCCCAATTTTTCAAAACAATAAAAATATTATTAAATTCAATTTCTTGGAATTATTATTTCAGAAAATACTTTTAAATCCCTTTTATACCCTTTTGAACTACAACATAGAGTAGATGACCAAATTAGGAAGTGAAACTTTTTGTATATGCTCCTAAGACCAGAATATAATTTTGGGAATTTTTATGAATTTTTATCAACCTTGGAAGTAGCCCTAATATTTAATCTATTTTCTGGAATTATTTCTATTCAAAAAGGATTAGAACAGTAATGGGCTCCTCTCCCTCCCTTCTCTCTCTCCCGGCCGGCCCAGCCCACTCAACTCGCGCGCTCTCACTGACGATCGACCCCACCTGTCGGCGCCGAACTCTTCCCCTCGCGCGCGCGCGCCCGACATCGTGGCCCCACCCGTCAGTCGCCACCCCACTCGCTCGCGCCCGCTGGCCAGTAGGCCCCACCTGTCAGCTTCGCCTTCTACCCTCGCGCCGTCGCCCCAAACTTCGCCGGCCACCTTTACTCCCTCGGATCCGCTCGTCGCCGGTCCCCACCCCTTCATTATTCGCCAGCATTAAAACCCCGGATCACGTCGCCCGTTTTCCCTTTAATCCCACGCGTAATCCCCCCCCGCTGTCGCCCGCATGCAGAGAAACCGCTCGCCGGCGTTAACTCACTGCCCTCCCCCGATGGCGCCCTCCCTGTCCCCGCCGGCACCACTATTTATACCCTTGGCCTTCACCGCGTTCGACCCCACGCCCATTCGCACTCAGACCGAACAGAACAACCACGATTCGCCGTTTAGCGCATTCCCTCTGGTTCGTCTCCGGCCACCGCTCGCCGTCGCACCAGACCGCCTCCGCCCGTGCCTTCGCCACCAACGTGACCGCGAGAACGACCCCGACCTCGGCCACCCCTCCGCCGACGTCGAACCCCGCCGGATCGCCGTCGCCGCCAAGGACCCGAACGCCTCCACCGCCTACGCTCGTCGCCGGCCTCACTCCGTCGACCCCGGACCACCGCAACGGTACCCTTTTGCTCCCCTCGGTACCCCCTTTCCGTTTTTAGCCCTAGCTAGACTAGATAGCCCTCGACCTCGCCGGAATCGCTCGCCGTCGTATCACCGGAGTCGGGGAAGAAGGGGTACTTTACCCCCCGACACGCACTGTGCCGGATTCAATCCTGGCCGTGCGATCCAGATCCAACGCTCGGGTTAAATCATCTGTTCGTTTTAATCCTGGCCGTCGGATCTGAGTGAAGCGGTACGGTGCGATCTCGTGCGTCCATCTGTATTTAAAACCCGCGTTTAATCCTGTGCGTCCACGTGGTACCGGTTCGCACGTTTTAATCCTGGCCGTCCGTAGCGACTTACGCGTCCCGCCTCGCCCTCGCGCGTCGGATCTGGATCCGACGGTCCAGATCGACCCGGCGCACGCGCACAGTGCGCGGGTTCACCGTGGGCCTAGCTCACCGTGGACCCGAGAGGTTTAAAATTTGAAAATAAATTCCAGAAATGCTTTTAAACTTGTAAAATTCATATCTGATGCATTTGAACTCTAAAAATTACCATTCCAATTTCAGAAAATTCATAAAATTATTCTCTACATATTTATGCAATAAAAACAGTAGGTTTACTTGGACATTTTCATGTTTATTTAAATAAGCATTCAAATGCCCTTAGGATTTAAATGTAAATTTAAATATTTAAATTCCAGAAAAATTATATAATTGTCCCTTACTGTTTAAACACTAAAACCACTGGGTTTTCTCCAAATCATTTAAATTAAATTGATTAGAAAACTTAATGTAGTATATACACACTTAAAACCCTTTTTATGAAAAACAATAATTCATTTAGATTCATTCTGAAATTAATGAAGAAATAAATTTCAGGACTTTAAATCATTGAAATTATTTTATTTATAATCAAACCCACTTTGACTTATGTGTTTATGATGTAATGTTATACTGTTTGATTAGATGTTATGTTCTTTTATTTACTTTTTATTAAAAAGACTACGACGTCGCCGAGGAGCCGGGAGTACTTCCCCGAAGTCCCTCCCTCTCCCTTTGCTGAACAAGGCAAGTCACCAACAATTCTTTTGAGCATATTGAACCCATGTCTGAATTGACTATCGCTAAAACACATAGGTTATGTATATGCATTAGTCAAATGAACCCTTACATTATATTTATTTAGGATCCCCCGACCTTGATGTGCAACCCAAGCCATGCTATCTCGCCTAACCTCCTTGTCACCATATGATCAATGATATTAGCTAGTGTCCAATGTATTGGCACGGCCGCTATAGGATAAAAATGAGTCGTAGTGAAATGGTTCTGTTATATGATCCCGTTAATTCTTATCTTTGGAAATTCTGTTGGTGATGAGTCATGGTTGTGAGTGTATGCATGGTGGGTTCCGGGTGCAAGCTAGGGCATTGGTCAGTCGCACCCGGGGCACTATAAGGACCGGTCTGAGGGATCCGTTGCAATACACTTACGTACTAACCACAAGTCTAGTGGGTAAGTCCTAACTAAGGTATGGGTTGTTCCAAACCGAGGCCACCACTTGGAGATGGGTCAAGTTGCACCTGCGGGTGACTTGTACCAATGTGGCGCAAAGGGGGGTGCGACGTTAGCCGGATGCGGCCCGGCGCGCCGGCGAAACCTAGAGCGGGTGGTTATCGCTTGGAACATCTCATATTGAGGTTTTGGCACGAGTTCCCGTGAAATGGGTCATCTCGTTGAGATGAGTGCGTGCCTTGTGGGTACAGTAGTACATCTCTGATCAGAGTCTTAAATCTTTTCGAAAAGCCGAGCCCCGGTCAAGGGCGGGGTGCGTGACATCCCCCAGTTAGTTACTTGAATATGGATGTGCATGTTATTTGTCATGTAAGGACCGTGTGCGAGGAGGTAAAACGTACTCCTCGAGTTAGTTGATGTTGATGATGCTCGTGTTTACTTTCCGCATGATTAAAATATGATTACACTAAATGCCATAACTGCAACTGCTCTATTCCGCATTGTTAGCCTTTATCCTCCTTGTTATTATCCTGCATTATTATTTGCATTTGCGGTGGCTTGTTGATTACTTTTTGTACTCATACCCGTTGGACCCCACAGAGGATGCTTATCTCGAAGACGGTCTGGAGTAGCGACCCAGTCAAGAAGAAAAATCCTGAAGAAGAAGTTCGTCATGGCCGTTTTCTAATTATTTTACTCTACTGTTTTATTAAAACAATGTTGTAATAAATATGGTCTGCGTACCATGATTTTACCGTATGTACGTTGTCGCATGATGAACTCTTGTATTATGTTTTTCTATGGAAATTCAATAATGTCTCGATTTGTTTAAATCGGGGCGCTACAAGATGGTATCAGAGCCGACTTGACTGTAGGAAGCCAAACAGACCCGCCCAGCCATTAAGCCATAGGAAATTATTCTTTGAAATTCTATTTCCTAAACTTTGTTTCTCTCCTCACTTTATTCAACTTGCTGTTTTGTAGATGCCAGTCTACCAAGTTCACAGTTACTGGCCGCCACATGAGGGCTTCGTCCGGAGCTCCGC
>JAAALK010000285.1:90314646-90431879 GCA_019279435.1 Zizania palustris
GGACCATGCCTTCGATGCGCCTCGACTTCTGAGACCTTCGTCGGGCATCTTCGAATGTCTCCCTCAGGAGCACACTTCGAACTCCTTGCCTCCGCAGAGGACTTGATCCATCCAACTCCGAAGTTACTCCATCCGGAGTACCTTCGAAGTGCCTCACCTCCGGGACTTTATCTCGGAGTACCTTCACCCGGAGCCACGCTCCGCACTCTCTGCCTTCACCTGGCGCACCTCGACCCGAGGACCGACCCAGACCCCTTCGCAGCCACCGTGACGGAGCTCCCCGCTCCCCTGGTATCAAGCCTCCCGCTTGACCCAGGTTCACCCTGCTGCGAACCTGTCCGTCGCCTCCGAAGTCCCTACGCACCATAGACAAGCAGACAAGTGTATCCAGTACTCCGGAGACCTCTCCGGGTTAGCAACCTCCGGTACACACTCCGGTGTACCGCCCAAAGTACCGAAGCCTTCGGTATAGACCCAGTCATTGTGTACTGTCGGACCCCTCCGACAATCACACTCCGCTGCAACAGCTGCAGCAACCAAACCACCGAACACCCTTCAGTGAAACCACCTCCGAACACCCTTCGGAGGTCCAACCTCCGAATCCCCTTCGGAGGTACCCCTTCGAACAGAGGTTAAAAGCCTGTCAATCACTCATCACAAACATCGAAACCAACCATTGGTTTCTCAATATCGTTATGGTGAAGGATGCCGTGAAGAAAAGGATGGGTCGTCAATCCGAATCCACGAGAAAGCCTCACCATCAGCCGAACACCATGCCGACGGCACGGTCGGCGAGAGTTTGCCTCGCTTCTCCGACATCGCCTCCGCATGCTTCATCGTCGTTGATGGTAGGAACTCCATCGGTTGGGCTATTTATAGAATTCCCACGTGATCATTTAAATCTCTGAAGCACCGTGATTGCTTAAAAATGCATCCCGTCGTTGATGGTAGGAACTCCATCGGTTGGGCTATTTATAAAATTCCCACGTGATCATTTAAATCTCTGAAGCACCGTGATTGCTTAAAAATGCATCCCAAAGCAATCTTTGCCATAAATCACACCGGTCAACATTTTTTCAAGCTTACCATATAAACCGAAGATTGTAGATCCAACGACGGATATCACTGGACAAATTGGTGCTTGCAGTTTATTAATTTAAACTCACGTCTGAAAGGCAGTCTTGGAAGTTATGCGGTTTTCTTTGAACTGTCGATTCTGACAAGCGCTAGTCTATGTAAACAAACGTCTCTTCACCAGAGGGAGCCCACAAGCATTCCATTACACCATCCTACATCAATTGACACCTTTTCGCCAAAAGCACTTGATAGACCTACAAGTCCCCAAACTAAAGTCGTTTTCTGCTGAAATGCCAATACTTTGGCTAGGCATATTTGAAAGGTTTTTGATACTTGAGTTTATTTTAATCAAAGAAACTCTATTCTCGTGTGCTGTACTTGGTAGGTGCACCTGTGCGGTGCACCGATCGGAAAAGTTTTTATCAAGACTAAAGCTTTGAAGCCCTTTCTATCTTCTCAAGTCCATTTGCATGCCAAAAAGCTCGAGGACTGTTGTCAGGAATATGATCCCATGTCACTTCCCGAGTGGTTTTAGGCCAATCGGTCAACGGTTGGAATTCTCCATGTGGTAGGTATTTAGGGGTTTGAAGGCTTTCAAGTCCAGCACTCGGGAAAGGGCCTCCCGACCACCAACATTCGAACGATTGCCATTAAGAGTCAGGTCGTCGTTAAAATCTCCATAAAACTGCATTTATCAAGGCGGATATCTTTCAGAATCAATACCCATAGTCTGATTAATTCCCAGTCATTAATGGGGCTCATTATTCACGATTTGTAATCTAATCTCCCATATAAAGGGATTAGAGGAACCATAAAACAAGGAGGATTATTCCCATATTACACATATATATGAGTAGAGTCCTTTGGGAGATCTGTACCTATCTAAAACATTTGTCTTTGTCTTATCACTCGAGATAACCATTGGATCGTAGCTGTTGGGGGAAAATATCTCATCTTCGGGGTTATTGCCGAAGCAACATAAAGGCAGACAGCGGATTCGAAGGTTCCCAGACGATCATCTTCGAAGATACTCGGAACCCAGTTCGAAGTACGAAGATGGGCATTGGTTCGAAGTACATCTTCGAACTAAGGCTTTTCAAGATCTTTTTTGCCAGCTAAGATGGAAGACTTATCTTCTTTCTCATTAGATTAGTCTTTTACCATTTTAGCCCTATTAAGGGAACTGAATAGTTTCCACTATGTCGGTTGTAATAGAGGGGTGAATAGGTCTTTTCCTTAATGTTTGGGCCTATAAATACCCCCCATTTCACCCTGTAATAGGGACCGAATACAAGCTATTCAATATACACATTCGAACTATTCTAAGTTGTTATCCTTTTGGAGGCTTAGAACAGTTCACTTCACAAACACTTCGTTGTTAGTTTCTAATCTACAGAAACCTGTTAGCGTAATCTTTTACGCCAACAGTTGGCGCCGTCCGTGGGGAACCTAGTCCGAAAAAACTTCGTTCTCTACCAACTTCTTACATCATGCCTCCTAAGCGGAGCGCACCCCGCAATCCCACTCGGAGGTCCTCTCGGATCTCCGGAGAGATACCCTTCGACACAGTTGAAGTCGGAGGGCCTTCGACTTTCCCTCCACACACTCCGGAAGGGGCTTCCATCCCTCGTTCATACGGAGCTTCTCCGCCAACCCCTTCCATACTCCGACCGCCCGGAGTCCCTCCTCCACCCTCCATCCCAATTCGAACTGATCCTACCAGTTCTCAAGACCCGGAAGATCCTTCCGGAGGAAATGAAAATAATCTTGGAGATATGGCCACTCAAATGGCCAACCTTCAAGCCGAAGTGGCAAGATGGCGACAGGAAGCTGCGAGCAGGCTTCACTCTCAAGCCACCCCAACTATCCCAGAAGTGCCCGAAGACGATGATCTCGATTATCCCGAAGCCCCGGAGAACGCCTCTTTTGACAATGAATCTCCACTGCATCCTGAGCTGCAGAAGGTTCGCTTTGATCCAAAGTTTAAAACTTCGAAGCTCTGTAAGTATGCCGGAGATGAAGATCCCGGAGAGTTCGTTCGTTCTTATGCCCTAGCAATTGAGGCTAGCGGAGGTGTTCGAGACACCATGGCGAAGTGCTTCCCTTTGGCTCTTCAAGGAGTGGCATTGAGATGGTTCTGGTCCTTGAGGCCAGGATCAATCAATTCATGGTCGCAGCTGAAGAAGAAGTTTATAAGCAACTTTCAGGGCACCTTCGTGCCTCCTATGTCAACAGGAAGCATTTTCCAGGTGAAACAGCTCCCCGGAGAAACATTGAGGCAGTACTTTAAGCGCTTCGCTCATACGAAGTCGCAAATTCGGGGGCTGTCCACATCTTCAGTGGTTGATGCAGCTCGAGAAGGTGTCAGTCATCAAGGCCTTCTGGATAAGCTTCATAGGAAAAGCATCTCCTCGGTCTCTCAGTTGATGTCATACTTCGAGGAGTATGCGAGGTCAGAAGAGGGTTGGCTTCGGAGGACTGCAGCTACTTCGTCCATATTGCAAGAAGTCAAAGTAGAAGTGAAAACTTCGGCACAGCCGCAGGAACCAGTCTTCGAAGTGCAACATGATCGGAGAAGAGGGCAAAAGCACCCTCGTTCTGAAGTCATGAATATTGCACCCCCACAGAAGTTTGCACCAAGAGCTCCACAATCTACGGGGAACAAGGCCAGCGGCTGGAGGCCGCCAGGGAAAACGGCTGGCAAGGGCCAGACCCTTTTCTGCTGCATTCACGGAGAAAATCGAAGCCATGCAACTGATACTTGCAAGGCTATACTTACCCTAAGGGGAGAGTACTTGGAGAGAACTTCGGGTCGAGGCAGTACCGACCGAAGTCCAGCGGCAACGCGCCCAGAGCTAGTCCAGGCTGTGGCGCGGATAGAAAATTTTGATGCTGCAAGACACCCTCCGGTGGCCAATGTTATGCCACCTCCGAAGCAAGAGGAAGGGCAAGATAGAGGAAAAAGAGTAGTTCTCCCTATCTCCGGAGGAGGTACCCTCGGAAGCATGGCCAAGAGACAGCGAAGAGAGTACGTTCGGGAAGTAGGTCATATTGGGACTTCGTCATCCGCAGCTGCAATGCCAGAGTGGTTTCACGTTCCAATATCTTTCTCTGCGGAGGATGCAGCTGGTATTAAGTTCCCGCACGCAGATCCATTGGTTATCACTGCTGATATTGCGGGCACTGAAGTCCGAAGGGTGCTGATTGACGGAGGTAGTTCGGCAGATACCATTTTTGTTCAAGCCTTCGATCAGTTGTGCATTTCCAGGAAACATCTCCTTCCAGCGGCTCGTCCTCTGCAAGGCTTCGCAGGACCCCCGCTTGATGCACTTGGCCAGATAGGCCTGGAAGTTACCTTCGGAGAAGGTTTATTGGCCCGGACTGAAGAAGTAATCTTCGATGTGATAGATGCCCCGTATGCTTACAACGTCATTTTCGGGAGGGGCATGCTGAACCAGTTCGGAGCTGTGGCGCATCACAATTATTTGTGCATGAAGATGCCCACACAAGCAGGAGTCCTTACAGTTTTCGGAGATCAAGCCATTGCTCGGAGGGCGGAATATGGTCATGGTCCCCCTCTTGATCCGAGGCAAGTAAACAGTGTGCAGGATAATGAAGAAATTTTTTTAGCCTCCTTCGAAGCTTCGAAGAAGTCCTTTCCGAGACCAAGTCCCGAAGGAGAGATTGCAACGAAGGTCATTGTTAAAGATGGTAAAGAGTACACTTTTCAATTGGTAAAGATTTACCTCCTGAAGTTGCAACCTCCTTGGAAAAAGTGGTGGAAGAAAATTTGGATGTCTTCGCTTGGTCTGACGAAGATATCACCGGAGTCGATCGGGATATCATTGAACACAGTTTACTTGTAAACCCGAAGGCCCGGCCTGTTCGACAAGGTCTTCGGAAGATGTCCGCAGAAAGAGCTGCTCTAGCTAAGGACGAAGTTGAAAAATTATTGAAGGCTGGAATTATCAGAGAAGTGGCTCACACAGAATGGTTAGCCAACCCAGTCTTCGTCAGAAAGAAGTCTTCCAGGAAGTGGCGCATGTGCATTGATTTCACATCCTTGAATAAAGCATGCCCACGTGACCCCTACCCCATGCCCCGAATTGATCAACTGGTTGACTCCACTGCAGGTTCGGAGTTATTAAGCTTCCTTGACGCGTATTCTGGTTATCATCAAATATGGTTGAAGCGCGAAGATGAAATCAAGACAAGCTTCGTAACTCCTTCGGGAGTCTTCTGCTATGTAAGAATGCCCTTCGGCCTAAGAAATGCCGGGGCTACTTTTTCAAGATTAGTTGCTAAGGCTCTAGGTCATCAATTAGGTCGCAATGTGGAGGCCTATATGGATGATATTGTAATAAAGAGTGCTTTAAAGCACCAGCATAGCCTAGACTTAGCAGAAACATTCAACAGCCTTCGGGCATGTGGAATCCGTCTTAACCCCGAAAAATGTATATTCGGAGCTAAGGCTGGAAAATTGTTAGGGTATTTAGTTTCAAGCAGGGGAATTGAAGCTAGCCCTACTCAAATAACTGCGCTGCAAAAGATGGCTCCTCCGGAAAATCTAAAACAAGTGCAAAAGCTGACTGGGCGTCTGGCCGCACTTAGCAGGTTTTTATCAAGGTCTGCGGAGAGGAGCTTGCCTATATTCAAAGCATTGAAAGGGTCCGAAGATTTTGCATGGACACCGGAGTGTCAGAAAATCTTTGAAGATATTAAAGAGTATCTCAGTAATCTCGCTACACTCACGGTGCCTACTGCGGACGAAACCCTACTCCTGTACCTTGCAGCTACAGGTTCAGCTGTCAGCGCAGTCCTTATCAGAGAAGTGGATTTCAATGGGAAGTTGGTCCAAAATCCTGTCTATTTTGTATCCGAAGCATTATCAGGAGCGAAGACAAGATACTCCGAACTTGAGAAGTTCGTTTATGCTCTGATAATGGCTTCGAGGAAGCTAAGACATTATTTTTTGACTCATAATGTAATTGTACCAACTTCGTATCCTTTAGGAGATATGCTCCGAAGCAAAGATTCCACTGGAAGGATTGGAAAGTGGGCAGTCGAGCTAGCACCCTTCGGCATATTTTTCCTGGCAAGGACAGCTATCAAATCCCAAGTCCTAGCAGACTTCGTAGCAGAGTGGACTCCACCTGCGAATTTAACTCCGGAGAAGTCAAGTGACGGAGTTTGGACTGTTTACTCCGATGGGGCTTTCCAAGCATCCGGAGCAGGCATTGGGGCAGTGTTGATTTCACCATCAGGGCAAAGAGCAATGTACTCCGCAAGACTCAACTTTAAGTCTACCAATAATATAGCGGAGTACGAAGGGATTTTATTGGGACTTCGAAAAGCACGTGCTCTAGGGGCTACAACAATAATTATAAAGACAGATTCTCAGATAGTAGCAGGGCACGTAGACAAAAGTTTTCAAGTTCGGCATCCACAGCTTGCAAAGTACTTGGAAGAAATCCGCAAAATCGAAGCACACTTCAAGGGTATTTCCATTCGGAGTATACCAAGAGCGGAAAACGTGCAAGCGGACATTTTAGCGAAGGCTGCAGCTGGAGCTGTGGATGTGCCCGAAGAAGCTTTCTATGAGGAGCTCAATATACCTTCGGTGCCACAATTTCCCTCTGCGGAGATTCTTTGCATTCCTAGTGCAGATTGGAAGAATTCGATCATGGAACTTTTGCAAGGAGGAACAAATTTGCCCGAAGAGCCCCAGTTGTCAAGATTAAAGCTCAGAGCCAGAAACTATCAGATAATCAACGGTATATTATACAAGGCCAGAGTATGTTCCCCTCTACTCCGATGTATATCTCAAGCCGAAGGCCAAGAAATTCTTCGAGAAATTCATGAAGGCCTTTGTGGAAGCCATTTAGCCCCTAGAGCTCTGGCAGGAAAAACACTTCGCCAGGGGCTTTATTGGCCCACAATAACAGCTGATGCGGAAAGCTTGGTCCGCACTTGTCAAGGGTGCCAATGGATGGGTCGACGGAGTCATCGCCCATCAACAGCTCTTCAAGTCATTGCTCCGGTATGGCCTATGGCCAGATGGGGTATGGATTTAATTGGTCCCTTTCCGGTAGCAAAAGGAAATCTGAAGTTTGCAGTGGTAGCTATTGAATATTTTTCTAAGTGGGTGGAAGCAGAACCCTTAACAGCTATCACTTCGAACAATGTACAGAAATTCTTCTGGAAGAACATTATTTGCCGGTTCGGAGTGCCTAGATACCTCACAGTTGATAATGGAACACAATTCGACGCAGAACCCTTCAGGAAGTTTTGCGAAGACCTAGGCATTCAGCTATGTTTTGCTGCAGTGAGGCATCCTCAGTCTAATGGAGCCATAGAGCGAGCCAATGGAAATATTTTATCAGGGCTAAATCGAAAAATAGTAGGATTAGCAAAAGGACTGTGGACCGAAGAGCTTCCGAAGATTCTGTGGTCCATTCGGACTACGCAAACAAGGTCCACAGGTTTTACTCCGTTCAGACTACTATTCGGAGATGAAGCTATGACTCCAACGGAGCTCAAAGGGGGATCATTTCGCAGCACCGAACCGGACATTGAAGAAGAAAGACAAGCTTCGTTAGATTTATCAGAAGAAACAAGACTTCGAGCTGTAGCTAATTTATCAAAGTATCATCAGCAGACGAAGGCTTGGTATGACCCGAAGGTTAAGCTCAATGAACTAAGACCGGGTCATCTTGTTCTACGAAGCATTATAGCACCAGGGAAATTAGGGAATAAATGGGAAGGTCCATACCTAATTGTCCGTTCAGGGCGCCCTGGTTCATTTAAATTATCTAATTTAGAAGGTGAAGAGTTAGCACATACATGGCATGCGGAGCATCTAAAGCGATACTTCGCATAAGGGCTCCTTGTAATTTGCTTGTAATCATCTTCTAAATCAATAAATCATATGATCCTGATAGTGCCTTCCCCTCATAGACTTCCAGCTTCCAAGTGGACGCACTGGAACCGCGGGGGTCGACCGAGAGGGAAGTGTCATGAAGCTGGGTTGTATTTTCGGACTTCGAACCCATAAAGTTCGAAGCTTCCGACGTGGGGGCTGGCATAATCCGGAGCCCAGGCCACCGGCTTGTAGGCATCCGTAAAAGAGCCCAAAACCACACCCTACGGAGTCCAAGCCATTGGCTGGTAGACTTCCGTAAAAAGAGCCGAAGGTGGCCAAAATCTGCGGAGTCCAAGCCATTGGCTGGTAGACTTCCGTAAAAAGAGCCGAAGGTGGCCAAAATCTGCGGAGTCCAAGCCATTGGCTGGTAGACTTCCGTAAAAAGAGCCGAAGGTGGCCAAAATCTGCGGAGTCCAAGCCATTGGCTGGTAGACTTCCGTAAAAAGAGCCGAAGGTGGCCAAAATCTGTGGAGTCCAAGCCATTGGCTGGTAGACTTCCGTAAAAAGAGCCGAAGGTGGCCAAATCCTGCGAAGTCCAAGCCATTGGCTGGTAGACTTCTGCAAAAAGAGCCGAAGGTGGCCAAAATATACGGAGTCCAAGCCATTGGCTGGTAGACATCCGTAAAAAGAGTCCAAAGAGACCATTGCAAACTCCGAACCATTGGTTCGACAGAGATCGCAAAAATAAGCCAAAGGTGGCTAAAGCAAAACAGCATTTGAGCCATGAGCTTCGAATGTCTGTTAACATAGTCCAATGTGAAAAATTTTTTAAGACACTAAAGTGTCCTGAAAGTTATATCAAGTGATTTCTTTCATAAAACAAAGGTACTAAGTTGCCATTCTTCCGACTGCAAAAAGTCGAAGACATTTCATAAGATTTTAAAAGATCTTTAAATGAAAGAGGGGCTCCGAACCCCCAAAAAATTGTACTCCGAAGTTTTTCTTTGCGCATAACCATCTTTGAATACATTTCGAAGTTGCTTATACCCAAAGAGGGGCTAGTAAATATGGAGACAATTTTAAATCGGCACTCATTATTGAAATAAATGTGTTTACAGATTACATTATGAAAAATTGGTATCTATACTAAGAAGGAATCGGAGACCTCTTCGGTCCCTAGAGCTAGGGGTGGAACGACTAGTTCCAACATCGGAAGTTCTAATAACTTTACGTTTACCTCTCTTCCTCCCTTTCGAAGCTCTAAAATCCTTCTGCTCTTGTTGAAGCTCGGCCCAAGTTCGAAGCCGTTCGGGGCTTCTTTCCCAGCTTCTAAGATCTTCAGATCTTTTATTTCGAGCTTCACCTTCATCTTCAGACCAAATAGTGTCTTCAGAAGACGAGGTGTTTACGTCAACCTCTTTCTCTTCCTCTTTAATATAAGACATTACATCTTTGATTACTTCGGGCGCAATTACGCCGGAGTTATCTCGAGGAATTAGGAATCGAGGACGCTTGTAAGTCTTTAGAAGTTCGAAGGTATTCCATAATGAGCGAAGTTCGTCGTTAAGCTCTAACACTTCGATGTCTTCCATAAGAGGCAAAGCCTAAAAATATGACAAACAAGATTTTCATTGATAAATGTTTACAAGCACGAAGCTTTACATAGTCAAAAATCCTAAATGATTCCTAAACCTGCGGGTTCGGAGGAGGCTGACTGCTCGAAGCTTGGCTCCGAACTTGCTTCTGGCGTTGGCCTTCATCGATCCAAGCCTTGATCGCGGAACGACCTTCGGCTCTCCATGAGGTTTGAAAGGCTCGCCAGGCTGCAGTCACGCCTTCGGAAGGATTTAAAAGCCGCTCGTCGTCGAAGGTAATGGAGCCCTCTGCGCTCGGAGTGATGGTTCGGCCCAAATCCTCGTAGTAACGAAGTAGTCCGAGAGCAGACACTTGTCCGGAGAGTTCTCCGTAACGAATGCCTGCCGTCTTCATTTGCTTCGCTGCTCCTTGGATCCTTTTTAACCGGCGCAGTAGAGTCACGTTGTCATCCGAAGGAAGTGATCCAGTAGTACCAAAGTACTCCAGGACACCTAACATCTGCTCTATGACTTCCGTAGCTACCCTCTCAGACTTAAGCTTTTCTTCAATAAGTGCATCCTTGCTCGAAGTTGTTTCTGCTAGAACTCCGGAAATCCTAGCATTCTCCGTAGTTAAAATATTCTTCTGATTCATGAGTTGGCTAGCTTCCTCTTGGAGCCTCACAAGTTCGGACCCAGCACTAGCATGCTCCAACCGCACTTTTTCAATTTCTGCTCGAAGCACGATTCTTTCTGCTTCGAGCTCTTTATTAGCAGCCTCCAAGCCCTGTCTGGCCCTGCGCTCCGTTGAAATCATGTTATCCATTTGAATCACTCTAGCTTCGGAGAAAGACAAGTTGCGTTTAAGAGCTTCATTTTCTTCCCGAAGTTGAGCAATTTCATTTTCGCCCGATAAAGTTGCAGCGCGGGCCAAGACCGCTTGCTAAGAAAAGAAAAAACTGAAGTAAGAAATTATTCATGTATAATTTGCTATTGGTTCGAAGGCGTTCCGTACTTGGTATGCTGCTCGTTCCAGGGCAACATTAAGCTCCGAACTCTTCGCCCTGCTTAAGATTGCTACCAGCTCTGTCTCCCCGACTTCGCGACTCACTCGACCTAAAGGTTTGAGCAGAGTTCGAAGCCCGGTTCTTTGCTCCAAAAAAGGAGTTAAAGAGGGAGCATTGCCGAAGCCTCTTGGTCGTCCCTGCTTGGCGAAGCTCCGGAGCGTTCTCCTGAGGTCCTTGGAATTTCAGTAGATGGCCCCCCTTCAGTTGATTCACTTTCATCTGTTGATTCAGACGAAGTTGATCCTTGAGTAGGGAGGGGCTCTATATGTCTTTTACCCCTTCCAGGCCCCAGTTGAGCAACCTCCGGGTGCGGCTCCGAAGTTGTCGAAGGCCCAGGAATGGGATCTTCACGATGTACTTCTACAGAAGAGGGCTCTGCAAAAGCAAAGGTATTATACATTGTATATTTTTGCAGAAAATAATAAGAGAATTATGCGAAGTTTACCTTCGACATTCTGGGGGCGATCGAGCACCGGACTGCTCGGAGGATCAAAGGTGAGGTCTTCGTCTGAATCCACAGTTAAAACCTCAGCTGTCGGAGTATCTCCGTGAGCAGTCCTCCCTTCATCCACAACTGAAGTTGTAGTAACTTCAATTTCATCTTCGCCCATAGGGGCTTCGTTTTGCTCTTCTTCTTGAGCATCCGGAGCTCTCACTTCTTCAATATTAGCTTGAGGCTCCAACATACCTGCAGTATCTTCAATGTGAATATTTTTCTGAGCCGCATCTTCATCAATCAACCTCACTAATAGTATACCTTCATCTTCTTTAGAACCGGAGATTGAGGTTCTTGAGCTTGAAGGCGCAGGATTCGAAGGTGTGAGATTTTTTTGGCTTCCGAGCCACCTTCTTCACCGGAGTCCTTGCGGAGCTCGAAGCTCCGGCTTCAGCTATCCTCTTCTTGGGTCCCTTATCCGAAGGCACCCAGTCCATCAGAGGGGGCGGAGTCATCTCCAACATTCCCCATGCTCTGTTAAACCTCTCCCAACTCCCGACCAATTTAACTCGTCATTCTTTTTCAGTCGGAGTTGGGGCACCCAAAATCTTCTCCGAAGCCCTTATAATCTGCTCTGAAGTAATAGGGGCTGAAGAAGCTAAAAAATAAATAATTCAAGTTAGTCTTTCTTCGAAGTAAATATGTATAATGCATGTTGGTTTCGAAGTTACCTGCAGGACTCGAAGTCAAGTTAATCTTGCGGAGACCGCCTTCCGAATCATCCTCGAAGATGATAGGCCAGTTGGCCATCAGCGGAGAAATTTGCAGGCCGAGGAATTCTTCGGCTAAATCTTGCATGCTTAACCTTCGGCTAATATTTTGAAGCAGGTTCAGACGGGCTTCGAGCTGACCTTCGTTGGGCTGCACTAAAGCTTCCTTCCAGAATTGAATTTCTTTGAGGGGCCCGGCCAGAGGACTGCTTGCCCCAACTTCGGCATAGAACCATCTTAGAACCCAATCAGTGTACCATCTGGCATTGATGGCCTTGGCAGGAAACTGAAGGGCGTATTCATCTCGAAGCCTAAAGTTGATACTGCCGAAGGATACCACTACTTTTTCACCTCCGGGGCCTACGAAGGTTTTTGGTTGACAAGTTGCTCTATGCAATGCGGCAAAGATCTTTGCCCTTCCTTCGCACCCTTTGGCTCTCAAGGCCCATTCGAAGATAGCTAATCTAGCTACTGCATTTGGAGATAATTGGGGGAGGGTTACATGGAATAGATCAAGTACCTCCGCCAGGAAGTCCACTACAGGGAGGCCCAAGCCAGCTTCGAAGAAGGCTTCGAATACCACTACTTCTCCGGGTCTTGGCGATGGAATCATTTCTTTGCCTGGCTTCCGGATCATAACTCCATTACCAATTTTCCCTCCCACTGCGATTGCCAGTGACTCTCTCTTGCAGGTAGAAGGCCCCAACTGGAAAGATTGATCCAAATATTTTGTCGATGGCGGGCACAGACCTTGGTCATCGACGATTTGGGGATTTCTCCCACCTGCTGCCATGGATGTCACCGCCGGAATCGAAGGTGCCGCCGCCAACGTTGCTGCCGCTGCTGCTGCAGCCGCCTGCTGCCGGGCCAAGGCCGACGGAGGTGCAGATCCCTTAGTCTTCACCATTGCGATCGATGGATTGCTTTGGGGAAAATGGAGGCTAGGGTTCAAGAACTCAAAGGACTCGAAAAGTTTTTGGATGCGAGAAGACAGTGAAAAGGTAACCGGGTAAGTTTTAGGCCTTCTATTTATAGCCTAGACTTCACTTTTTTACCGTTAATCCATGTCGTTTCGCATTCCTGCCGTTACTTTTTTCCGAGATTAACGCTTACTACAGTTTCCATTGAAAACAGAAACTTAACGGCTATTTTCTCTAAGTCTAAAAGACTTTCGAACTTCTTGAGTCGGTTCTAAGGTAGTTCGAAAAGCAATTACCTTAAGACTGATTCAGAGTTTATATCTTCATGCATTTCGGAGATGAACTAAAAACCAATAACCCCTATGTTTGGTTATCTTTTCCTTCCGTATACTGCTCTCCTAACGTTACAGGTCAAACGGAGAAGCGTATTCGAGGGGCTACTGTTGGGGGAAAATATCTCATCTTCGGGGTTATTGCCGAAGCAACATAAAGGCAGACAGCGGATTCGAAGGTTCCCAGACGATCATCTTCGAAGATACTCGGAACCCAGTTCGAAGTACGAAGATGGGCATTGGTTCGAAGTACATCTTCGAACTAAGGCTTTTCAAGATCTTTTTGCCAGCTAAGATGGAAGACTTATCTTCTTTCTCATTAGATTAGTCTTTTACCATTTTAGCCCTATTAAGGGAACCGAATAGTTTCCACTATGTCGGTTGTAATAGAGGGGTGAATAGGTATTTTCCTTAATGTTTGGGCCTATAAATACCCCCCATTTCACCCTGTAATAGGGACCGAATACAAGCTATTCAATATACACATTCGAACTATTCTAAGTTGTTATCTTTTCGGAGGCTTAGAACAGTTCACTTCACAAACACTTCGTTTGTTAGTTTCTAATCTACAGAAACCTGTTAGCGTAATCTTTTACGCCAACAGTAGCACAACACCCCTTTAACCTAATCAAAACCTCTCTTCGAGTACTTGCATTGAGAACTATTGTTTGTATACAACGACAATATTTTATTTTATTTTGTCTCAGCTATCATTAATTTTAGGTGATTTATATGTTATTGTTACATAATGATAATATAATCAAGATGTTAACTTAACAAAATCATCATTTTTCGTTTTGGTTTGGAGAACAGGCAGGAATCGGGTGGTAAAAAATAACTTGCGTTATGGTGATCGGCGGAGGAGGCATTGGATGTTTCCTTTTTCTTTCTTTTTTTTGTTTGCACTTGTATATGAAATCATAAAAAAAAATCAATAATTTTTATTTTGTTTTTCTCACTGTTTAGCCAACTAATTTTACACTACGGATACTCCAATACAATATTAATCTGCTACCTTATTTAGGGTGTGTTAAGGTAAAATCTGGTTTTAAAAAACCGTCATAAGTTAAGTTATGAGTTGTAAAAAAATTGTTGCGAGTTGTGAGCTATGAAAAATCTGATAAGCTATTTAGTTGAAATAGCTATGGATTTATGTTTTGGTAACTCTTAATATTTGGTTACATTATATTAATATGCTTTTTACATGTAAATTATTTTAATCATGAAATTTTGTAATGTTTATACTAAAATTATACATTTTTAATTACAATAAAACGATATATTTTACTAAAATTTTACCGTTTCATATTTTACATGAACCGATATGTTGTAATAGCATGGTGAGTATTTTTTGTTCAAAGAAGTTGCGAAAGTGGAGATCCCTAGCTTTCAATTTGTACTATAAAAGTTATTGTTTTTTTAAAATCTGGTTGGTCTTAGAATCTATTTATTCAGCTTTCAATTTGTAGCTTAAAAAACTGGTTGGAAAAGGTGGACTAAACACAATTTTAATAGTGTAATCATGCATAATTTTGACGAATCAAATTGTAAACCGAATGACAAATTATCTTTGTTTAGTTCGGCCCGCACATAGAGGCACATTTTTTTTTGAAATAAATACTTCTGATGGGCCCATCCGAATTGAAGTAGATATATGATTGTCTTCTCTAACTCACACTATACAGTCAGAGCAAGGTTGAGGCGTGTCGTAACATGTGATACAACATAGTATATAATAAAGAGAGTTTTACTCTATACCTTGTTCTTCTGACATTGTGGTGTAACTGATTCAAGAAAATAAACGGGTTTAGCATTCCCTATACTACGCGAGGAAAATGAATGGATCGGTGATCTGTTAATATTAGCTATTATTTTACACTATATATATATATATCCGATTTTTGCCGACAAATATAATCTTTGAGGCCTTACAAAGTTAAAGACTAGTAGGTACTACTCCCAGATGGACCCGTACTTCGTTATGGGCTAAAGGCCCATCTTAGGCCACCTGTTTTCTCTCACTCTCCCCGCTTCGGCCCTCTCATAGCCGACGAAGTTCTTCCTCGTGATAGCGTGTGAAGAATTGAAATGAATGAAGAACAAGTTCTCTTTTTGGATGGACGTGTGTGAGTGACTGAGCGATTACACATATGTATGTACGTCAGTACGTGCACAGGGACAACTCCCGTCCGAACAATTATGAGTCCAAATATGTCTCTCCGCCATTTCGCAACTGCTAATGATGGCTGCTAAACTAATGGTAGTTGCTAATTAAGTAATTATCAATAATTACTATTCTATTTCTAACAAAGAGTAGGCAGAAAACACATACGTTGCACACACTGAAACTCTGCATGTGCTGCATTTCAACAGCGAAGGCTTGGATTGCAAGCAATGTTTTGAAGGAAAAAAAAAGGAGTATTATGCTGAGTTACTGACCAAGTAAGCACAGGTCCTCAACCGTAACAACCGGCAAGGATTCTCGCCAGGAAATATCCCAGGTAGAGCGAATCGTCCTTGTTTGACCAGTGCCACATGAATGTCTGACATCCACATGACTCCCTTCCACAACTGCGTTGACTGACCTGACCTGCCGTGTCCCGGGACGGTTTAAGCCGCCAAGCAAAGTTTTCGCTAGGGGCAGATTAGGTTATGAAAGGAGGCAGGAAGTACCCTCTGTTCTGAATGCGGCATCACCCTGTCACCCTGAAAAGCTGTTTAGTAGTACTCCAGTAGTATTTATTAAGGACACCCTGATGAAAAGTGAAAACTTTACCCCCACAAAAACAGTACGATCACATTCAGCTAGGCTAGCACAGTAACAGCACAATGCAGCGTCGACATATAAGTACCCGTTTTACATATTAAAGCAGAAAAAACTGCACGGCACGGCATCATCTCACCAGTCACCAAACCCCAGACAGAGTGTGAATGTGTAGACTTCAAGCTCAGCACTGTTACGAGCTTACGGCCAGCACGTGGTATCGTGAACTCGTTGAAGCAGTAGGCAGTAGCCACTTAACTAGGCAACGATCTTGTCGCTGTACGATACTATTACTCCACGACGGCACAACGCCCGTAACAAGTCACACTGTTCGGTGTAGATACTATTCGTGAGAGCTATTCTTCACCCATTTGGAACGCAAACTGTACAGATTAGTCATTTGAGGAAAGATTTGCGGTAAAACGTTCAATGCTCCTACAGTCCTACCCTCGCAACGTCAAATCGAACCCGCGGAAATATTGGTGCTGTCTCGCACTGGGGCGGACTAGCACGGTGGCTTGTCTCATCGACAAGTCGATTCCATCACGTCAGGATTCCACACACTATCACCTGGGATTTATGAATATAAACATTCTGTACGGATCACACGCTGAATAAGATAAAAGATAAAAGACCGTTACTACGGAGTAGTAGAACACAAGTGTCCTACCTATCTATCCATCTGTCGTTCACTACCGTATAAGTTGGGTAGACCGATAGGTTTTATTGGGTGTTACTAATGTCACGAGCCATCTCTTTCTGCTCAAGTAAAATAACAGTCTCATCACGCACCGCCCCCCACGTGTACTGCCAGCCAGCCATAGGGTGACAAGGATCTTTCATCGCACATGGCGCACCCATACGTATGTGGTAGTGCCTAGTCCCCTCGTTTTTTCCCTTGCGCTTCCCACACGTCGAACGTCGTGCCTACATGCGTGTCGTGACTTGCGGTGCGGCGCCAAACGAGCACATCGGTTTCCACTGGTGGTGGCAACCGGCAAGTGCATGCATGGTTCGGCGACAGCCGTGGGAGCTCGTATGTCGTAGCCTGTATACACTCCACTCGGTGTTTTCATCGTCGTCTCATTTCGGAGGACTTCTATGAGTCAATAATTGTACTTACGAGCTTGCACATGGCTCTATAGAATCGACAGTTTAACAAAGCCACACAGGACATCGTTGTTAGATGTTAGATCAGGACATACACAAACCGACAAGGGAAAAAAGAGAACGAAGTAGCCGAAAATTGCCCATGGTAAAAATTGGCAATGTGAATGAACCCTATTGTCTATTGATACCTTGCAGATAGAGAACACAACAACGAAGGTTGTTCTCAAGACAGGCGCTCAAAACCAGACTGGAGAATGCACTCAGCTCTGTGACGCGCATGCAAAAACGCAGATGGTGGCTAACCCATGGATAGGGGTGGCAATACAACAAACGGGTCTGGAGACTCATCGGGGACCCACCCCTACGGGGCCAAAGTTGGGGCCAATTTTTTTCCTACGGGTCTATCGAGTCGGGGCCCGTATAAGAGCGGGGGCGGTTCGGGTCTATTGTTTGACCTGCGGGTTCCCGACATAGTAAAACAACCCATTATATTCAGCCAAAACGTCTAATATGTAATGACAAAAAAACTCTAGCTCTCCACCCATGACCCAAACTCTCCTAGCCTCCATGCTTAGACGCTCTATGGTGGCTACATGTTCCTACACGAGCGTGAGACCTAGGCTTAGTCGGGGTGCTTCGGCGTGGGCCCTTGTGCTAGGCTTATCGGACTCGCCGTCCCGAACTGTTGACCATTGTCCCCATCCCGTGTTGTTGTCCCGAACTGCCACACCATCGAGCATCATCCCCAACTCGTGGCGTCGACCGCCTGCATCATCATGCTCACTCCCAAACCCACAGCCCTGGGCGCCTCCTCCATGAAGGAATTGTGCTCAAGAAAATTCTCGGAGGATCGGAAGTTCTGATTATTTTCTGAATTAGAAACCGAGAGCTCAAATCGGAAGTTCTGATATGGTATCAGAAGTTCTGATAATTTATGGTTTGAGAAACCGAGAGCTCAAATCAACCGCCTGCATCGTCATGCCCACTCCCAAACCCACAGCCCTAGGCGCCTCCTCCATGAAGGAATTGTGCCCAAGAAAATTCTCGGAGGATCGGAAGTTCTGATTATTTTCTGAATTAGAAACCGAGAGCTCAAATCGGAAGTTCTGATATGGTATCAGAAGTTCTGATAATCTATGGTTTGAGAAACCGAGAGCTCAAATCAGATGTTTTGATTTGGAATCTGAAGTTCTGATTATTTCTGATTCAGAGACAAAGAGTTCAAATTGGAAGTTCCGATTTGAAATCGGTTGATCAGAAGTTCCAATAGGGGTATCAGAAGTTCCGATGTGTTCTAGATTGTAGATCGGAAGTTTTGATCAGGATATAATAGATTGGATTTGTTAAGGATTTAATTATGCTTAAAGACCTACACCTTGGCATTATAAATAGGGAGGAGGAGGTTGGGGACATGAGTTTTTTTAGAAGTCCCGATTGCTCCACCCTAGCCTCCACACCTCATTCTCCTCTCTCGTCCTTCTTGATCTCAAGAGTTGAGGTTGAGATTCTCACCGGTTCTCACAAGCGGTGCTAGCACATCGACGTGGGAGCAACCCTTCCCTGTACGTGTGGACTCCGTAGAGGCGCTGCTCGAATAGCGGCGCTCGTGGACTTCTTCACGTGGACATCGCCGGTCTTCGCTGATTGGATCGTCGGGGAACAGGCGGAGAGAGACGAGGATAAGCGAGGACGCACTTCTCCAACATCTTCTTCCACTGCACTAGCATGTCTCACGTTAGAAGGTAACAGTTCATGATCCCTCACGAGCATGGTTCTAGGGTTTGGGGGCAAAATTTTTGAAATTGTTGGCTAGCGTAGCTTCCCCATGTCCCAACACTCCAGTCTCCTCCAACCACCCTAGACTCCTCCTATCGGATATGCTTCGTACCTCTCAGATCTGCTTCAATGCTTTGTCGTCATAGCCTTGGTCTTCACCACATGCTAGCCGCCCTGCACTTTGCAAAGCAATCAAGGCAGACAAGCGCGAGCAGCACCACCAGTAGCAGTCATCTTTCTCGCCACCAAACCATGCCCCCTCTAGTCCCCCACGCTGCCGTATCCTCATGAAGGCGGGCACCACTGCTAGGATGGAGGCAGATATGAAGAAGGCCATCTGCACCCATCTCCTCGACCTCATGGAGCAAGCCGAGTGACCACTCTCCCTCTCCCTCTTTCCTTTCTTCTCCTCTGCCCTTGTCGGGATGTTCGGTCCAACGTTGGTAGCTGAGTGTTGATGCCAAGATTTGATAAAGCACAGGCCCGCCAAAGATGTCACATGGTCAACAGAAGTCAAAAAAGTCCGGTCAAAGATGGTCAAAGAAGTCCGTCCATGTGGTTATAATTTGACCGGACATGAAGGAGCTGATGAAGGAGGGAAGATGATGATGGTCCAGAATTTGTTACAATGTATATTACTTAGACAATAAGTCTCCAGACTATAAATATGTATCTAATTAGCTAGGACAACAACACAACCCTACAAACAACTACTCTTTGGCGCATCGCCACCCTTGGCTTCCCAAGGTTAATCCCGGTGGGATTCGGCACTCGGAGCTAGGCTGCATGAGAAACCAAGGGTTGGTTTCGGAGTCTGTGATGAGTGATTGATAGAGTTTATCCTATGATTCGAAGGGGTACCTCCGAAGGGGTTCGGAGGTTGTTTCACTGAAGGGTTCGGTGGGTTCTGTTTGCTGTAGCTGTTGCAGCAGCGTGTGCCTATCGGAGGGGTCCTACAGTACACGATGACTCGGTTGTACCGAAGGGTTCGGTATTTTGGGTGGTACACCAGAATGTATGCCAGAGGTTGTTTACCCGGAGAGGTCTCCGGGGTACTGGATACACTTCTGTTTGTATGTGGTGCATAGGTGACTTCGGAGGCGATGGATGGTTCGCAGCAACTGAACCTGGGTCAAGCGGGAGGCTTGATGCCGAGCGAGCGGGGAGATCGGTCACAAAGGCTGCGAGGGGTCGAGGTTGGTCCTCGGGTCAAGGTGCGCCAGGCGAAGGAAGAGGGTGCGGAGCATGGCTCCGGCTGAAGGTATCCTGAGACAAAGTCCTCGAGGGCGAGGCACTGCGAAAGGTACTCTGAAAGGAGTGACTTCGAAGTTTGGTGGACAAAGTCCTCAGCAATGAGGCAAAGTGTTCGAAGTGTGCTCCGAAAGGAGGCACTCGAAGGTTTACCCGACGGAGGTCTCAGAAGTCAAGGAACATCGAAGGCATGGTCTGGGTGAGGTTCGTCGAAGAGTGTGCTCAGGGAGAGAGACTACGACGAAGTGCTCATGGAATTCTTCATGCGGAGGCCTTGGACGAAGGAGGGACTTCGAAGGGTGGTACTCTGAAGGTGGGGCTTCGGAGTGAGGCTGAGTTGAGGTACTTCGGCCATACATGGCTTCGGTACACGGATTGACGGAGTTCGAGTTGGGAGTAGCTCCGAAGCCGTGGTGGTCCACTCCGGAGGTGATGGTGCGAAGACTCAAGGGCTTTGACGGCTTCGGCTCAAAACTATCACTGTATTGAAGGCTTACTTCGGTGAAGCGAAGGTCGTCTGGCTCAAGGCTTCTCGCCGAAGCTACCGCACCCCTCGCGTGCGAAGGAGGGCTTCACAAGATTCCAAAACTGCAAAGGCTGACCGTGTCTGCTCTGCAAAAGCTGGCGTTGTCTGCTCTGCAAAGCTGACAAAAGAAGCCTCCAAATAAAGTAGACTACCAGTTGTACCCCCTGTTCTGATGAGACAAAATCAGTGTAAACTCTAGGAGTAAAGTAGTCTATTCACATGGCTGAATAGTGCCTATAAATAGTGGAGGCTAGCTAGGCAACGATAACACTTTGAGCAGTCATTTTTGAACTCATGTGCTAGCCGCCATCTCTTGTATTCAGAACCTGTGAGTTCATTTGTGTTCCCTGGTCTTGCAATGAAGTTTTGATTCTGTTCTACTTTCACTGCTTGAACTTGTATTTTGTGTTACACTGCATGTTTTGATTCCTCTGTGCACCATTTTCTTCTAAGTTGAGTTTGTGCACTAGTTCTCTTCTGGAGAATTGTGTGAGAGGTCTGGGTTTGTGAAGTGTGTTTTTTAGTGTGAGTTCGCTCTGTGTAACCTGGAGGCTAGTCCTCTTTGATTACTAGCGAAGCACTGTCCATGGCTGAAATCGAAGCCTGTTTTCTTCCCTATCGAAGTCCTTAGCATAGTCTGCTCTGTGTGAGTTTAGACCTTCGAAATACGAAGCCTAGTACCAGTTGCTAGTGCAGAGTATCTGTCGAAGTCCTTAGAGGGAAGTAATCTCTTGCGAAGGGTGAAGTGCGAAGTCTGCTCAAACGCACCCAGTGTGCGGAGCCTGCACTTACTTAGTAGAGTTGTTTTTGGTTTTGTGGGTGGAGCGAAGTCTTCTAGACATTGAACTTTTGCTCCTTACGAAGCCTGGTTTCGGAGCTATGAAATACCTCTGAACCAGAACTTTGAAGGTTGTGTTTGAAGCCTGTTCCGCAAAAGACAGAACAAAAAGAGAAGGCTATTTTTAGCCTAAAATTTTAAAAGCTCCCATTGACCCCCCCTCTAGTCGCCGTTTCTGGTCCAACAATTGGTATCAGAGAAGGTTAAGATCACCAGTTGACCTTAACAGGTTTTGTGATCTGTTGGCGACATGGACAGAGTTAGTAAAATACCTCTGTTCAATGGGATGAACTTTGCATACTGGAAGGTGCGCATGGAGGCTTACTTGTTAAGCCAAGGAAATGCAATTTGAGAGATTGTGGACTCACAATACTCCATCCCTGAAACTCACACCTCTCAAACAGAGAGAAGGATCAGTATAATGCCAATTCCAAGGCTAGAAACATACTGTTCATTGGTTTGAGTCGGAGTGAGTTTCATAGGGTGCAGCACCTTAGGACAGCTAGGGAGATTTAGACTACTCTCACTATCTTTCATGAGGGGTCTACACAGATTAAGGCCAGGCGCCAAAGCACATACAATTAACAGTATCAGTTGTTTATGCAGGCACCTGGTGAATCTATAGATGCCATGTTTTCTCGCTTTGATGCGATAGTGAGTAACTTGTGGTCCAACGGGACGCTTGCTTACAATGACCATGACGGGGCTATCAAGCTTCTCTATGCTCTTGATCGTAGCATATGGGAAGTGAAGATATCCAGCATTGAGGAGTCCGCAGGTTATGACACATTGACCTATGATGAGCTCTTCAGCAAGCTGAAGTCCACAGAGATTGCCAAGACATCTCTTGTAGTGCACAGAAACTCTTTGCCACAACCATTGGCACTAGTTTCTAGCACTAGTCGTGGCACCACTCTAGAACCAAGCACATCTGGTACTTGTGTTCTTGCAGGTGGTTTTGCTTTGTCCTCCCTGGTCTCTGTCACTAAGGAGCAGGTGGATACTCTGTATGATGAAGAGCTTGCTCTCATTGCCAGAAGGTTCACCCGTTTTCACCATGAGAGACGGGATCAAAGGAGAAGCTGATTTAGTGGTTGCTTTGAGTGTGGCGACACTTCTCACATCAAGGCCAATTGTCCTAAACTCAAGAAGAGAGATGAGAGTGAGCGCCCCAAATACCACAAAAAGGAGAGGGTAGCCAAAGCTGCTTCCAGAGTGTTTGTTGCTGCTCTAAGCGACATCGACACTTCCTCAATTGAGGAGTCGAGCTGTGATGAGGAGGAGGAGTCTCCAAGGAAGGAGGAAAATAAGGATAAGTAGGGACGAGATTTCACCGGCCTTTGCTACATGGCAGACAGCGATCACAGCGGCGATGAGCTTGACTCATCTAAGGTACCACTATCCTATGACCAGCTCTCAATTAAATTAGATGAACTGAATGAAGTAGTTCTTGGTCAGGACAGGTTACTTGTGCAAGCCGCTATAGATAGAAAAGACCTTAGACTTAGGCTAGAATCTGTTTCTACTGATTATGCCATGCTCAAGTCTAGGGTTAATGATGCTGAATGTGAATCTTGCACTGTTGTCATGGGTGAGCTTGCTCAGTTGCGTTCTGTGCATGCTCAAACTCTTTCTGAGCTTGAGACTACACAGAAGTAGCTTTTGATGGTTGATTCTAGTCCTCATGATATAATTGAATGCATGAACTGCCCCTTATTACGTGAGAGCATTGATTTACATGATAAGCATGTTCAGGATTTAGAGGCTAGATTGGAGAGGGTCGGTAGTTCTAAGGATGTGCAACCTGTGTGTGACACTTGCCTAACCCTTAAGGACCAGTTAGGCATTGTTAGAGAGCGAGCTGAAAACCTAATGACTGAAAATGAATACCTTCTTTCTGTGGTCAACAAATGCACTGAGGGGAAGGGTAGGATGGACTTGCTCTTGGCCAAGACCAAGATGTGTGCTGACAGGGCAGGGTTAGCTATAGGATTGGGTTTTGAGAGGATTCCTTTAGACAGTGAGACCAAAACTGTTTTTACCTCACAAAGAAAACCATTCCTCCTGCTAAGAAAATTCCTCCCAAGAAAGCCACTCAGCAGAAGCCCAAGGAGCTTGTGAGGATTGCTCGTATGACCCATGTGAGTGCCCCTAGAAGAGTGTTTCATTGTTCCTACTTTCAGCGGGCGGGTCATCCAGTTGGGTTCTGTTTTCATCGCATCAAGGATGAGCAACGCTCTCAGGTGATGAGTTTCCAGGACATGCATTATCCATCTCGAGGTATGCATGAGTCTGAGTTTTACTCACGTCCTGTTTTCGAGGCTTCTAGAACTTCTCGGAGAGGTTTTGCTCCTCGAGGTGTTTACCATGTTCCATATAGTGGTAGACCTCGTGTGAGTAGCTTTGTACCTCGACAGGTTAGGAGACCTCGTCATGCATTTGGGTCACAACATTTGGGTCACAGCATGTAGGTAGACCTCGCACTTTGCATCATTTTGATTATCCTGTGCGTAGACAGTCTATTTCTTCTGTGCCTACTACTCGTATCACTCGGTGCTGGATGCCTCATCATGTTTTCACTCACCCCAGCACTGAGCGATCGAGATTTTCTTATCATGTGTAGGCGGCAGACCGAGGCTTAGAGGGCACGTGGATCATGGACTCCGGTTGTTCATGCCACATGACCGGAGATGCAGCATGGTTCTCCAGCCTCACCACAACCAAGCAAAAGGAACATATCACCTTCGGGAACAATCGAAGGAGTAGAGTGAAAGGTAAAGGTGTGGTAAGAATCAACTCGAATTTCACTCTCAAAGATGTTGCTTTGGTTGAAAATTTGGGATACAATTTGCTTTCTGTATCTCAATTGCTTGATGAGGGCTTCGAACTATGATTCCATTGTGATACTTCGGAAGTACGCAATTCTGATGGCGCTGTGGTATGTAAGATCTTTAGAGTTGGGAGAGTTTTTGGAGCTAATTTTTCTGAGTCGTCTAGTTCTTCTCACTGCCTTGTTGCACATTCGACTTCTGAGCTTTGGAAGTGGCATAGGAGACTAGGGCATATGAGCTTTGAGTTGCTCACTCGTCTAAGTGCCCTAGGCCTGATACGAGGATTGCCCAAGCTTAAATTTGAGAAGAATTTAGTTTGCACTCCCTCTCGACATGGTAAGATGATTGCCGCTTCGCACTCACCAGTCACCATGGTGATGACTAAACAACTAGGAGAACTTCTTCATATGGACATTGTAGGTCCTTCTCAGGTTAGTTCTTTAGGCGGCAAGTGGTATGTGCTAGTAATTGTCGATGATTTCTCTCACTACTCTTGGGTCTTCTTTCTTGCCAGTAAGGATGAAGTGTTTTCACACTTTCGGAGCTTAGCTTTGAGACTTTTTACTGAACTCCCTGGTGCATTGAAATTCATTCGAAGTGATAATGGCACTGAGTTCAAGAACAGTCTCTTTGTTGACTTTTGCATGGAGCATGACATAGAACATCAATTCTCTACTTCGTGAGTTTCTCAACAGAACGGTGTTGTTGAGAGAAAAAACCGTACTTTGGTTGAGATGGCTAGGACGATGCTCGATGAGCACAGGACTCCTAGAAAATTCTAGGCTGAGGCCATGAACACTATGTGTTAAATCTCAAACCGAATCTTCTTGTGCTCAATTTTGAACTTGACTTCTTATGAGCTGCGTTTTGGGAGACAACCCAAGGTTACTCATCTTCGAGTTTTTGGGTGTCGTTGCGTTATCCTAAAACGTGGAAATTTGGATAATTTTGAGTCGTGCTCTTCTGACGAGATCTTTCTGGGTTACACTACTCATGGTCACTCTTATCGTGTTTACAATTTGGAGACTAACACTGTCATCGAGTCATGTGATGTGACTTTTGATGAATCAACCCCCTCTGTTAGTTCCACTTTTGAATAGGCGAATGAACACGACATGGAGCAGACCATCTTTGAAGAAGAAGATCCTGGAGATTTCGAGCATGAACCCCTACTACCCTCGTCATCAACCCCCGAAGCTAACCCCGCTTCGACCACTTCGGCACAAGGTCCCGAAGCAACTACCTCGACATCGTTCATCTTGGACCACTCCAACGCACAAGTTGAGGGGGAGACTGCATCCCGTCGCGAGGCTCCACACCATATCCAAAGGATGCATCCTTTCGAGCAGATAATTGGTGAGCTAGATCAAAGGGTAACTCGTTCTCATGCTCATTTCATTGATTCCGCTTTTGTTGCTTCTTTTGAGCCCTTAGATGCTAGTCATGCACTTTCTGATTCTAGTTGGATCAATGCCATGCATGAAGAACTTGAAAATTTTGAGAGAAACCAAGTATGGACTTTAGTTGATTCTCCACCAAATGTTCATTTCATTGGAACAAAATGGATTTTCAAAAACAACAAGGAGAGGATGGGACTGTAGTTAGAAACAACGCTAGACTTGTAGCTCAGGGTTATTCTCAATTAGAAGAGATTGATTTACTGAGACTTTTGCACCTGTTGCGTGTCTAGAGGCCATTAGGATTTTGCTTGCCTTTGCGACATCCCAGGGATTCAAACTCTATCAAATGAATGTCAAAAGTGCATTTCTTAATGGCTTCATAGGCGAAGATGTTTATGTAAAACAACCCCCTAGCTTTGAAAACCCCAAATATCCACATAAAGTCCTTAAACTTCATAAGGCTCTTTACGGACTCAAGCAGGCCCCTCGGGCTTGGTATGATAGACTTAAGTCTTTTCTGCTTGAGCGGGGGTATTTGATGGGATCTGTTGATAAAAACCTTTTCACTCTCAAGCATGGCAAAGATTTCCTGCTAGTCAGATTTATGTGGATGATATCATCTTTGGTGGCTCTTCTCATGCTTTGGTTGCCGAGTTTGCAGATGCCATGAGCAGAGAGTTCGAAATGTCCATGATGGGCAAACTCACATTTTTCCTTGGTTTGCAAATCAAGCAAAGCAAACAAGGTACATTCGTTCACCAGATGAAGTACACTTAGGTCCTGCTCAAGAAATTCGACATGGCTGATGCGAAGCCCCTCGCTACTCCGATGGCTACTTCAATAGCATTGGATCTTGACGAGAATGGAGAAGCCATAGACGAGAAGGAGTTCCGAAGCATTATCGACTCCCTCCTCTACTTGACTGCTACGAGGCCGGACATATACTTTGCAGTGTGTCTGTGCACTCGTTTTCAGGCTTCGCCATGAGCTTCGCACCGCCAAGCAGTAAAGCGCATTCTCAAGTATCTCAAGCTTACCCTTGAGTTTGGCATTTGGTATTCTGCATCTTCCTCTTTGTGTTTTCGAGGCTATTCGTATGCGGATTTTGATGGGTGTAGGATTGATAGGAAAAGTACCTCTGGTACTTGTCATTTTTTGGGTAATTCTCTGGTTTACTGGTCTTCCCGCAAACAGTCTAGTGTTGCACAATCAACGGCTGAGGCTGAATATGTTGCTGCAGCTAGCTGTTGCTCTCAGATTTTGTGGATGATTTCCACTTTGCGGGATTTTGGGTTAGATTATAAGAGTGTTCCACTTTTCTGTGATAACACTAGTGCTATTTGTATTGCAAACAACCCTGTTCAGCATTCCAGAACCAAACACATTGATGTGCGATATCATTTTCTTAGAGATCATAATGAGAAGGGTGATATTGAACTTCAATATGTTGATACCCAACACCAGCTAGCCGATATTTTCACAAAACCCCTCGATGCTTCACGTTTTGCCTATTTGCGTGGGGAACTTGGTGTTTGTCACCCTTACGACATTTTGTGAGGGGAAGCAGATTTAGATTGTCTTGCATATGCTCATTGTGTGTGAAATTGCATTTACATCTTTTGCACTTATATGCCTGATTTTAATTCATGTAATCATGTCAGCTCAGCTCCGTTTAATATGTCTGATACATTTTGTGCATGATTTTCCTTTCCAAAATCAACATTGTGCTCACTGCTTAGTCTTGATACTAGCAGGATTAGGCTGGACTGCTTTAGCTATCTTTTATCTGATTAGTAGCAAGAATCCTTTTCTCTGGATGCTACAAATTGCAACTTGAAAAATCATATTGCTAACTCATGGATAGTCTTCAAGTGATAAACAAGTTGTTCACTTATCAAAAATTCAAAAATCCATGATTTAAATGCTAAAAGTGAAAAGATCCAGGTGGGTTTGTTTGTCGCACTCCGTTATTCTAGACTGCTTACCATTGCACTTTGGTATGAACTGGGATAATTTAGTGTATGCCAAAATCACCGCCTTAAGCTTCTGATGGCCTTCTTGCCTAAGCTTGGCTTGATTGGGAAGTATAAGGTAGACGAACAAATAACCCCTGACATTCTGATAAGAACAGCACATTCATTGTCCATCAAGTTTGCTTTCAAAAACTCCACTTGAACTAGACTTGTCTGTCTAGAGTAGAAATTGACTAGCTTTGCGGAGTCCCTGCTTTTACTTGTCTAGTTACCTTGATTAAGTGGTGATGCTTTTATTTCAAAATAATGAATTCACATGCTATCAATATGCTTTTAGATCTTGTTAAATTGAGCTGAGCACATGAAAATGGGTATTAAAGTTGGCATATCTTTGTTTTATATGTCTTTTCAATTCTGCCCATTTTGAATCTTTGCATCTTATAACTGCTCCTTGATGCTTGCATTGCCAAAGGGGGAGAAATTTCTGAGTTCTCTGCAGCAAGGGGGAAAATAACTCAGGGGGAGTTTTTATCTTGCAAAGGGAAAGATTTGCCGAAGGGGCTTTTACTCTTTTGAAAAGGGGGAGGAAAATTCTTTTGTCAAGTGACATGATTTGGCTCATTTCTGAGTTTTTATGGTCACTTGTGTGCTGAAATTTTTCAAATTTTCTTGAACTTGAATTTGGTTGTCAATGCACTCATCAAGGGGGAGATTGAGAAACCAAGGGTTGGTTTCGGAGTCTGTAATGAGTGATTGATAAAGTTTATCCTCTGATTCAAAGGGGTACCTCCGAAGGGGTTTGGAGGCTGTTTCACCGAAGGGTTCGGTGGGTTCTGTTTGCTGCAGCTGTTGCAGCAGAGTGTGCCTGTCGGAGGGGTCCGACAGTACACGATGACTCGGTTGTACTAAAGGGTTCGATATTTTGGGTGGTACACCGGAGTGTGTGCCGGAGGTTGTTTACCCGGAGAGGTCTCTAGGATACTGGATACACTTCTATTTGTCTGTGGTACGCAGGTGACTTCGGAGGCGACGGACGGTTCGCAGCAAGTGAACCTGGGTCAAGCGAGAGGCTTGATGTCGGGCGAGCGGGGAGCTCGGTCACTAAGGCTACGAGGGATCGAGGTTTGTCCTCAGGTCAAGGTGCGCCAGGCGAAGGCAGAGGGTGCGGAGCGTAGCTCCGGCTGAAGGTACCCCGAGACAAAGTTCTTAAGGGCAAAAGGTACTCCGAAAGGAGTGACATCGAAGTTTGGAGGACAAAGTCCTCGGCAATGAGGCAAGGTGTTCGAAGTGTGCTCCGAAAGGAGGCACTCGAAGGTTTACCCGACAGAGGTCTCAGATGTCAAGGAGCATCGAAGGCATGGTTTAGGTGAGGTTCGTCGAGGAGTGTGCTCGGGGAGAGACACTGCGATGAAGTGCTCATGGAATGCTTCATGCTGAGGCCTTGGATGAAGGAGGGACTTCGAAGGGTGGTACTCTGAAGGTGGGGCTTCAGAGTGAGGCTGACTTGAGGTACTTCGGCCATACATGGCTTCGGTACACGGACTGACGGAGTTCTAGCTGGGAGTAGCTACGAAGCCATGGTGGTCCACTCCGGAGGTGATGGTGCAAAGACTCAAGGGCTTTGCCGGCTTCGGCTCAAAACCGTCATTGTATCGAAGGCTGACTTCAGGGAAGCGAAGGCCGTCTGGCTCAAGGCTTCTCGCCGAAGCTACCGCACCCCTCGCGTGCAAAGGGGGGCTTCACAAGATTCCAAAACTGCAAAGGCTGATCGTGTATGCTCTGCAAAAGCTGGTGTTGTCTCCTCTGCGAAGCTCACAAAAGAAGCCTCCAAATAAAGTAGACTACCAGCTGTACCCCCTGTTCTGATGAGACAAAATCAGTGTAAACCATAGGGGTAAAGTAGTCTATTCACAGGGCTGAATAGTGCCTATAAATAGTGGAGGCTAGCTAGGCAACGATAACACTTTGAGCAGTCATTTTTTAACTCCTGTGCTAGCCACCATCTCTTGTATTCATAACCTGTGAGTTCATTTTGTGTTACCTGTTCTTGCAATGAAGTTTTGATTATGTTATACTTTCACTGCTTGAACTTGTATTTTGTGTTACACTACATGTTTTGATTTCTTTGTGCACCATTTTCTTCTAAGTTGAGTTTGTGCACTAGTTCTCTTCTCGAGAAGTGTGTGAGAGGTCTGGGCGTGTGAAGTGTGTTTTTTTCAGTGTGAGTTCGCTCTGTGTAACCTAGAGGCTAGTCCTCTCTGATTACAAGTGAAGCACTGTCCGTGGCTGAAATCGAAGCCTGTTTTCTTCCCTATCGAAGTCCTTAGCACAGTGTGCTCTGTGTGAGTTTAGACCTTCGAAATATGAAGCCTAGTACCAGTTGCTAGTGCAGAGTATCTGGTCGAAGTCCTCAGAGGGAAGTCTTCTCTTGCGAAGGGTGAAGTGCGAAGTTTGCTCAAACGCACCCAGTGTGCGGAGCCTACACTGACTTAGCAGAGTTTTTTTGGTTTTGTGGGTGAAGCGAAGTCTTCTAGACTTCGAACTTTTGCTCCTTACGAAGCCTGGTTTCGGATCTGTGAAATACCTCTGAACCAGAACTTCAAAGGTTGTGTTCGAAGCCTGTTTCGCAGAAGACAGAACAGAAACAGAAGGCTATTTTTAGCCTGAAATTTTAAAAGCTCCCATTCACCCCCCTGGTCGCCGTTTCCGGTCCAACACTGCATCATTTTGATCTTCAGCGAAGAGGTGAGTCCCACCACCCCGCCGACTATATCGGCTAGGTCAGTGTTTTTTAAGGCTGCATCGTATCGATCTCTTGAAGGCATCGATTGGGTCAGTATGATCGTCGGTTTATCCCAGTGTAATTGCTAGGTATAAGGCTTCATCATATTGATCTCTTAGATTGATTTGATTTAGGTGTCATAGTCTGAGGCTTCATCAGTTAAGTCTAACATCTCTTTCTATTATATCTGCTTCATGTTTTATATCGTTCATCTAAATAAAGCATGCCCAATACTTTAAAGTATTGTTGAGTTCATCGTGACTGTCTATTGTCTTGGTTAGGTCCAATCTTGTTATTATGATGATTTTGATGATACTGACATGTTATATGGCATGTTTTATTTATTTATATCAGAGTACAAGCCGATACATTACCTTTGATTCCATGTTCTATCTTATGCGTGCTCGGATATGCCCATCAGCCCTTACCCGTGATTGCCTTATTCTATCGGCCGATGGTGTATCCACGTTGATCGCTTTGTAGTAGTCATTGGCCCTATGGCCGATCGATGTATTCATTCACGATTATTTTAGCCCCATTATAGTCATCAGCTCGACAGCCGATCGGCTTTGCTACTAACGCTATTTATTTTCTCGGGCTCATTATTGGCACGCCCTGAACCCTTTTTCTTCAAAGATTATAGGATCTGCACTGGAGTTAAGCAGATCTTCCAGGCCACGCGTGTGACCAAAAAATACACCAACATGCTTTTTGGCATGCTCGGTGGGACACAGACCCTGTTCATCTATCAGATGAGTGATTTTATGTCAAATGATAAAGTTAGACCAATCTACAATAAGAAGTCCAAATTCACCTTGTGAGGATGACGTCGGCGAAACAGAGGATAAACTTGGTCAAGGCTTTGACGCAGCCGCCGATGAACTCCACAAAGTAGACATCGGGCCCGGTGAAAGGCTGAGACCAACATTCATAAGTGCTCAACTTCCCGATAAGATAAAGAATGAGTTAATTGCATTGCTTCGGGAATACCGGGATTGCTTCGCATGGGAGTGTCATGAGATGCCAGGTTTAAGCCAGTCAATCGTAGAACATCGGCTACGGATAAAGCAGGGATATCGGTCGTTCAAGCAGTCACCTTGGCGATTCAATGTGGAAATATACCTAGATATCAAGGCCGAGGTAACAAGGTTATATGATGTAGGATTCATAAGACCATGCCAATATGCAGAGTAGGTGTCAAATATTGTACCAGTTTTTTCACCTTACCGTTGAAGTTAAAGTCCGATCAGGAATTCGTGTGGGGAGAAAAGCAACAAGAGGCATTTGATGATATCAAAGAGTACCTAAGTTCGCCACCGGTATTAATGCCACCACAGAAAGGGATTACGTTTAGATTATACTTATCGGCCGATGACAAAGCCATCGGGCCAGTCCTAGGACAAGAAGTCGATAAGAAGGAAAGGGCAATCTTCTACCTTAGCAGAAGGCCACAGGATGCTAAGACCAGATACCCTACAGTGGAGAAGCTTGGCTTATGTTTATATTTCTAGTGCTGCAAACTGAGGCATTACTTGTTGTCGACGGAGTGTACCATAGTATGCAAGGCCGAATTCATCAAGTACATGCTATTGTCCAAGGCAGTAAAGGGACAAGCGATAGCTGATTTCATAGTCCAGCATAGAGACGAGGCAACAACTTATGTTGACACAACACCATGGACTTTATTCTTTGATGGATCGGAGTGTTGACATGGATGTGGTATCGGCTTGGTGATTGTTTCCCCTTGGGGGGCAGCATTCTAGATTGCATATACCATCAGACCTTTCTCCACCAACAACTAGGACAAATATGAAGTAGTACTAAGGGGTTGTAGCTATTGGAAGAAGTGGGTGCAGATACAATAGAGATTCTCAAAGACTCTTTGCGGGTAATGAGGTAGTTGTCAAACGAGTATGAATACAAAGATGACGTGCTAAAAGAGTATCATGATCGGTGTCAAAGTATAATGTCAGGCTTTCGAAGCATAGCCCTTACTCACATCCCAAGGGACCAGAACTTAGAGGCAAACGATTTGGCCCAAATAGCCTCAAGATACAAGCCTGATGGCCAGATCAATCGAGGTGGAGGTCGCAGAAATAAATGCCGATGATTGTAGGTATGATATTATTAACTATTTAAAGAACCCTTCAACATTGGCACCAAAGAGACTCAGGTACTAAGCGATGAAATATGTGCTGCTAAATGAAAACTTGTACTATCGTACGACCGATGGGGTCCTCCTCAAGTGCATAAGCATAGAGGAGGCCAAAGTGGTGATGTGTGAAGTACACGATGACATATGCAGAACACACCAGTCGACCCAGAACATGAAATGGTTGCTTCGAAAAGCGAGCTACTTTTGGCCGACTATGGTGGAGCACTGCATAAGATATTATAAAGGGTGTCAAGACTGTTAGAAGTTCGCAGCTATCTAGAGGGCACCCACATCAGCGATGAACCCAATAATCAAACCTTGGCCCTTCAAGGGATGGGGCATCAACATGATCGAAAAAATCTACCCAACATCAAGTAAAGGATATAAGTTCATATATGCAGCCAACAATTACTTTACGAAGTGGGTGAGGCCGTTCCGCTCAAAAAGTTACCTCTGTTGATGCTATCGAATTCATCAGAGAACATATAATATATTGGTTCTGTATTCTGCATACCATCACCATAGATCAGGGGATGATTTTCATGTCGGAAGAGTTCCAGCGGTTCGTGGCCAACACGGGGATCAAGCTCTTAAATTCATCACCATATTATGCTCAAGCCAATGGTCAGGCCGAAGCATCTGACAAGAGTTTGATCAAGTTGATAAAACGTAAAATCAATGAGCAACCGAAGCGTTGGCATCAGTCTCTGTCAGAAGCACTCTGGGCCTATCGGATGGCGTGCCATGGATCTACTCAAGTAGCACCATATCAGTTAGTCTATGGCCACGAAGCAGTACTACCATGGGAAATAACATCAGCTCAAGAGGAATAGCACTACAAGATCAACTGATAACCTATAATTATTATAATCTAATGATGGATGGCTTAGATGATCTAGCATAGTTCCGATTAAGGGCCTTGGAGAAGATCGAAGAGAACAAAGCAAGGGCTGCCAGGTTTTACAACAAGAAGGTGGTACCCAAATCATTCTAAGAAGGAGAACTCGTATGGAAACTTATCCTACCGATTGGGTCTAAAGATAATCGGTTCGGTAAGTGGTCACCTAACTGGGAAGGGCTGTTTTGGATACATCGAGTGGTTCCTGGTAACGCATATCTTCTCGAAGTATTAGACGATGAAGTGTTCGAGAAAGCTCTAAAAGGAAAATACTTGAATAAATATTTACCAAGAATATGGATAAATGCCTAAATATCTACACGCAAGACAGCAAATATCGATGGTATCGCCTTTAGACGGCCGATGCGAAGGCATCACCCTTAGACAAAAAATGCAGGATCAATTCCGAGGAAATCAATGATAATACATTGCAAAAGTATAATGTTTTACATCAAACATCAATGCAGGGGGGAGATCAAAGTAGAGCAAGACAGATGCCTTCGATCGCCCACAGCCAGATCTCATCAATGTTCCAGAGGATGGCATGGTCTTTGACGTCCAAGCCGGGGACGTCTCAAAGGGTGCAGCATCGGTGTTGCGCAAGGTGGACGGCACCAGTAAGCCGACATCTTTGAGCTTCGATACGGTCCGAAAAGGAGGCTAGGGCAGCCTCCTTTGCAACAATCTTCACCCGCACGCCATCCAGCTTCGAGACCAGATCAGTTTCTTCCGCCCGAAGCCGGTCTAATTCCAGGGACATGATCGATGACTCACCCTAAAGCTGATCCAAAAGGGTACTCTCTACCACTGCCGCTGCGACATGGACTTCAATCGCCTCCCGCTTCGACGCGTAGCTAGCACGATCGGCCATCCGCCTCAACGCCCATTGCACGTCTGGCCGAAGGAATTCCATGTACGCGGCTGGCGTGAGGATGTCGACCAACTCCAGAGAAAGAAGGGTCAAGATGTCGTTGAGGCGTTGTAGCACCCAGAATTAATAAATTCGGGGCTTTATTGAATTTCCAAGGAAAATCAGTAATGACAAGATGTTCATCACACGACAACGTATATACGTCAATCATTCGTGGTTCGTAGACCACATTATTACACAAGTGTAGAAATAAAAGAAACTAATAAAAAGAAAGTTCTGGATGAACATCTCTGCCAGTCTCACTTCCTTGACTATGTCACTACTCCAGACCATCCTCATCGTAATACGAAGCCTCTAAAGGGATTTTCAATGGGTATGAGTACAAGAGTACTCAACAAGCCACCGAGAATGCAATAATAATGCAGGATAATAATGAAGGGGGATAATGGCTTAAAGTGTGGAAAAGTACATTTTTAGGTTGCGACATTTAATGTAGCCAAGTTTAATTTATTCAGAATAATAAATCATGAATAATTCAACACTTTCTAACTCGAGGAGTACTGGCGGCACTCCACGCCCAACAGTCCTTATATGCTATATCATCATGCAACACTTCACAAGTATAAACTAACTGTGGGATGTCAGACAACCCGCCCTTGACCATGGGCTTGACTTTTTGAAAAGATTTAGACTATGATTAGAGGTGTACCACTGTACCCACAAGGCACTTATTCCTACATACCGAAGTGTGTCCAGATGACCCAAATCATAGGAAATCATGCCAAAACCTTTAGCATGAATGGCTCCAACCCAATGACACACACTATAGGTTTCGTCGGTGCGCCAACGCACTAGACCAATGTCGTGCCCCCTTTTGTACCTCATGGTACAAGTCACCCGTAGGTGCTACTTGCCCCTCTCCACATAGTGCCTCAATTTGGAACATCTCATAACTCCAGTTAGGACTTACCCACTAGACTTGTGATTGGTACGGAAGTGTTTTGTGACGGATCCCATAGACCGTTCCTTCTAGTGCCCCGGGTGCAACTAACCAATGCCCTCGCTTGCACCTGAAACCCACCATGCAAACTTACTAAGCCAAAACTCCAAAACTAATAGAATTCCAGGGGAGGGAAATCACGACGATCATATAATAGGACTAAAATATCTACGACTCGTTTTTAAACCTATAGCGGTTGTGTTGATACATTGGACACTATATAATAATACTACTATTAGGGTTACAAGGAGTTTAGGCTCGATAGCATGGCTTGGGTTTGCACATCAAGGTCGGGGATCTAAATAATTATATTGTAAGGCTTTTAATTTCACTAATGCATTTATAACCTATGGATTTTAGCGATAATTCAAAGAAACTGGGTTCAATATGCTCAAAAATGGGTTGGTGACTTGCTTTGTTCTGAAATTGATGAAGGTGGAACCTCGGGAAAATATTCGGGCTCCTCGATGACGTCGTATTCTTCTAGGCATGCAAAACAGGAAGAATAAACAATTAAAAACAATAAAATAAACAGTACAAACATATAAATTTTATTGCCTAAACATGTAGAGAATAAAAAGATAAATTTTCTGAAATTTGAATGGTCAAATTTAGAGTTAATTTGAAGAAGTTATGAATTTTTGAAGTTTAAAACAATTTCTGGAATTTATTTTAAATTTTAAATCGGCCTCTGGTCCACGGTGAACCGAGTCCACGGTGAACCAGCGTACAGTGTTGTGAGCCGGAGCGCAGATCACTGTTGGATCGCGATCGGACGCACGAGGGCGAGGCGGGGCATTTACGTGAAAATGGACGGCTGAGAACGCTCGGTACCGATTCGCTCAGGATGGACGGACTAGATCAAGTTGACTGGTGATTTAATCTGGACCGTCTAGATTAGATCGCACGGTGTCAGTTTGATCCATCACGTGCGATACAGTATGGTGCATGTCGTTCGTCTCTGGCGATGGCAGGGGGTGGCGGCGGTCACAGCGGCAATGGGACCGACGGCCGGATCTAAGGGCAGAATCGGAAGTAGAATAACGTGGCGAGCATGGAGATACCGGAGTTGGGGCTCGGGGTCTCTGGGACGTGGCCAGGGATAAGTGGAGGCGGCGAAGGCGTTCAGGTGCTCGTCGGCGAAGAGGCTCCGGTGGTGATGAGCTTGAGCGGAGTGGTGGCCTAGGTCGGGGAGATGACTGCGGTCACGGAGTGGTGGTCGATGGCAACAGGGACGGGCTCCGGCAACGGCGAGTGGTGGCTGGAGGCAGAAAAGAGGGGCGGCACAAAAAGAGGAATGCGAGTGCTCTATTCTGGCGAGGGATGACAAGTGCGGTGTGGGATGGATGTGGTGGTGTGGGGGGGTTTATATAGTACGTCGGCAATAAAGGAGGAGGGTCGTGTGCCATGAAAGCCAAGAGGAGAGTAATGCTCCGACGAGGTGTTTAACGCGGGCGATTATGGCGCTATGAGGCTTAATGCGATGGGATCCGAGAGGGGAAGCGCTTGCCGGATTATGGTGAGTAAAGTTCCGGTGTTAATTCACAGTGGTACCCATGGCGGAGGCGGATCCAAGAGCGAGCGATTCAGCTGGGGAATTTGGGGGCGATGATGACGCGTAGAAGTCGAATCTGATAGGGCGGGGCCACTGTCAGTGGCGGGCATGGGCGTGAGGACGCAACCTATCAAGGAGGGGCGCGTGGGCAAATGGGCTGGGCCGGCATATAGAGGGAGAAAGGAAGGGTGCGACCCACTACTATTTAGAATTCATTTGTGAATAAAAATAATTGCAGGAAATAGTTTAAAAATTATGAGCTACTTGCAAAGGTTCTAAAAATTTGTAAAAATTCTCAAAAATATATCTAGTCTTAAGAACATAATGTAATTTTCTCATATCAATATTATGATTATTTCTCTATATTTTTATTTATTTGGACATTTTCAGCTTTATTGAAAATCAAAAATAATTCTTCTGACAAATTTATATTTCTGGATTTATTTTTACCTTTTTAAAATTAGGGGTGTTACAGTCGCACCCTTATCAGCCCTGAATCATTGACTAGGACCTCTACCGGGTCCTCAAGGTGACGCATCATATCCGACAGAATCTCCATCACCTCTGAAGAAAGCCGAGCCACGGCCGGTGCGGGAGCTCCCGTAACCTCCTCATTGACCTCAAGATAGGATCCAACGTCAAAAGGGAACTTCTATACGTAGGACTGAAGAAAAGGAAAAGAAGTTAAGAAAAATAGGAGCATGACGTCATGACAAATACAAGAATACTCTCGTCGGCAGGCTTGGCAGGAACGATCGATCGTGGGGCACCATCGGCGGAAGAAGCGGCATCGTCGTCTTTTGTTTCAGCCACTAGAGAGACGTGCGAGTCCTCCCCTTCAAGGCTACCTTGGGGGCAGACAGACTCGTGACACCAAGCATCGATAGCAGCCAAGGCTGATGTTGGTCATATGAAAAACAATGGAGGGCAAGAAAACGAGTGATGAAGATACTTGGCGGGAGACATCAACATCGACATCCGATGCCTCAGAGACAACGACGGTAAAACCTAGAGCCCAAATCCCGATCGCATCAGTTCCCCAAGGAGCAACGCTAGGAGCGATCCCTATCAGAGCAATAATGGCATCGGTAGCAATCGACATAATAGGATCAATAGCATTAGCCTCCGGCATACTGGCCTGAGCCGAGGACCCCATGGTGGTCATCTCGATAGCTTGAGCTGACTAGGAAGCAGCAGGATCATCATCCATGTGGTCAAACACCGCATAAAGAGAGTTGGCATAGACAAAAGGAAAGGGCGGCTAGGAAGAAAGGAAACATCCGGTGTCAGGGATACGTAAAGGGAAATATTGGTAACACAAAAAGCATGAACCTTAGTAGCCGAAGGAGTTTCAACTATTGCTAGGGAGACGGTGACATTAGGGGCCGGCATAGCCAAAGAAGTAGTCAGTGTCGGTTGCAAAGTAAAACAAGGAGACATTAGCATACTACAGAAAAGGGATAATTATGAAGAGCTAGGAACTTACCATTGACCGCGAAGATGAAGCGGATAGGCGTGTTTGGTTGGTCCAGGCCCTAGCGGATCGGCGCATGACTAAAGGCGATGCTTTACATTTATGCGCCAAGACCTTGGAACATTTCCCACTCACCCAGGCCGAGAGAGTAGGACCGCTGATACCCAAGTTCGTAGAGGCCGATACCGGACCATAATGTATTGGCCGGCCACTAAGACTCATAGAATGGGCATAGAGGTCATCCTCCTATAGTAAGCAAAGTTGATTGGATGAAGAAAAACGATGGAAAAATGAGAGGGAAAGTTAAATCAGTCACCTCAGACCCTGATGCAGCATCATCCGAGTGAAGACGCTCCAGGTAGATCAGTGAGGAGCGATTAAAAACGTGTTGCTTCAGCTTTCCCTACCATCGACGAAAGCCAATGGAGGATGCTCGACAAGCTGACCAAGAAGCGAGGTAACCAAAAGGGATCCCATCGGTCATGTGGAAGAGGCGATCCCACTCTAGGCAGCCCCTGACTTCTCCACGTACTTGGATCTAGTTCATGAAGAACAAGTGGAGAGGGTGCTGACCAAAACCCAACTGCCTCGCAAAGACTAATGGGTGGTAGAATTCATACAAGCCCTTATGGGGAGCTCGACGGTAAAATTGATAGCCAAAATACAAGGGAGGATCGCGGCCTTGAAAATGCGGGTGGATTCGTCATCTTGAAGCACATCAGGTATAATCAGCCGATGAGGGCACTCGTTGTTGGCGCAAAAGTTGCACCAACAGGTTCTTTGAGATCAAGAACGAACAAACAAAGAGTTTGTGCTTTAGGGCTGCCTCGAACCTCCGGGTAGGATAATAGCTCGAGCAGTCCGAACGTACGTGATGAATAACTTGTTCTAGATCCCTCTTACAGGGTACAAAGGGGGGTATTTATAGGTAAAAAACATAAGGAAAATACCTAAATACCCCTAGATTACAACCGACATCCTGGAACCTATTCGGTACCAGGAACAAGGTTATATAAGGTAAAATACTACAAGGTAGATGGATAAGTTGGATATCCCATCAATCATGTCCTTCGGCTTCGAGGCCTCCATCTTCCATTCGGAGGGTTCTCCAGGGCTTCGCATCGCTGCACCCTTCGGCGTGGCGACTCATACTTCGAACAACTGCTCACTAGCTTCGGAGTTCTCCTCAGCCTTTGAAGGATTAATCTTTAAGCCCTGGAAATGGAGTAATTTCCCCCAACAGTAGCCCCTCGAATACGCCTCTCTACGGTTAACCTGTTTAGAAAGAAGGCAGTATACGGAAGGAACATTTCTATTTTTTGAGGCTTAAAGAGGACTCAGGCATGTTATAACTTAGTCGAGGACTTTGAACCCAACGCGTTCGAACCTCCTCCTTCGGGTTCCTGAAGCAATGGGAACGCACATTGGGAGGGGAACGGTTCCGGAGAGCAGACGTCGTGGAGCGCCGTTTGATTGTAGCTGTTACGGCGCAAGTAACCGTTACACTCTGCAAAAGGTAATGGTCGACTTTTTACGGCGGCTGCTCGCCGTTCCAGTTATGGGACCCACTCGTCGTTGACAGAAGCCGAACCTGTAGTGCCAAACCAATCGAAGAGCAACACAGGACATGCGGTTATAAAAAGGAAAGACAGGGATTAACCGAGATTTTTTACCGCATCCATTATTCGTGATTCACTTTCCCCCAATCTTCCAACCTCGTGAGCATCCGAGCGCGATGGCGAGAACTAGCCACACCACTCCGGCAGCAGCCAGCACCCTAGCGCAGAGGCAGGCATGGGCTGCCTCGGCAGCAGCGGCAATGGCGGGGACTTCGAGCGGCGCTTGGCCCAAGAATCCTCAGGAGCTCCATCCGCCTTCCAAGAAGAAGATCGCCCAGAGCTTCCTCATCGGTCAATCCGTGAGCACCGCCGAATCTATTGAAGAAGCCGTGGACGGAAAGCTGGGCGCTGGACTGAGGACTCGGGTCCCCGGGCCAGAATCAACTCCGAGGCCGCAAAGCAGGGAGGTGGTGGTCTTCGAAGCGTTCTTCGAAGCAGGCTTGGGGCTGCCGGCCGTGGACTTCTTGGCGGAGGTACTGGACTTGTTCCACATAACTCTGCCTCAGCTGTCTCCCAATGCCATCGCGCGCTTAGCCATCTTCGAATGGGCGCTCCGGGCAGAGGGATGCGAAGGACGCTCCGAGATCTTTGCCGCGACCCACGAAGCTATATGCCAGCCGAAGCCACAAGACGGGCCTGGGGACTCCAAGGTGACCATAGCCTTCGGCAGCAGTCAATTTCCAGCTACGGAGGTAGCATGCCCTTCATTTCCCTGCAAAAGCCATAAATGACAGGTGGTATACAAATTGGATACTTCGGTGGTTTTACGCCGAAGTCGGAGAGGACTCTCCCCTCGCTGGTCCTCTTCAGGAGATCTGGTTCCGGAAGGAGGCAGAAATTTCTCCGAACCCTAGCCTGCTCTCGACGAGGCTAGGGCTGCTTACTTCGGTGGCTCGCCGCATGAGTATGCGCGATCTGGCCGAAGAGTTCATCGCCCTTCGAATCCCTCCCCTCGGAGCTAACTGGCCAATCGTGTTTCCACAGGCCTCGGAGGGGGATCTCCGAAACTTAGGTAAGACTATTCCCTGCAGCATCATATTAGATGAAGGAAACAATTATATTCATAATTTCATACCTTTTTCTTTCAGTGGCTCCTCTGGCATTGGCTCCGAAGGACATAGTTCGGGCCACCGAACGAGTTCTCGGAGCCCCTTCGGTGACCGAGAAGCAAAAAAGGCTAGAGCTGGTGGGATGCTAGGAGCGATCCAACAGAGTCTGGAGAGCTCTCGGGATGGAGCCCCCCCTCTTCCTGACTTTGCCCCGACCAGAGCGGTTGCTCGCAAAAGGAAAGTCACTGCCGAACCATCCAAGAAAACCGGCAAACCACCGCTCAAGAAGAAGAAAGTAGGGAAGCCCCCTTCGCAGTTGACACCTGCCTCGTCTGCTTCATCGCCGGGCGCTCAGAGCTCAGCCTCCGAAGAGGTAGAGGACTCCGACGCTTAGACAGCGGCGGCCTTCGAAGCCTACCTCCTGGATGATGACGAAGACCTAGGGGAGGTCCCCCCTGGCACCTCCGTTAGGGAGGTAGTAAGCGTAACCCCGATGGTTCCCCCTGCGCCCGTCGTCGTGCAAGTGGAGTCAGGCTCCGCTACTCCCAACTTGCCTACACCCGAGGCGGTTACGGCGGAAATCGTGGCTCCAGCAGGAAATGTTGAGGGCAGGACCTCGGGAGATGACTTCGCCGACATCCTTCAGATGTACGAGGTCCTGGAGGATCCAGCGATCCTACCCCACGAGGCTCCCGGAGGTACTTTCCGAAGCTCCCCCTTTTTTAATCAATACCTGCACACTATCTCTAGGAAATATGCTTATTAATTTTGTTATCGAAGTAGGTACCTCTACGGGTGTCGATGCTTCGGTGGCGTCCGAAGCTCTTGCACCTTCGGAGGCTGCTGCTCGAGCGGACCTTCCCGTGCCTTCGGACGTTCCGAGCTTGACGGTGGAGAACGCGTCCGTCAGACCGGAGGATGCGCCTGCCGGGACAAACTTGGTGACGGAGGTCACCCCTGCAGTGGCAGCCCTGACCATCGAGGTTGCCTCTGCCGCTGTGGTTCTGGCCGAAGGGGTAGCTGCCGACGATCGTAGTATCCCCGCTTCACCCTCTTTCGTACCAGGGAGGGGTAAGAGCATATCTAGCCTCGGCCTTCTTCCTGGCCATGCCGCAACCTCCGTCGGCAATTCGGAGGACGAGGCCGCAGCGGATGATCTTCAAGCTTTGTCTTGGCTTCCTCTGCTGGCTCCGTTCTTGGAGCATCGGGATGGCCTCTGAAAACTCATGGAGCCCCTGGCAGAGAGAAGCCAGGATATCGCCAATTCGGACTTGGTCTCCGTCTTGAGCGAGGCCAGGGCTTCGTCACTCAACTCAGCCCTCGAAAGGGCTGCCCTTCAGGTATGGAAAAAACACCATAGCTGCTTCGCATTAGTGATCATAAATACTCCGGTACTTGTTCTTTTTTGCAGCAATTCGTCCTTACTAGAGCGGCGGCGACTTCCAATGAGGTCGAGGTTAATTGACTTAAAAGGAAGGTTACCACCCTCCAGACGGCCCTTAACGACTCCCGCGAGAGATTTCTCAGGCTAGAGGGAGAAAACCTAGAAGAACGGAGGGCTAGGGCTGCTTCAGACGAAGCCCTCCGGATAGCGCACCAAGACCGCGACGCGCTTCGCTCTTCTGCCCAAGAAGCCGAAGCTAAGCGCCTCGTTCTTCGGGCGGAAGTTGAAAGGCTCCGCCAAGCGGCTGCTGCTTCGAATGCTCAGTTGGTGGAGCTCCAGGGGGCCTTCAACCAGGCAATGGCCCAGAAGAGCTCTTTAATGCTCCAGGTGGCCGAAGTGTCTGCGACTGCTGCAGGGCTGGAAACAGCGGAGAAGAAGAACTCCGTCATGGCGGACCATACCTTGGAGGCCCTTCAGGGTACCTTGGAGTACTTCGGCACTATGTGCCCTTCGTCTTCTGCCGCAACCCTCGAGCCCCTCGACTGGAAGTTGACGAGGATCCAAGTGGCTTTGTCGCTGATGATGAACTCCGGCATTCGATACGGAGAGATCTCCGGGCAGTGCGCTGGCATCGGGGTTCTTCGTCACCTTGAGTCTCTTCGGATTCCCCTCGGCTCAGTCGGGGGTTCGACCCCTGGAGGCTTCGCACCCGATGACTTTCTGCGGCCATCTTCGGATGTGGCTTTGGCCTGGGAAGCCTTCCGGTCAACCTGGAAGACGGACCATAAGATCGCAGCTAAAGCTTGGATTGACGGGGCCCGTCGGCAGAAGCAGGCGCAAACAAGGCCACCACTTCCTGCTTCGCCAGCCCCTGCCATTCCTGCTCCGCCAACCGACCCGCGGGTCTAGCTACTTAGGGTTATTATGTATACGAAGCCTTGTAAAGCCTCTTTTTATTAATGAAAAAAGCCATAAACAAGAACTTGTCTTGGGTGTTCTGCTCTTTTTTAGGTTTTGTCATGCCCTTCGAGCTCTGACCTCGAACTTTTGGAAATTACAGACGAGCTCCGAAAGGAGTGGGCAAACCTCGAGGGCTTGAGGCCTTACCGCCGTTCCCGCTTCTCTGTTCCTCGCGGAGACGGAGGAGAGGTCACCCTTGAAGTTTGCCAAGATGTCTTACTTATATTAAAGAGGAAGAGAAGGCGGAGGAATCTTCGTCCTCCGAACCTATGGACTGGTCCGACTCGGAGTACCGGGCCGAAGACCCTGTGGAGGCTGACTCCGAAAGGCTCCTGACGTGGGCGGAGCTCCAAGAAGAGCAAAAGAAACTACGAGCCTCCAAGAAGAAAAGAAGTGTTCGAACGAAGAGGGCCAAGCCGACAGCTTCGAGCTCCGAAGGGCAGAGTAGCCGGAGGAGTAGCTCTAGATGTCGACAGGGTCTTCGATTTTTTCTAGGCTTGGACCAAAACTTTTCTTGATGTAAAAGTATAATGATTTAATGTGAAATGCTTTGATAGTATGTTGTGTGGATCCTATCCTCCGACCCCCCTTGTGGGTGGTGGATCCTTTACTATAGGAAAGGGTTCGCCAAGCACAATAATGCTCCGAACCACCGAATACTTCGAATTTACACTTATCATTTGTACTTTTAGCAGTACTACTTCGCGGCTCTCCTCTTATTAATTTTTTTTTACGCGGATCTTGACAAAGCCGGAGCATGGAATCTATACCGTGGCCACCTTCGGCTCTTGTACAGATAGTTCGCGCTCGAGGACTAAAAATATGTTCGCTTTTAAAGTCTTTAGACTCTTGTACGGATCCTAACAAGCCGGAGCCTGGAATCTGAAGGGTGGCCACCTTCGGCTCTTTTACAGATACTTCGCGCCCGGAGGCCGAAAGTCTGTTTTTCTTTAAAGTCCTTAGACTCTTCTACGGATCCTAACAAGCCAGAGCCTGGAATCCGTAGGGTGGCCACCTTCGGCTCTTTTACAGATACTTCGTACCCGGAGGCCGGAAGTTTGTTTCTTTTTAAAGTCCTTAGACTCTTCTACGGATCCTAACAAGCCGGAGCCTGGAATCCGTAGGGTGGCCACCTTCGGCTCTTTTACAGATACTTCGCACCCGGAGGCCGAAAGTCTGTTTTTCTTTAAAGTCCTTAGACTCTTCTATGGATCCTAACAAGCCGGAGCCTGGAATCCGTAGGGTGGCCACCTTCGGCTCTTTTACAGATACTTCGCACCCGGAGGCCGAAAGTCTGTTTTTCTTTAAAGTCCTTAGACTCTTCTACGGATCCTAACAAGCTGGAGCCTGGAATCCGTAGGGTGGCCACCTTCGGCTCTTTTACAGATACTTCATACCCAGAGGCCTGAAGTCTGTTTCTTTTTAAAGTCCTTAGACTCTTCTATAGATCCTAACAAGCCGGAGCTTGGAATCCGTAGGGTGGCAACGGAGCCTCTGAACCAATGGTTCGAAGGCAGCTGCCTGGGTCTTGGGAAAAATGCTTGGCTCTACAAGCATCTCTGTCCTCCTAATGCGTCCATCAGGAGTAAGGGATATTCGAAGAGCAAACAAAATTCGACCCTTATCTTTACTCATAGAAAGGAAAGTTTTACAAGTGATTACAAGGGGCCCCTAAGCAAAATAACGCTTAAGGTGCTCCGCATGCCATACATGCTTCAATTCTTCTCCTTCTAAATTAGCTAATTTAAACGATCCGGGGCGTCCTGAGCGTAAGATAACATATGGTCCTTCCCATTTGTTTCCTAGCTTCCCCGGAGCTATTACACTTCGCAACACTAGATGACCAGGCTTTAACTCAATTAGCTTTATCTTCGGGTCATACCATGCCTTGGTGTGGTCCTGGTACTTAGTCAGGTTGGTGACAGCTCGAAGCCTTGTTTCTTCTGACAAATCCAGCGAAGTGCTCCTGTCATCTTCGTCCCCAGGTTGAACTACGCGAAGCGATCCACCTCTGAGCTCCGTAGGAGTCATGGCCTCATCTCCGAAAAGCAATCTAAATGGGGTGAAACCTGTGGACCTGGTTTGAGTGGTTCGAATGGACCACAAGATTTTAGGGAGCTCTTCGACCCATAGCCCCTTGGGCAATCCAACGATTCGGCGATTCAGCCCGGAGAGAATGTTCCCGTTGGCTTGCTCAACGGCTCCGTTGGACTGTGGATGTCGCACCGCCGTGAAGCACAGCTTAATGCCCAGTTCTTCACAAAATGTTTGGAAGGTGTCAGCTTCGAACTGGGTTCCATTATCCACCGTCAACTCTCTTGGAACTCCGAACCTGCATATAATATTCTGCCAGAAAAATTTTTGCACATTCCTCGAGGTGATAGCTGTTAATGGCTCCGCTTCAACCCATTTTGAGAAATATTCGATTGCCACTACCGCAAATTTCAAGCCGCCTTTTGCCATTGGGAAAGGGCCTATGAGGTCCATGCCCCATCTAGCCATTGGCCACACTGGGGCAATAACTTGAAGCTGAGCTGGCGGGCGATGGCTCCGTCTGCCCATCCACTGGCAGCCTTGGCATGTTCGAACCAGTTCCTCCGCATCTCTTACTATGGTTGGCCAATAAAACCCTTGCCGAAGCGTCTTGCCCGCTAGCGCACGAGGGGCTAAATGACCTCCGCACAACCCTTCGTGGATGTCTTGAAGTATGTCTTGACCTTCGGGCTGTGAGATGCATCGAAGTAGAGGTGAACACACTCCAGCTTTGTACAATAAGCTTGTAATTTCGAGCTCTTGCTTGCAACCTTCGGGCTTCTGGACCTTCGGGAGGGTCCATGCTACTTTGCAACATGTTCATTATCGGAGCCCGCCAATCTGTAATTGGAATGCACAGTACCTTCGAAGGGGGTAATTGAACAGCCGTTGGTTGCGCTAGTTCTTCGTAGAAAGCACCCTCTTGGAGGTCCACCACCCCTGCTGCAGCCTTTGCAAGAATATATGCAAGTTGATTCTCTGCCCGAGGGATACTTCGAACTGTAAATCCTTTGAATGCTGCTTCGGCCTTGCGGATTTCTTCAAGGTATTGTGCTAGATGTGGATTCTTTGCTTGAAAACATTTATCAACATGCCCTGCGACGACTTGGGAATCTGTCTTAATCACTATTCTTGCAACTCCGAGCGCTTTAGCCTTTCGGAGGCCTAGCAAGATTCCTTCATACTCGGCGATGTTATTAGTGGTTCTGAGGTTGAGCCTCGCATAATACATGGCCTTCTGCCCCGATGGTTATATGATGATGGCCCCTGCTCCGGCACTGGATGCTTGATAAGCTCCGTCAGAAAATATTGTCCAAAACCTTTCGGAGGATTCTTCCGGGGACCAAATAGCAGATGGAGTCCACTCTGCTACAAAGTTGGCTATAATTTGAGATTTAATAGTTGTTCTTGCCGTGAAGGAGATTCCGAAGGGTGCTAGCTCGACCGCCCATTTTCCAATCCTGCCCGTAGAATCTTTGTTTCGGAGCATATCTCCAAGAGGATACGATGTAGGGACGATTAGGTTATGCGCCAAGAAATAATGCCTTAGCTTTTGCGAGGCCATTACTAGGGCATAAGCAAACTTCTCGAGTTCGGAGTATCTGACTTTAGCTCCGGATAATGCCTCCGACACAAAATAAACTGGGTTCTGGACTAGCTTTTCCTTAAGCTCGACTTCCCGGACCAATACTGCGCTCACCGCTGAACTTGTTGCTGCAAGATAAAGGAGCAGTGTTTCTTCTGGAAGTGGAACGGTCAAAATTGATAATCTTCCGAGATATGCCTTTATATCATCGAAGCTCTTCTGGCACTCTGGTGTCCACTGAAAGCTTTCGGACCCCTTTAGTGCTTTGAAAATTGGGACGCTCTGCTCTGCTGACCTGGCCAAGAACCTGCTAAGAGATGCAAGCCTTCCTACTAGCTTCTGAACTTGCTTCAAATTCTCTGGTGGAGCCATCCTTTGTAGTGCGCTTATCTGTGTTGGGCTAGCTTCGATTCCCCTGCTCGAAACTAAGTACCCTAGCAGTTTCCCTGCTTGCGCCCCGAATATACATTTTTCCGGATTGAGGCGTACTCCACATGCTCGGAGGCTCTCAAATGTTTCAGCTAGATCTAGGCTATGCTGGTGCTTTTGAGCACTTTTTATTACAATATCATCCATATAGGCCTCGACATTCCGTCCTATCTGATGACTTAGGGCCTTAGCTATTAAACGAGAAAAGGTGGCTCCGGCATTCCGCAAACCAAAAGGCATTCTTACATAACAAAATACTCCGGAAGGAGTTATAAAGCTTGTCTTGGCTTCGTCTTCGCGTTTCAGCCATACTTGATGATATCCGGAATAAGCGTCGAGGAAACTTAGCAATTCGGAGTCGGCTGTGGAATCTACCAGCTGATCTATTCGGGGCATCGGGTAGGGGTCTCGCTGGCATACTTTATTTAATGAAGTGAAGTCAATACACATGCGCCATTTGTTCGAGTCCTTCTTCCTTACAAAAACAGGGTTAGCCAACCACTCGGTATGGGCTACCTCCCTGATGATGCCAACTCTTAACAATTTTTCTATTTCGGTTTTGGCGAGGCTTGCTCTTTCTTCTGACAGCTTGCGGAGCCCCTGGCGTACTGGCCTGGCCTTCAGGTTGATGAGCAGACTTTGCTCAATGATGCTTCGATCGACCCCGGTGATGTCTTCGTCAGTCCAAGAAAATACGTCAAGATTTCTCCTAACGACTTCTTCTAATGAGGCAGCTATTTCCGGGGATAGCCCCTTGCCGAACTGTACTGGGTATTCTTTGCCATCTTTCGAAATTATTCTTGTCTCAACATCACCCTCCGGGCTTGGCTTGAGAGAAAGCCCTTTCGAAGGGTCCGAGGCCTCCATCACTTCTTCGATGCTTTTCGCCACATTGCGTACTTGCCGGGGGTCCAATGGCTGTCCGTGGCCATACTCTGTCCTTCGGGCTACAGCTTGGTCTCCTGAAATGATAAGCACTCCACCTTGCGTGGGCATTTTGAGACAAAGATAGTTATGATGCGCTATAGCCCCGAACTAGTTTAGCATCCCTCGGCCGAAGATAGCGTTGTAAGCATATGGGGCGTCGACCACGTCGAATATCACCTCTTCTACTCGGGCCAAAGGCCCCTCTCCGAAGGCAACCTCGAGGCCTATTTGGCCGAGGGCATCGAGAGGCGGTCCTGAGAACCCTTGAAGCGGCCGGGCTGCTGGAAGTAGATTCTTCCGAGGTATGCACATCTGATCAAAGGCCTGGACAAAGAGTATGTCAGCGGAGCTCCCACCATCTGCCAGGATACTTCGGACCTCCACTCCTGCTATATCAGCAGAAATGACCAATGGGTCAGCATGGGGGAACTTCACCCCCGCAGCATCACTGGCGATAAACGAGATGGGTACGTGGGACCACTCAAGCATCCCTTCGGCGGAACTCGAGGTCCCAATGTGCCCAACCTCGCGGACGTACTCACGCCGCTGCCTCTTGGACATGCTTCCGAGGGTCCCCCCTCCGGAGATGGGCAGGACTACTCTCTTGCCGCGGTCCTATGGGTCTTCCTGCTTTGGTGGTGGCATAATGTTGGCCACCGGCAGCTGCATGGGGGCTTCAAGGGCACCGGCTCGGGCCACAGCTTGTACAGGCTCCGACCGTGCCGATGGTGGGGCTCGATCCGAAGTACCCCGCTCGGTACTTCATTCAAGGTACTCGCCCCGAAGGGTCAACACTGTCTTGCAATCCTTCGTGTCATGGCTCCTATTGTTGCCATGCACGCAACAGAAGAAACTCTAGCGCCTGCTAGGCACCCTTTCTAGAGGCTTCGGCGGCCCAGCTTTGAAATTCTTCACCTGCTGGAAATTGGCAGGTGTATTCGGACCAGAAGGTGCAATGTTTAGCACCTCCGAACGAAAATGCTTCTTTCCCCGCTTGTGCTCGTTGAAGTGGTTGTCTTGAGGAGGCTGCAGGGGAGTGGAGGTTTCGGTCTCCATCTTTACTTCTCGGAGGGTGGGTGATGGTGCTTCATCTCGCCGAAGACAACCTTCCTCCGCTTTGGCATACTGTTCGAAGTATGCCATTAGCTGTGCCACAGAGGTCACCGGCTTCCGATGCAGCTTACTGAGGAGGTCGGGGTTTAGCACCCCTTCGCGGGCGGCGTCGACTACCGAAGAGGTAGACAAGCCCTTGATCTGCGATTTGGTGTGGGCGAAGCGCGTGAAGTACTCCCGGAGTGTTTCTCCCACCCGCTGCTTCACCTGGAACAAACTTCCTGTGGACATCGGGGCTACGAAGGTGCCTTGGAAGTTGCTCACAAATTTCTTCTTCAGCTGCTCCAAGGAACTGATCGATCCTGGCTTCAGGGACCAGAACCAGCGAAGTGCCACGCCTTCGAGGGCGAGGGGGAAGCATTTTGCCATAGTGCTTCGCACCCCTCCACTCGCTTCTATTGCCAGGGCGTATGAGCGGGCAAACTCTCCGGGGTCCGACCCTCCGGAGTACTTGTGCAATTTCGAGGCCTCCATCTTCCATTCGAAGGGTTCTCCAGGGCTTTGCATCGCTGCACCCTTCGGCGTGGCGACTCATACTTCGAACAACTGCTCACTAGCTTCGGAGTTCTCCTCAGCCTTTGAAGGATTAATCTTTAAGCCCTGGAAATGGAGTAATTTCCCCCAACACTCGTACTCCGAGTACTCATAGGGATACCAAATGGTCCGATCAGAGAATCCAAGATAGAAGCCCTTAAAGCAGATGGCTAGGGGTTCAGAAGACAAAGGGAAGGACGGAACGACAAGCGGTCGCTTCATCTAGGGAGCAACATCAGCGATAAATAGGAATAGCCGATTTCGAAAAATCTGCAGGAAATTGCATGGAAGCAAAAAGGGGCCCACCAACAACATCGGTTGTAAAGAGATTGAACCAATGTTTAAGAAACTACCACGGGCCATTGAGGCAACCAATGGGACCACCAGCTGATCACTTGGCCGATACAAGATGAAGGAGGTGGTATGTGGCTCCAAGGAGGTATTGGCTGAGAGGGATTTTTACTTGGGCGATGAGTTGTTCAGCCAAAAACTGAAACTCAAAATTTGGGCCTGAGGAAGGCACTTAGAAAATGAACCTCTCTAACCAAAGGGTATGGAAGGCTACGTGTTCACGGATATTTATGGGGCCTAACTTTTTGTTGCGCCTTTTAATATACTTGTCCCAAGTATTAGTGGATTTGGTGCCAATGCGGTGGACTGGTTTGGAATGGAAGAAGGAAGGGTCAGCCGATGAGTTGATATCAAGGTAGGTCAAAAAGAAACATCGAGCAAGTAGGGACTCATCATCCCATGTCCAAAAATGAAGGCATTCAAGGCATCAGACCAAAAATAGCAAGAAGTGGCTAACATCGGCTCATTCTAGTATGGCTCAGCGAGCGAAAGACCGGTGTAGTGTCCAATATCAACTTCATCCCAGAAGGCACGATAAGTAGCTGATACCCTAAGATACCAGCCATGCTAGCCAGGGAAAGAAGGGAGAAAGGGCCTGAAGACGGAGTCCCAGTCAGAAGAAAGCATAGTGGAATATTTGAAAGGAATTCGGCAAGTTTCAGCATTGATAAAATCCGTAGGATCAAGGTCGCCCTGAGGGCCTAAGAAGAAACAAGAAGGAAGAGAAGCCATCAGGATCAACACTTGGTTCCGCAAGTGCTATAGGAAAGAGAATAAAACAAACGGTAAGAAAAAAATAAAAAATAAGATGCAACCGAAGAACCAAGGGAAACAAAGAATAGCATAAATGTTGATGGCCTACTCTGAGATCATGTCGTTGGTTGCCATCGCTAGGGAGCTAAAGTCCAATGTCGCTAGAGAAGGCGAAGACGATGAATGAAGTGGTCATGGAAATACTACCGGCGAACAACGATTAGTTCGGAGGGCTGAAGGATGAAGAAGCATTGTGTATGCAGAAAGCGTAAAATAAAAAAGAGTGCTAGGCAGGTACTTATAGAGTGAAAGGAAGCCCCTCGACAACTGAGTCAAGCCGGTCCCGATGGATTTGGTGGGATCCCCTCTAACGTTCAGCAAAAAGGTAATCATGAGTATGGTTTTTGAAATGCCATAATGTTTGCAGATCCGAGATCAGGGGAAAAAATCTTCGGCCCACGGATGCCAATGCAAAAACTGAGTAGGATGAAGCCAGGTCCGATGTCACCATGAGGAAAAGTAGATGCATCAGACCAGGCGACACCCATCACAATCGTTCATGGCTGAAGAAAGAATGAGAAGAGAAAGGAAGGCGATGCCTGATGTATTATATATGAAAGATTGGAAGGTGAAGGGTTTCGGCTACTAACGATAAATTTGAAAAGACGTCGCGAAGGCGTCTGAGAGGACGTGACGACAGAGGGTGATGATGACCAATAATTTTGAAGCATCGGTTACCACATTGATGCTTCAAAACTAGGGGGCATGTGTTGACGCTAAGATTTAGTAAATCCTAGGCTCACCAAAGATGTTGCATGGTCAACAGAAGTCAAAGAAGTTCAGTCAAAGATTATCAAAGAAGTCTGTCCATGTGGTTACAATTTGACCGAACATGAAGGAGTCAATGAAAGAGGGAAGATGAGGGTGATCCAGAATCAGTTACAATGTAGATTACTTGGGCGACAAGTCTCCATACTATAAATATGTATCTAATTATCTAGGACAACAACACAACCCTACAAACAACTACTATTTGACCCATCGCCACCCTTGGCTTCCCAAGGTTAATCCCAGTGGGATTTGGCACTCAGAGCTGGGCTGCATCGTCTTGATCTCCGGCGAAGAGGTGAGCCCCGCCACCCCGATGACTGTATCGGCTAGGTCAGTGTTCTTTAAGGCTACATCATATCGATCTCTTGAAGGCATCGGCTGGGTCAGTACGGTCGCCAGTTTATCCCAGTGTATTGTCTAGGTCTAAGGCTGCATCTGAGAAACCAAGGGTGGTTTCGGTGTAGTGATGAGTGATTGACAGACTTTTACCCTCTGTTCGAAGGGTACCTCCGAAGGGGCTTCGGAGGTGGTTCTCCGAAGGGTGTTCGGAGGTGTGTCACCGGAGTGTGTTCGGTGTTTGCTTGCTGTAGCTGTGCAGCGGAGTGTGCTCGTCGGAGGGGTCCGGCAGTACACGATGACAGGGTTCGTACCGATGGCTTCGGTACTTTGGGCGGTACACCGGAGTGTGTACCGAAGGTTGCTAACCCGGAGAGGTCTCCGGAGTACTGGATACACTTGTTTGCTTGTCGGTGGTGCGCAGGGACTTCGGAGGCGACGGACAGGGTTCGAGCCGGGTGAACCTGGGTCAAGCGGGTGGCTTGATGCCAGGGGAGCGGGGAGCTCCGTCACGGTGGCTGCGAAGGTGGTCCGGGTCGGTCCTCGGGTCGAGGCGCGCCAGGTGAAGGCAGAGAGTGCGGAGCGTGGCTCCGGCTGAAGGTACTCCGAGACAAAGTCCTCGGAGGTGAGGCACTTCGGAGGTACTCCGAATGGAGTGACTTCGGAGTTGGTGGATCAAGTCCTCTGCGGAGGCAAGGAGTTCGAAGTGTGCTCCGGAGGGAGACACTCGAAGGTGCCCGACGAAGGTCTCAGAAGTCGAGGCGCATCGAAGGCATGGTCCGGGTGAGGCTCGTCGAGGAGTGTGCTCGGGAAGAGGCACTGCGACGGAGTGCTCATGGAATGCTTCATGCGGAGGCCTTGGACGAAGGAGGGACTTCGAAGGGTGGTACTCCGAAGGTGGGGCTTCGGAGTGAGGATGACTTGAGGTACTTCGGCCATGCATGGCTTCGGTACACGGACGGACGGTGTTCGAGCTGGGAGTAGCTGCGAAGCCGTGGTGATCCACTCCAGAGGTGGTGGTGCGAAGGCCCAAGGAGCTTTGACGGCTTCGGCTTAAAACCGTCACTGTATCGAAGGACTTCTTCGGCGGAGCGAAGGCCAACAGGCTGCAGGCTTCTCGCCGAAGCTTCCGCACCCTCCGGTGCGAAGGGAGGTTCCAGAAGTCAACACTGTAAAGGCTGACACTGTCTGTTCTGAAAAAGGCTGACACTGTCCCCTCTGCAGCTGACAGAGAAGCCTCCAAAAATAAAGGTGGACTACCTTTTGTACCCCTTAGTTCTGTAGAGACAAAATGGATGTAAACCCTAGGGGTAAAGTAGTCACTTCCTTAGGATGAAGCCGTGGGCTATAAATATGGGGGCTCGGTAGGTAACATTTAACACTTTGAGCATTTACTGTTGAGCTCCTGTAGACAGACCTCGCTGTATTCATTCTGAGTTCAATTTATTTCAGTGTTCCTTGTTCAAGCAGCGAAGCCCTGCTTCTTTGTGCTTTTGCTTGAGCTCGCGTTGCATACCTCGCTAGTTTTTAGTTCACCGAAGCCTGTCTTGGCGAAGGGTGTTTTTATCGCGAAGTGTGCTTTACAGTGTGCTGTCGCTCTGTGTAACACGAGGCAAGACCTCGCTGCTTACTAGCGAAGCCCTGATCTTTTCCCGTAGTGCTTCTGTGTCGAAGCCCTTAGCGTAGTCCGTTTTGTGTGCGTGTTGACCTTCGCGTACGAAGCCCAGCACCAGTTGTTGTCGCCAAGTACTTGGTCGAAGTCCTCAGAGGGCTGTCCACTCTTGCGAAGGGTGAAGTGCGAAGCCTGCTCAAAGCACCTCGGGTGTGGAGCCTGCACTGACTTAGCAGAGTAGATTTTCGAGGGTTGTTTGTGGAGCGAAGTCTTCTTGGCTTCGAACTTTTGCTCCTGCGAAGCCTGTGTTCGGAGCTGTCGAAGTACCTCCGAACCAGACCTTCGAAGGTAGTGTTCGAAGCCTGTTCCGCAGAAGACAGAACAGAACCGAAGGCTAAGTTTTTAGCCCGGAATTTTAAAAGCTCCCATTCACCCCCCCTCTGGTCGCCGTTTCCGGTCCAACAATTGGTACCAGAGCAGGTTAAGATCACCAGTTCACCTTAACCGGGTTTGTGATCTGTTGGCGACATGGATAGAGGCAGTAAAATTCCTCTGTTCGATGGGACAGATTTTGCATACTGGAAGGTGCGCATGGAGGCTTACCTGTTAAGCCAAGGAAATGCAATTTGGGAGATTGTGGACTCACAATACTCCATCCCTGATACCCGCACCACTCAAACTGAAAAAGATCAGTATATTGCCAACTCGAAGGCAAGGAACATATTGTTCATTGGTTTGAGTCGGAGTGAGTTCGATAGGGTGCAGCACCTTAGGACTGCTAGGGAGATTTGGACAACACTCACTGTCTTTCATGAGGGCTCTGCTCAGATTAAGGCCAGGCGCCAAAGCACCTACAATCAACAGTATCAGCTGTTTGTGCAGGCACCTGGTGAATCTGTAGATGCCATGTTTTCTCGCTTTGACGCAATAGTGAGTAACTTGCGATCCAACGGGACGCTTGCTTACAGTGATCACGATAGGGCTATCAAGCTTCTCTATGCTCTTGACCGTAGCATATGGGAAGTGAAGATATCCAGCATTGAGGAGTCCACAGGCTATGACTCATTGACCTGTGACGAACTCTTTAGCAAGCTGAAGTCCACAGAGATTGCCAAGGCATCTCTTGCAGTGCACAGAAGCTCTTTGCCACAGCCATTGGCATTGGTTTCTAGCACTAGCCGTGGCACCACTGCAGAACCAAGCACATCAGGCACTTGTGTTCTTGCAGATGGTTTTGCTTTGTCCTCCTGGTCTCCGTCACAAAGGAGCAGGTGGATACTCTAGCTGATGATGAGCTTGCTCTCATTGCCCGGAGGTTCACCCGCTTTCATCATGAGAGACGGGATCAGAGGAGAAGTGGTTTTAGTGGCTGCTATGAATGTGGCGACACCTCTCACATTAAGGCCAATTGCCCCAAGGTCAAGAAGAGAGATGAGAGTGACCGCCCCAAATTCCACAAAAAGGAGAGGAAGCCCTTTGTGAAGGGCAAGCGCGGCAAGATGGCTAAGAAAGTAGCCAAGGCCGCTTCCAGAGCCTTTGTTGCTGCTCTCAGCGACATCGACACTTCCTCAACTGAGGAGTCGAGCTCTGAGGAGGAGGAGTCCCCAAGGAAGGAGGACAAGAAGGACAAGAAGGGACGGGACTTCACCGGCCTTTGCTTCATGGCCGACAGCGATCACAGCGGCGATGAGCTTGACTCATCTGAGGTAAACCTATCATCTGACCAGCTTCTAATTAAATTAGATGAGCTGAATGAAGTAGTGCTTGGTCAGGATAGATTACTTGTGCAAGCCGCTAGAGAAAGAAAAGACCTTAGACTTAGGCTAGAAAATGTTTCTACTGAATATGCCATGCTTAAGTCTAAGTTTGATGATGCTGAATGTGAGTCTTGTTCTGTTGTCATGGGTGAGCTTGCTCAGTTGCGTTCTGTTCATGCTCAAACTCTTTCTGAGCTTGAGACTGCACAGAAGCAGCTTTTGGAGGTGGATTCTAGACCTCATGATGTTATTGATTGCATGAACTGCTCTTTATTACGCGATAGCATTAATTTACGTGATAAGCATGTTCATGATTTAGAGGCTAGATTGGAGAGGGCCGGTAGTTCTAAGGATGTGCAACCTGTTTGTGACACTTGCATCACCCTTAAGGACCAGCTAGGCACTGTTAGAGAGCGAGCTGAGAACCTCATGTCAGAAAATGAATACCTTCTTTCTGTGGTGAACAAATGCACTGAGGGAAAGGGTAGGATGGATTTGCTCTTGGCCAAGACCAAGTTGTGTGCTGACAGAGCCGGGGTAGCTCTAGGTTTGGGTTTTGAGAGGATAGCTTCAGACAGTCAAACCAAAACTGTTTTTACCTCTCCCACCACCCTAGAGAAAGAGAGAGCTCTGTTGGACACCCCATCAGCCAAAAAGCCTACCCATCCACCAAAGAAAACCACTCCTCCTACCAAGAAAAATCCTCCCAAGAAAACCACTCAAAAGAAACCCAAGGAGCCTGTGAGAATTGCTCCTGTGACCCATGAGAGTGCCCCCAGGAGAGTGTTTCATTGTTCTTATTGCCAGCGGGCGGGTCATTTGATTGGTTTCTGTTTCCGTCGCATCAAGGATGAGCGACGTGCACAGGCGATGAGCTATCAGGACATGCATTACCCATCTTTAGGTATGCATGAGTCTGAGTATTACTCTCGTCCTGTTTTCGAGGCTCCTCATGCTTCTCGGAGAGGTTTTGCTCCTCGAGGTGTTCACCATGTTCCATATGGTGGTAGACCTCGGGAGAGTAGCTTTGTACCTCGTCAGAGTAGGAGACCTCGTCATGCTTTGCGTTCTTTGCATGTAGGTAGACCTCGCACTTTGCATCATGCTGATTTTCATATGCGTAGACCGTCTACTTTTACTGTGCCTACTACTCGTGTCACTCAGTGCTGGATGCCTCGTCATTATTTTACTCACCCCAACACTGAGCGATCAAGACGCTTTTATCATGTGTAGGCGACAGGTCGAGGCTTGGAGGGCACGTGGATCATGGACTCCGGTTGTTCGCGCCACATGACCGGAGATGTAAATTGGTTCTCCAGCCTCACAACAACCAAGCAAAGGGAACATATCACCTTCGGAAACAATCGAAGGAGTAGAGTGAAAGGTAAAGGTGTGGTAAGGATTAACACGAACTTCACTCTCAAAGATGTTGCTTTGGTTGAGAACCTGGGATACAATTTGTTGTCTGTATCTCAGTTGCTTGATGAGGGCTTCGAAGTGCGATTTCATCGCGATACTTCGCAAGTGCTCAATTCAGATGGCGTTGTGGTGTGTAAGATCTTTAGGGTTGGGAGAGTTTTTGGAGCTGATTTTTCAGAGTCGTCTGGTTCTTCTCATTGTCTTGTTGCACATTCAACTTCTGAGCTTTGGAAGTGGCATAGGAGACTAGGGCATATGAGCTTTGAGTTGCTCGCTCGTCTGAGTGCCCTAGGTTTGATCCGAGGATTGCCCAAGCTCAAGTTTGAGAAGAATTTAGTTTGCGCTCCTTGTCGACATGGAAAAATGATTGCCGCTTCGCATTCGCCAGTCACCACAGTGATGACTGAACAGCCCGGAGAACTTCTCCATATGGACACTGTAGGTCCTTCTCGGGTTAGTTCTTTAGGCGGCAAGTGGTATGTACTTGTTATTGTCGACGATTTCTCTCGCTACTCTTGGGTCTTCTTTCTTGCCAGCAAGGATGAAGTGTTTTCACACTTTCGGAGCTTGGCTTTGAGACTTTTTACTGAACTCCCTGGTGCATTAAAATTCATTCGAAGCGATAATGGCACCGAGTTCAAAAATAGTCTCTTTGTTGACTTTTGCATGGAGCATGGCATAGAACATCAATTCTCTGCTCCGCGGGTTCCTCAACAGAACGGTGTTGTTGAGAGGAAAAACCGCACTTTGGTTGAGATGGCTAGGACGATGCTTGATGAGCATAGGACTCCTAGAAAATTCTGGGCTGAGGCCATGAACACTGCTTGCTACATCTCAAACCGAATTTTCTTGCGCTCAATTCTAAATTTGACATCTTATGAGCTGCGTTTTGGGAGACAGCCCAAGGTTACTCATCTTCGAGTTTTTGGCTGTCGCTGCTTTATCCTAAAACGTGGTAACTTGGATAAATTTGAGTCGCGATCTTCTGACGGGATCTTTTTGGGTTATACTACTCATGGTCATTCTTATCGTGTTTATAATTTAGAGACTAACACTGTCATCGAGTCATGTGATGTGACTTTTGATGAATCAACCCCCTCTGTTAGCTCTGCTTTTGAACAGGCAAATGAACACGATATGGAACAGACCTTATTCGAAGACGAAGATCCCGGAGAATTCGAGGATGATCCCCTACTACCCTCGACATCAACCCCCGAAGCTGACCCCGCTTCAACTACTTCGGCACGAGGTCCCGAAGCGACTACCTCAACATCGGTCATCATGGACCACTCCAACGCACAAGTTGAGGGGGAGACTGCATCCCGCCGCGAGGCTCCACATCATGTCCAAAGGATGCACCCTCCCGAGCAGATCATTGGTGAGCTTGATCAAAGGGTAACACGTTCTCACGCTCATTTCACTAATGCTGCTTTTGTTGCTTCTTTCGAGCCTTTAGATGTTAGTCATGCACTTTCTGATTCTAGTTGGATCAATGCCATGCATGAAGAGCTTGAGAATTTTGAAAGAAACCAAGTCTGGACTTTAGTTGATCCTCCACCAAATGTTCATTTCATAGGAACAAAATGGATTTTCAAAAATAAACAAGGGGAGGATGGGACAATTGTTAGAAATAAGGCTAGACTTGTAGCTCAGGGCTTTTCTCAACTAGAAGGGATTGATTTTACTGAAACTTTTGCACCTGTTGCTCGCCTTGAGGCCATTAGGATTTTGCTTGCCTTTGCGACATCCCGGGGATTCAAACTCTATCAAATGGATGTCAAAAGTGCTTTTCTTAATGGCTTCATAGGTGAAGATGTTTATGTAAAACAACCCCCTGGTTTTGAAAACCCCAAGTACCCACATAAAGTCCTTAAACTTCATAAGGCTCTTTATGGACTCAAGCAGGCCCCTCGGGCGTGGTATGATAGACTTAAGTCTTTTCTGCTTGAGCGAGGGTATTTGATGGGCTCTGTTGATAAAACTTTGTTTACTCTCAAGCATGGCAAAGATTTCCTCCTAGTTCAGATTTATGTGGATGATATCATCTTTGGTGGCTCTTCTCATGCTTTGGTTGCCGAGTTTGCAGATACCATGAGCAGGGAGTTTGAAATGTCAATGATGGGTGAACTCACCTTTTTCCTTGGTTTGCAAATCAAGCAAAGCAAACAAGGTACTTTTGTCCACCAGACAAAGTACACCAAGGACCTGCTCAAGAAATTCGACATGTCCGATGCGAAGCCCCTCGCCACTCCAATGGCTACATCTGTAGCATTGGACCCTGACGAAGATGGAGAAGCCGTAGATCAGAAGGAGTTCCGAAGCATGATCGGCTCCCTCCTCTACTTGACTGCCACGAGGCCGGACATACACTTCGCTGTGTGTCTGTGCGCTCGTTTTCAGGCTTCACCACGAGCTTCGCACCGCCAAGCGGTTAAGCGCATTCTAAGGTATCTCAAACACACCCTTGAATTTGGCATATGGTATTCATCGTCTTCATCTTTATGTCTTAGAGGTTATTCAGATGCGAATTTTGCTGGGTGTAGAATTGATAGGAAGAGTACCTCTGGTACTTGTCATTTTCTGGGTACTTCATTGGTTTGCTGGTCGTCTCGCAAACAGTCTAGTGTTGCACAATCGACGGCTGAGGCCGAATATGTTGCTGCAGCTAGCTGTTGCTCTCAGATTTTGTGGATGGTTTCCACTTTGCGGGATTTCGGGTTAGATTATAAGAGTGTTCCACTTTTCTGTGATAACACTAGTGCTATTTGTATTGCAAACAACCCGGTTCAGCACTCCAGAACCAAACACATTGATGTACGGTATCATTTTCTCAGAGATCACAATGAGAAGGGTGATATTGAACTTCAATATGTTGATACCCAACACCAGCTTGCCGATATTTTTACAAAACCCCTCGATGCTTCTCGATTTGCTTACTTGCGTGGGGAACTTGGTATTTGTCACCCTTACGGCATTTTGTGAGGGGGAGCTGATTTTAATTGTCTTGCATATGCTCATTATGTGTGGAATTGCACTTACATCTTTTGCTATTATATGCCTGCTTTTAATTCAAAGAAATCATGACAGCTCAGCTCTATGAAATATGTCTGGAACATTGATTGTGCATGATGTTTTATTTTCTAAATTCAAAACTTGCTCATCGCACAATCTTGTATCTAGCTTGTTTAGGCTGGACTGCTTTTAGCTATCTTTTATCTACTTGACAGCAAGACACTGTTCCTTGGAGGCTAAAATTTGCAACTTGAAAAATTGTGTTCTTTATTCATGGATATTCATCAAAATATTTCATTTATCTGAATCAAAATCAAAAATCCATGATTTGCCTGGTTTAAATGAAAAGATCCAGGAGGGTTTGTTTGTCGCACTACTCTATTCTAGACTGCTTACCATGACACTTTGGTCTGAACTGGGATAGTGTAGTGTATGCCAAAATCACCGCCTTAAGCTTCAAATGGCTTTCATGCCTAGGCTTGGCCTGATTGGAAAGTATGAGGTGGACAAACAAATAACCCCTGGCATTAAGAAAAGAACAACAAAATTTATTTGATCATCAATGTTGCTTTCTCAGCTTCTTTTGAACAAGACTTGCCTGTCTCATGTAGAAATTGTTAGCTTTGCGCAGTCCTTGCCTTCACATGTCTAGCTGCTTTGATTAAGTGGTGATGCTTTTACTTCAAAATGACAAAATCACATGCCATCATCTTGTTTCACAGATTGTTAAATTGAGCTGAGCACATGATCATTTGTGTCAATTTTGGCATATTTTTGCATTATATGTCTTTGCAATTCTATTCATTTCGAAGCTTTGCATCTTTTGAATGCTCCTTGATGCTTGCATTGCCAAAGGGGGAGAAATTCCGGAGAGCTTTGCTATGTTCTCTGCCGCAAGAAGGCTTAATTTTTAAAAGGGGGAGAGTTTTTTACATAAAGGGGGAGAACAATTTGCTCAACTCAGGGGAGTTCTTATCAAGGGGATATTTGCCGAAGGGCCTTTTACTCTTTTGAGAAAGGGGGAGAAAAATTCTTTTATCAAGTGACATGCTTTGGCTCTTTTCTGAGTTTTTATGGTCACTTGTGTGCTGAAAATTTTTAATTTTCCTTATCTTGGATTTGGTTGTCAATGCACTCATCAAGGGGGAGATTGAGAAACCAAGGGTGGTTTCGGTGTAGTGATGAGTGATTGACAGACTTTTACCCTCTGTTCGAAGGGTACCTCCGAAGGGGCTTCGGAGGTGGTTCTCCGAAGGGTGTTCGGAGGTGTGTCACCGGAGTGTGTTCGGTGTTTGCTTGCTGCAGCTGTGCAGCGGAGTGTGCTCGTCGGAGGGGTCCGGCAGTACACGATGACAGGGTTCGTACCGATGGCTTCGGTACTTTGGGCGGTACACCGGAGTGTGTACCGAAGGTTGCTAACCCGGAGAGGTCTCCGGAGTACTGGATACACTTGTTTGCTTGTCGGTGGTGCGCAGGGACTTCGGAGGCGACGGACAGGGTTCGAGCCGGGTGAACCTGGGTCAAGCGGGTGGCTTGATGCCAGGGGAGCGGGGAGCTCCGTCACGGTGGCTGCGAAGGTGGTCCGGGTCGGTCCTCGGGTCGAGGCGCGCCAGGTGAAGGCAGAGAGTGCGGAGCGTGGCTCCGGCTGAAGGTACTCCGAGACAAAGTCCTCGGAGGTGAGGCACTTCGGAGGTACTCCGAATGGAGTGACTTCGGAGTTGGTGAATCAAGTCCTCTGCGGAGGCAAGGAGTTCGAAGTGTGCTCCGGAGGGAGACACTCGAAGGTGCCCGACGAAGGTCTCAGAAGTCGAGGCGCATCGAAGGCATGGTCCGGGTGAGGCTCGTCGAGGAGTGTGCTCGGGAAGAGGCACTGCGACGGAGTGCTCATGGAATGCTTCATGCGGAGGCCTTGGACGAAGGAGGGACTTCGAAGGGTGGTACTCCGAAGGTGGGGCTTCGGAGTGAGGATGACTTGAGGTACTTCGGCCATGCATGGCTTCGGTACACGGACGGACGGTGTTCGAGCTGGGAGTAGCTGCGAAGCCGTGGTGATCCACTCCAGAGGTGGTGGTGCGAAGGCCCAAGGAGCTTTGACGGCTTCGGCTTAAAACCGTCACTGTATCGAAGGACTTCTTCGGCGGAGCGAAGGCCAACAGGCTGCAGGCTTCTCGCCGAAGCTTCCGCACCCTCCGGTGCGAAGGGAGGTTCCAGAAGTCAACACTGTAAAGGCTGACACTGTCTGTTCTGAAAAAGGCTGACACTGTCCCCTCTGCAGCTGACAGAGAAGCCTCCAAAAATAAAGGTGGACTACCTTTTGTACCCCTTAGTTCTGTAGAGACAAAATGGATGTAAACCCTAGGGGTAAAGTAGTCACTTCCTTAGGATGAAGCCGTGGGCTATAAATATGGGGGCTCGGTAGGTAACATTTAACACTTTGAGCATTTACTGTTGAGCTCCTGTAGACAGACCTCGCTGTATTCATTCTGAGTTCAATTTATTTCAGTGTTCCTTGTTCAAGCAGCGAAGCCCTGCTTCTTTGTGCTTTTGCTTGAGCTCGCGTTGCATACCTCGCTAGTTTTTAGTTCACCGAAGCCTGTCTTGGCGAAGGGTGTTTTTATCGCGAAGTGTGCTTTACAGTGTGATGTCGCTCTGTGTAACACGAGGCAAGACCTCGCTGCTTACTAGCGAAGCCCTGATCTTTTCCCGTAGTGCTTCTGTGTCGAAGCCCTTAGCGTAGTCCGTTTTGTGTGCGTGTTGACCTTCGCGTACGAAGCCCAGCACCAATTGCTTGTCGCCAAGTACTTGGTCGAAGTCCTCAGAGGGCTGTCCACTCTTGCGAAGGGTGAAGTGCGAAGCCTGCTCAAAGCACCTCGGGTGCGGAGCCTGCACTGACTTAGCAGAGTAGATTTTCGAGGGTTGTTTGTGGAGCGAAGTCTTCTTGGCTTCGAACTTTTGCTCCTGCGAAGCCTGTGTTCGGAGCTGTCGAAGTACCTCCGAACCAGACCTTCGAAGGTAGTGTTCGAAGCCTGTTCCGCAGAAGACAGAACGGAACCGAAGGCTAAGTTTTTAGCCCGAAATTTTAAAAGCTCCCATTCACCCCCCCTCTGGTCGCCGTTTCCGGTCCAACAGCATCAGATTGATCACTTATATTGATATGATATAGGTGTTATAGTTTGAGGTTTCATCAGTTAAGTCCGATATCTCTTTCTATTGTATCTGCTTCATGTTGTATATTGTTCATCTAAATAAAGCATGCCCAATACTTTGAAGTATTGTTGAGTTCATCGTGACTAGCTATTGTCTTGGTTAGGTCCAATCTTGTTATTATGATGATTTTGATGATACTAACATGTTATCTCACATGTTTTATTTATTTCTATCGGAGTACAAGCCGATAGGTTACCTTTGATTCTATGTTCTATCTTATGTGTGCTTATGAGAAGCCCATTGGCCCTTACCCGTGATTTCCTTATTCTATCGATCGATGGCGTATCCATGCCAATCATTTTGTAGTAGTCATCGGCCCTATGGTCGATCGACGTATTCATTCATAGTTATTTTATCCCTATTACAGTCATCGACAGGGATGTCGGTCGACTCTGCTACTAACTCTATTTTTTCTTGGACTCCTTATCAGTTGCAGGGTCAAACTGATTGGCACGCCATGAACCCTTTTTTTCTAAGATTATAGGACCTGCATTGGAGTTAAGCAGATCTCCGAGGCCACGCATGTGACCAAAAAATGCACCAACATCGAGTTTGTGGGGGACCCGGTGGGTCCGAGTTTATGTCGGGATTTCAACCTAAGGGTGTATGTAGGGTGGGTCCGAATGGGGCCGGGTTCGGGGCCGGTATTGGCTAACTCAGACCCGCCCCGCCCTGTTGCCACCCCTACCCATGGAACAAGATGAATGACACACATACATTTTGCTAGTTCATGGCCTCCTACGGAAAGCACCACGAGGCAAGCGACTCAATATTTACATTTTGGTCTTTTTATTTTTTACAAATAAACCCATAAAAATGATTCAACCAAGAATCAATCATTTTTCATCACTAGAGACCATTGGCATTGAGATCTAATAGTTTGAGTAGAGATGTCAACGGGGAATTCCTCGTCGGGTTTTTCCATCTCTAAGTTTGAGTCGATGGCACTCTCAATACATGGGTGAAGGTAGGGAACAGTGCTAGACTCGATGGAACTGATGGTTGGTGTTAGAGTCATTGACGTCAACACTCACTCTATGTTGAGTGTGGGGTTGAGCTTGGAGGAGGCCATGGGCCCATTGTGGATGCCAAGAGGGACTTCACGCATGATAGTCGTAGCGGTGCAGATGTTGCTAGGATTGTGTTGGCACGATTGTTGTTGTTCGAGTTGGTATGGTTATCATTGCCATTGCCACACTACTCTAGCTACTATTAATTGTGCTATTAGTGGTGATAATAGTTGTAACACAAACTCTAGGTGTGGGAGGGGAAGGAAACCGATATGAATTATTGTCCACGAACCATGATATTGTGGACATCATAACCTTCATGCCATGGGCCTAAACATATACATGAAGATAACTCCTCCATTGATGTTGACATGCCTAGTTGCTAGGACTTGGCCATCGCATCTGCTACCATTGGTGCCCTAAACAGAATCAAAACCTAGTAGACCGAGGGACATGGTGGCTAGCCTATACTGCTCAAGATTCCAATACAGGTCCTAGTTGATGAAATTGAGCAACTTCATAGTGCTACTCAGTACCACATGCCCCATCGTTCACCACACTGCTAGCAGTGTCCTCGGCAATGCACCCCCGACGAGGATCCCTCCTGAATGGCGCATACTACCCAATGACAGCAAGGGACTAAAGCTACGATAGAGGTATCATTTCGATCATGCTATGCTGGAAGTCAACCATGGCTCTATAGGTGAGCGGCGACGTAGACACTATACGATCGACGCTAAAAATAAGAACATAAGATTTATATATGTTTGTATCTCTTGGAGAATTCGATATCTTGTGCATTGGTTGAATATGAGAGTATGAATGCTTACTATGTGTGTGTCCTTAAGTGAGTCTCCTTGCTCACCTTGTATATTGTTTGAAGGCGAGGTTACAATCTTACGGGATGGAGTTATATACATACCTAGTTTTTAAATGGACTAGGAAATTTCCTTTCTTTGGTTTGTTTCCTATCGTGGGGGTATATTTTCATAGATTCTTCAATGTTCTCCTCAATCTAAGATGGGCTACGATTGCCCTTGATTTATCCTTACAAAGGCCTACTAAAAGATATCTAGTGTCATATTTCCAACACTATCCCACTGCTAAGAAACCCTACCTTGGTGGTCCCACTAATACCTTCTACCACTAGTAGGTTGAGCGTGAGGTGAGAGACGTGAGGTCATTGCTTCCATGGAGCACAAACGCTTGTTCTTACAACAGACTACACCGATAGGGATGTTATGGAGCATGTCACCCTTAGTTTAGTTCCTCAATACATCTTGCAAGAGTAGAGTGACTCACTGAGGTTGTAGTTGTTATAATAGTAGAACTTGGTATTAGACGAGTCACAGTGTGGACATCACAAACCTTACTATAGATGTGACTCTTGCTATGTGGGTGGAGGAATCATGCCTCCTCTTGCATTGAGAGGGAGAGGAGTCATGCCCCCCTCTAGTACCAAGAAGGGAAGGATGATGCTAGTCTCTCTAGCACTAAGACTGATCACCTTAACACTAGAACGAGGTAAGAGATTGGCATCACTAATTATAACATATACCACGTTGTTAACCGATATGTTGAAATTGTTAACTAATATGTTGAAATTGCCAATAGGGCAGGAGCTCGGCCCCAATAACTTTGGCGTCAAGACGTACGTTATATCTTGGAGCCAAAGATCCCGACACCGAAAAAGAATCCATTCATGCTTGTACGCGCGATCCATGGATTAGTCAGTGATTTAACAGATTCCTTTCCTCTCCCAGATCGCCGTCGCCGCGCGCGGCTGAATCCATCCACAACGAATTTCTCGACGGGTTCCACTAATCCGGGCCGGCGCACTGCAGGAGTCCTCTCTCTGCACACAGGGTGGCCATCTCGGTTGCCCGTGTCGTCGCTGGAGACCCATGCTGCTCACCGACGTTCGGTGCTGTTTCGTGCCTGCGGCTGCTCTACAGGGCTCGATCGCCGCAAACGGCGAGTCGGCGATACCGTTACAAAACGTGGCACGTGTAACGTTATGCCACACTGTTCCCTCCTCGTGCGTCCTGACGCCAATATTGCAGCAATGTATTAAGCGTGTACGGCGTAGCATTACCTTTGATCAAACTCGTAAACAGGAGTCGTGGTGTACTACTGTTACACTAAATAAGAATTGCCAACGCCCAACAGCCAGATTAGGAATGAACCAGTGGATGACACCAACGCAACAATAAAAAAAGTAGATCACTCCATCATTAGGGCGAGCCGGTGCTCGGTAGAGTATCATAAAGATTCTCCGGTGTCAAATAAACATGTCCAGAGAAGGAGAGGATAGACGAAAAGGAGCATGACCAATCACTAAACAGTACTTGCCTTCATCGCAAGGCAGCAAGGCCTCCAACGTCAAATGAGGGCGATGGTTGGAGCCACGGAGCTTTCATGATGGTTTCCTCCATCATGGCACTATAACGACTATTAACAACGAGTCAAGTAGACATACATAACTTCCATGCATGCCAGCCAGACCATCAGGTCCACATCCGCCGCTGCTCAAAAGCAGAGCTCATATATATACTACGTGCATGGGTGCTTGGATTATTGGTTAGTACAAGCACCAAATCAAGCTTAATTAGGAGGTACAGAATTTTCCTGCTGGGCACAGCAAACGCAGCCGAATAAACATCCAGCAAAGCCAGACCGCTTCGAGGAAGGTGGTACGATTACCATGTACTACCAACTATTTGAGTGTCTACGAGACGAGCATAGCTAAGATTGATGTAGAGGAAAATGTTGGAGTTGGACCTGTGAACTTGACCAGCCAACAACCTAGGGACAAGCAAGACCATTTAGACAGACTTGCACCACGAACGAACATCTGTAATCCTTCGTTTTTGTTTGGTTGGTATTGCAGTACATTTGTTTCTCTGCAGTCCTCTATCCTCTGTTCGGATAAGATCCTATGATGTAAATCTCCAGCTTTCCTCGTACATGGTAACATTAATAGTCGGCTGGATGGATCAACGCCATGCCAGTACGGAATGCACATTGACTGATTGACCCCATGCGGCGACATCCGGGCATTTTATCCGCACCAATCGCGATCTCCCATTTGCACTGGAACGTGCGGCTGACGAAGATATGAGACATCAACCAGCACTCTTTATTACTGGTGGTACTACACTCTACCAACGAAGACAGTGTACTTAAGCTCTACTATCTTCGTGAAACAAATGCTACGAGATTAAAATTAGCGATAGACGACCCTGTCCAGATGTGTATCCTTCAACTGTTCAACACGGGAATTAGCATTAGCAGTTTGGCACCCTCAGCAGGCTTGATCTTTTCTGCCAGTTTGGCACCCTCCATTTGTGCCCTCCATGATTAGCCCAGCCGAAAGCCGGAAGACGAGGCTCGTAGCATATATATCGGCGAGGAATGGCGACTCGGCGAGGTCTAAAATAAGCAAAGATGTCAGACAGATGTGGTCTTGAAAGGAACAATACAGCTAGCGATGAAACGTCGCCTCACCGGCGCGGCATCGTGCACTGACACCGAGTCACCGAACTCCCCTCCCCCTCTCAATCTCTGAACGGAGGCTTCGAAACCATACTCAAATACTCGGTTAATTCATTCCATTCGGAATTTTGGTGGTGTCATCGCTTCATCTACACGCTGATCATCGAAGTACGCTTAACTGGCACATAGGTTTGCTGCTAGTAGTTTAATTAAGACCCTGCTGGTGTTTCTTCTCTCGTAATGGTAGTTAGTACGGGCCAAAGGCAACTGATTGCCCAGCCTATCACAGACGTGTGAATATATCCAACGGCTAGCGGACAGCTAAGGCCATTAAAACAACTCTCACAGCTCAGTAGCTCGCCACTCACCAGATAGACCCGATGCTGGGACAAACGTGCCAAATGGACCACCAATTGACAACGTAGGCTACCTTTCGCAAATAAGCAGACGGAAATCCTAGGGGAAACGGATAATTTGCTGCTGATTTACTATGGCATAGGGAGTAGGACGGTCATGTATGAAAGTATTGCGCAACATCGTAACAGTACACGTGCAAACTGCAAAGTCAAATTAACTTAACCTGTCAAGATTAACACCATATTGACGGAAGCAGATGGCTGGAACTGTCAGGAATGTTAAGCACGCATAGATACTTTACTAAACACCTACCAGCAACTTACACTTAACTAGGTAATAATAACAAGAAAGAAAATCTGTGACAGTAACAGCACCCATAAAAGCTCAAGCCTAACAACCATCCACTGCAACACAGTTGACACACTGATCACTCAAAAGACCAAGATTTTCCTTTTGTTCAGCTTGATATGGAGAACCCGGTATAGGATCAGTAGTTCAGTACTTCACGGGCATGCCTAGCCGATCCAACCTGCCTGATCCAGGGTAGGCCTTGTTGGTGAACTTGGCGTGTAACGAGGCCGTCGACCTCTGCGCCGCCTGCGCGCACGAACCGGGCCCGGACGCTTGAGCCGACGCCTTCCGGAGAGAGCCGGACTTCTCGTACTGTGGCCTTTGCTTCGGCGCGCTGTGGGAGCGCGCCTTGGCGCGGAACGACTCCGTGTTCGCCATGTAGTTTGGGTAGTCGGAGTAGCCGCCGAAGAGGCTGCGTGAGCACTCGCTCTTGGTCGGCGTGAACGCTCCCCTCCGCGAGCTCCCTGGCCGCGAGGTTGCAGAGAAGAACTGCGGACTGTCGCAGAGTTCGGCGATGTCAACGGCCATGCGCAGCGGGCTGAGCGCCTCGGGCATGCCGACTGATGGCGGGCTGGGCACGGACTGCTGCACGGCTGTGGAGTCCTTGGACGGCGACTCCGGCATGGTCGCGTAGCTCCGGCTTTTCTGCTCTGAAGTCATAGACTGAGCACGACGAGTGGTGGTGCTGGCTGCCGCTGCGCCTCCTGGAGGCATGCCGCGCAGGCTTGCTGCCGGTGTCCACCTCAAGAATCTTAGCATTCTTCTCGTCATCCATGTACCGCTCCTCCACCCACCTGTCGAGCCAGTTCCTGCCACAAGATTCTGACCTCTCACGGCTAAGTCTTTCACTTCCCGGTGTCTTCGACGAGCTCGCCTACACAAATCGCCCCACCATCAATCATCAAGGTGACAAGGTGGCTCTCAAAATGCCCACACAAAAACCTACAAGTAAACAGAGTGATCACCTTTAGAGACCCGGAACGGCCGTTCCTGGGCACGCCGTCGTGAGCAGCCTGGCCGTACTTCTCTGGCGTTGGTGGCCTCTGCAATGCTCAGCCAAGAAACCATCATGAGTAGGCGTCCAGGTCATCAAAATTGCAGACATGACATTGTGCAAGCTGGCGGGTAAGGATTTTTGTACTCACGGGATGCGCCGCGACATGCTGAGAACGGATAGCGCGACAAGCGCGCGCCCGCCTCTGGACGCGGACGAGAGCGTGCATGCATCGAAGCGTCTCCGCCGCCTGCCGCCGCACGATGTTGCCGCGGACCAGCGCTTGCAGCTTCACCAGCCCGCGCAGCGCCTTCAGTGCCCGCCTCGCCTACATACGCAACGACAAGCATAGAGGGTTAATCAGTGCTGGCCCCATTAACCACGGAAGCGTGTGTTGTAGACTGGAGGTTGACATGCCAACCACCACCGCCATTACCAGAGCTGCTTCCAAAAACAGAACAGTAAACTCGGTAACAAACTAACATTATGCCAACAGAAAAAGGATTCGTTGTTCTTGATAAGCATATGGACTTAAAGCGCCGGAGCCCATGCCTTGCTAGGATAAAAGAAGCCTAGGGACTAGGTGCAGTAAAGACGCAGGAATGGCCGAGCAGAAGCAAAGGAAATTTCTCTTTGCTGGTGGCGACACCACGGCGGGTTGTTTCCTCCAAGAGTACTGGGACATGAAAATTCTTTCGGCGAAGCAAAAAAATGAGATGTTTGGAACAAAACGTCCCTGCGTTTTGCTTCAGAAGGGGTTAACAGCAACTACAATCTAAAACAAAGTTGAAAGAGTTATCAGAAAAAATTACAGAAGAGTCGATAGGAAGCTTACCAGGTAGCCGCGGAAAGCGGCCTGGATCCGAACAGCCGCCAACTCCTCGCGCTTGGCCGCGGTCGGCACGCACCGTCCGCTGCTCGTGAGCCGCACCACGGCTGCGGCCGCCTGCGCGGCGGCGACGGCGGCCTCGGCCACGGCCGCCGTCGCCGCCGCCACCGCAATGGCCCGCTTGCTCTGCTCGTCGTCACCGTCATCCGATGCCGGGTACGCTCGTCGTGGCGTCACCGCCCTCTGCACCAGCTGCTGCGGCGGCGGCGGCGGCGGCGGCGGCGGGTGAGCCGGGGACTTCTCCCTGAAGGACTTCCCGAACCCCCAGCGCTTCTTCTCCTTCGCTGGCTTTGGCTGACCGAAGCCGGAGCCGGAGCTGGAGCTGGCCTTCTTTCCGCCGCCCAGCAGCCCGCGCAGCCACCTGGACGCCCACCCCATCTCCTATGCCTACAGCTCCACGGCCGTGCCCATCACCTTTTCTTGGTTCAAGCACATCGCCGGAGAGGAGCGGCAAAAAGAAAGAGCGGGAGATGAAACCAAAACAGTGAAACGCGCACACGGCTACACCGAGAAAAGAAGAAAGTAGCAGGTTGGAGTGGAAGAGTCTAGTGGAATATAAAGAGGGCCTTGTCTTATAGAGGAAGGACAAGAGGTGGGGCCCTTTGTGCAAATAGTTTATCCTGTTTCGGGGTTCTTATGCTAATGTTATTCACAGAAGCGTAGTAAAACTGTGAAATATCCTTGTTTGGAGGGTGGTATGGGTAAAGTGGTAGGTGCTGATCTTCTGCTCCGCCGTCCACATACCGGCAAAATAAAATAGGAATTTTTATCCATGCACTATAATATTTCAGGAATAGGTACACCTCACACGGTACAAAAATTCTCTTATATTTGTACAGTTAAATTCTTATAGAATCTAGGATGAGATTTTTTTGCTTTTAATTCTTGCCCGGCCATTGTACTACACAGTGTCCATCGCATATTGCAGCCTCTGCTCAGAAGATCCCTGCACCGGTACTGTTGCTTCCCACGGAGAACTCAGATCGGTAGGGGCGACATTTCATGGACGCTCCGCTGACAGCATGGGACCATCCCAACAGCCAGCCACTAGCCACCTCCGTGACGACGACCCCCCTCCCCCTCTCTCCACCAATCCACGCGACACGCGTCTCGCCGGAGAGGGAGCCCCTCCCTGTACGTAGTGTAAGTACGTACTACGCACGTTGGCCGCGTTAGCTGTGCAGCTGTGGCCCATGTGTGCCGCTGTGCCAGTGCCTCCCCCTGTTTTTTTCCCTGTTCGCCAAAGCTGACGAAAGAGGGGGGAGGGATCGTACCGCGCAGGACGTGACGGGGCCAAAAGCGCACAAGCCTCGCCGCGCGCACCGCGCCCGGCGCGCCGGCCTATCGTTTTATTTTCGCTGTGTAGCCAGGATGGTGGACGTGAGCGTGAGCACAGGAAAGGATGGTACGATTAGGCATTGTTGTTGCCAGATTCGCAGGACGGTCACGTGGCCGGACCGCCGGGCCGACGGATTGGTGCTTGTGCTGCGCGCTCGGTGGTCGCGTGTAGGAGCCGGACGGGTGATCGGAATTGCGCGGCGAGAATGAGATGGCGTCACGAACGTCGTTTTGGGCCCGAATAAATCGCCTGGGGGAAGCACTTGTGCTACACGGGCCGCAGAAAAGGTAGCAGATGGATATCCTATATTCCTCTCATTTTGGTTGAACTGAAGAACTACGGCTGTTTGGAGCATGACTTAGTTCGATATCTTAGTTGAATTGCGTCATTTCAAGGCTACTTTGGTTATTGGCACAGGCGGGTGAGTGACCTGGAGGCCGCCAGTCCGCCACGTAGAGCTGGGACATGGGCCGGGCCGGGTCGGCCCGGTCCGGGTCCTTGGGGCCAGGACATGAAATGGGCAGGCCTTTTCGGCCCGAAAAAATTAAGGGCCGTGCCGGGCTGGCCCGAACCTGTGTTTGCCAAGCCCAGGCACGGCCCAAAGTCCGACGGGCCTGGATGGGCCGGGCCGGCCCAAAAACGGTCCTAACTTTGTAACATTGTTAGATGGTCTTTTACCAGGGTTATGAAAATATTTATTTAATTTATCTTTGAATAATGAAAATTCTAATTCACATAAAATAATAGAACAACCCAAAAAATAGGGGAAAATGAATTTTATTAATAATTTACACATGATACTAGTTCATTAATACTACTTTCTTTGCTCTTGAGCATATATATTTACATTTTGATTTGTCCTATATATGAATGACTCAAATTTTGATTTGTCTTACACATGATATAGAGCAAGGTATATTCAAATAGTAATTTGCAGATTTTTTTAATTTTTAATAACATGTCTCCTCCTTGTACATATGAATTATTTACCCATGGGCTTTTTTTGGGCCGGGCCGGCCCAGACACGGCCTACTTTAAGGGCCGTACCCGGACCGCCCACCGGGCCTAACCTCTAGGCCCAAGTCCGGCTCTTGTACGGGCCGTGCCGGCCCGGCCCATCCATGGGCCGTACCGGGCCGTGCTTTGCATGGGCCGGACCTACGTGCTTTGGGCCGGCCCATGCAAAGCACGGCCCAAGTCCCAGCTCTACCGCCACGCTTTCCCTCAAAAGTTGAAACTTGTTTTTGTATGAACCTTGAAGTCAGAAAAGAAGAGAACAGGCTGACTACTGCAAGTCAAGCGATGCAATCATCGTGGCAGATGATGGGGATACGATTAAAGTTAGCTTTGCCCCTTACGTGGATCCTGTTGCCGTCATAAAAGACGGTCGCCATCGTTCGGGAATCGGGATTCGGGACGACCTGGTGGAGCGAATGAGCTCGTCGTCGGTCTGCGTGGTGGCCTCGTTACAACTAAAAGCTCTCCGCTCGCGGCCGGCTCAAGCGACAGAATAATCCGAGGCAACTCACGTCGTAAAATGAACTTCGTCTGGTCACTGTGTTTCTTTTCGTTCGAGGAAGCCCAATGCTCCATCGCTCCGGACTCCGGTGTTGGGCAAAAGGTTAAAGCTCTGTTTGATATTTCTGCTGGTTTGGACTGGGCTAGACTGAACTGGGCTGGGCTAGAACACTGGACACTAAGTTCAGTTTGTTGTTAAGCAGTGCATATCTGATTCCTTTGGACATTGGGCCCAAGTACTAGCGGCGCGCGGCTGCTTTACTTCAAGTTCAGGCAAGACTGAAATGGCGATCACCAATAATTCACCGTTCATCACGCTGTAAGGCTATCCTCATCTGAGCATTAACTCAAGTACCTTACGAGGTCCTTACCAACACAAAAGTTGCAGAACTTACGATGCTCTATGAGCGAACCTGCATTTGCTAAACGTAAGAACAATTTCTGCATCAAGCAAAAATGTACTGAGTCAAGAGCGCACAATGCCTACGGCTACGGGCAAACACAAACCTTCTGGAAAGAGGGGGGGCATTATCTAAGATGCCTCGAGATCCACGTCGTGTCTTAACGAGCTGACCCGCTGGATACCAAAATCTCCATCCCTCGATTTTGTTCCTGCCGGGGACATCCTGTCGTTGGGATGTCTACAAAAAGGTTATCTTGGTGGCATAACGAAGCACCCCACTTGACACCTGTGTATCATTCTTTAACAAGCCTCCGAATATTAGTAGTATTAAATCGCACTGTGTTTTGCTGCAATCACAGACAGCCAAAGTTAAAAACAGGGCCAAAAAGTGTATACGACATCAAAATGTTTCAGAGATTTGAGTTGCAAAAGATTACGTTCAGAGGTCAACTTGGCTTGTGGTGGCTTGGCTGATTACACATTTACACACCCAAGAGGCCAAGACACGTAAAGATGGCTTTTCATGACTGTTCTGTCAGCTACTACCTTATTCAGTTCAATGAGATTCCTGATGTCCCGGACAGCAATTTTTGGTGTTCAGAGAATTGCTGGGTTTTGCATTATTAATAGCCTATTTGGTAGAGCTACAAATCTGAAATGGATATGAAATTATGGAGCTAGAGAAAGGTAATTCTATCATTTCTATGTATTTTATGTGATAGATCTATTCATCTATCTGTCCCCCGCTACTAAAAAAATAATAAACTTATACTCCCACCAGTTTCTAAAAAATCGTTTTGGAAATGATTTTATATACCAAACAATAATTAAATTGTGGGCACTTTTTTGTTTTCCTTTATTAAATACAATGCATAAGTAAAGATAGTACTATTGATAACAAAAAATGATATTAATGATTAAAATTGTCAAAATATTAATTTTTGGTAATTTAACCAAAAATATGCTAAGACCCGGCACATGCCGGTACAACCGGCCATATAGGCCCGGTCTGACCGGTCATATCCTCCATATGGGCTCGGTCGGATCGGCCCAAAACTGAGTCCGAGACAGATTAAGTATTCCGAGGTATTTATTATCCCTAATTAATTTTAATGACTTGGAACCCGTGTCTAACTCAGATTAGACACCAAGAACTCATGTCCAACCTCTATAAATAGAGGCAAAGCCGATTCAAGGAAGCCCCCCAAAACCTTAATAGATTCAATCTATTATTTCCTTGAATTGTATCTTTACTTTTTAATTTACTTTTTTGCCCTAGATTTAATTTAGCACATAGATCTTTGCTGGTTTGCGCCAGAAACCACTAGTCTGCTGCGTCGAAATCACGGTAAGTCTTTGTCCGTTCGCTTGTGAATCGTCTGTTTCATCCACGCAACAAATTTTTATCAGTTTATCGGTTTTTATTGGTAATTCGGTCTCCTGGTCGAATTACTTTGATCTCTTAGTATTTTTTGCAGTATTTCATACTATCTTCACCCTCCAAGAATTTGGATCCATCTATCACCGTCGAGACGGTCGCCGGAGTCCGGAGGGCAACCTTTGGAGGCTGTCGGTCTGACCGACGGTACTCCTCCGATCCGATCGGACCGTGCCGCGTGGTCATTCGATGCGTCGGCATGCCTCGGTCTAACCGGCCGGCAGCACAAGGTCGGTCCAACCAGGTTGCGCGCATCGGGGCCTTCGTGCCGGAGTACCCCACATCAAAGCTCTTGGTCTGACCGGGGTTGAACCCGCGGTCCGACTGATCCTCTCTGCACCGAAGGTATTTTTTGTGCCGAAGATCACCTCACGCTGGACCCCTTCGGCAACATGCCCTCGGTCCGATCGAGGCCTCACCGTCGGTCTGACCGAACTTCCCCATCGGTCCGACCGCCCGAAGCCCTTCGGTCGCACCCTTCGCACCAAGGCCCTCCGCAGCGCTTTTCGGAGCCCCTTCGGAACCCCTCACCAGAACGCCGAAGCCCCTTCGGCGGACTACTCCGCACCACCGGTCCGATAGGTGGTGTGCCTTCGGTCTGACCGGCTTCCCTTGGTCGGTCTGACCGCCAAGACCCTCAGTTGAACCGGGCCTATTCTGGCCGGTTTAATTGTTTTTAGCTATTTTTCTCACACATCTGTTAATTGAATAATTTTAGATTAATATTATTTGATTGTCAGGCGACTCCGTTATTCCTTCACCACTGTTTAATGATCATCGGAATGCGACGTTGGTGTTGTATTACGCTTAGGGGTTTACTCATAAGTATCCACACACTTTTGGATTGTCGGATCAGCGTCCGTGTGTTTGGCGTATTTTCGTGTCAACAAGCACACGAAACGAGAATAAAATAGTACTACTTTAGGAGTATAAACGTTTAAAATGCACAATAAAATATAAAATGGTTTCTGTTGATACAAATTTAAAATGATTTTCTTTAAAAAACAGGAAAGAATAGTATTTAGTTCGATTCCGGTTACACCAGACAAGATCTATAGTGTTGTAAAATAAACCCTAAGCTTGTCTATTAATATGTCACGAGACATATCGACATTGTTAGTCGTGCTACTTCCTTTAAAGTACGCTCTGTCTAAACGTTGAATAAGCTTGAGAACAATGGGCCGCAAACATTTTTATGTGGCAAAGTACACCAGAAATATTGTAGATCATCTATTTATTTTGATGTAGAAGGTAATAGGTTACTCTTGATTTTTATGCACTAACTTTTTCAGTTTTCAACACTAACTTTTCAATTATCCGAAGATACTAAGTATTTTTATTTTTAATTTATTTTTAAACTAATGGTTCAAATTAATTTTAAGTATTATATAAGAGGCAATGAGGCAACGAGTGTACCGTAACCTCTCTTTATGTTCATTGCTGCTATATTCTTTGATTTCTTTTTTCGTCACATATGTACGGTTGATTGGCTGATTTACATACAACACATGGTAGACGACTAACCACATGAAAAACCAACAACCAAGGTACAAAAACCCCTTTACATTGATCAGAGGTATCACTCGGTAACACAGTTGTATTTCCATCTGGGATGTGTCATGTGTGTCCTATCACTAGACTAAGTACGTGTATTTCCACCTTTGCTTTTGACCCTAACAGACCAAAAAAAATGTCATCTTTTCACACACAATCTTGTGTTCAGCAGAAGAACCAAACTACCCAGATTAAAAAAAGGTCAGTTCTTAGGGGTGAGCTGGATGTGAAATCCATCTGGGAAGCTGAGACCGGGTGTTCGGACTATGTTTCCTCCTTTTACTGTTCTCCAACTGTCATGACCAAAAAAGAATAGCTGTTTAGATTTCTTCTGTACATAGGATGAGAATATGAGATAGGGAGATACAACTATGTTTAGATGTGAGAAATGATACCTGTATTTTGTAACCAAACAATGGATGAATGTTGCCATCAAGAGCTTGCTGAGATCAGTTCCAACGCAGAACCGAAGCCCACCACCGAAGGCCATGAAATGCTTCGTTCCTCCAGTGATCTCAGGCTTTCCCTGTTCAGACAAGGGCCACTTTAGAAATCTATATATTTCAATGCGGATATTCCTTACTAATGTACAAAATACATGCGATGCCCTATTTATCTCTCTTTCCTGGTTATGCTATCTGTTACTACTCCTTTTCGCAACCTCAATGAAAATCTGTTTATTGAAATTCATGATGCTCACTTTGTTTATTCCTCTGTACCCAATCACCTAGCAGAATTCACTGAACTTGAAGGCAGCTTTTTACTGCATCAAAGGATCCATGTCGACCGGCAAGACAACTTACCTTTTGCAGATTGTGTTGGTTTTTATCATATTTATCATCCTTTTGCACATGGTTCACCTACCGGATTGAGATACTGTCGGATTAGAACCCCAATTCCCTATGCTACTTAACAATTTTGTGTACACTTAAGTACTTAACAGATGAGTTAGCTTCTTGTTACTTGTTTTTTCATAGGTTATTCTACACCAAGTACTTCTCCTGCCATTTTGACCTTGTTGTTAAACTACTAGGCAGGAAGTTTCTGTGTTGGTTCTGCGTTCTGCTATTAAAATCCCGGCATGGTCAAGTTGGTACTTGGGATCAGAATCTTGGAACCTTATACTAATCACCCTGCTTACAATTGGGACTTGCAGTTAATTAAAGTATTCTTTAATGTTAAGGATTGAGAGGAGAATATATGCTAGTTCGGTGAGCAGATCATATCATCCCCCATCATAGTTCCTACTTACTTCCTAGAGGAGCAGAAGGCATTAAGAAAGGGTAATTTTATGGTCCTTGAGGAGGTACCACATTTTTCAGTGTTAATTTTGGTACCTCCTGATACCAGGAAGTACCAAAATTAACACTGAAAAATGTGGTACCTCCTGGTACCTCCTCATGGACCGTAAAATTTCTCTTAAAGAAAATAGAGGCCTCGAATAAACTGAAGGACCAAAGCTTAAGAGTAGAGTCGTCGGATGCGTTCTACATGTAAAGGAGCAGACTAAGTAGAAAATGAAAGATCACATTAAGAAGACGAACCTGCCACCTCCATGGATTGAATGCCAACGGATCTTCATATATCTCAGGGTTTAAGTGCACTGCTGGTGGGCACACCATGATACCCCATCCTGCTGGAATTGTGTAGCCTGTACAAAATTCAGAGTTCAGTTTGTTGCAACTTGCTGAAGAGAACATTTTTCTACCAGGAGATGTCATGTGCTAGGTGGTATTCGAGAGGTGTACCATTTATCTCAACATCTCGCAAGGCCTTCCGAAAAATTCCTGGCACGATGTTTGCGAGTCTTACAATCTCCATTATGACCTTCATAAAAAAAAATATTGGGACAGCGGCGTCAGCCTCATTGCTTTTAGGATTCAGACACCATACAACAACGGCATCTACGCTTATGCGAGTGATTTTGATTTTATGGTCTTTAAGAAGTATATAAATACTAAAATTTTATTGTTAATTTTGATACTTTTGATCCTCCTAAAAAACGATTAAATTTCTCACACGGATTACTACTCGAAGAGTCGCAGTTACCTAAACAGTTAACTGTGGTAAATCCGTAAATCCAGGTGACTGTGATTTGATTCTCTTCCTCTTTGTTATGTTCAATTGTAAAAAAAAGGAAGAATCAAGCAAGCGTGTTCAAGAAATTAATTAAGTTCTTATACGGTTATAGTTAACTAAGATTATCTATCATCATTGAAGATCGGGCCTTGGTTAACCAACAGGGGAACACAAACTCTGCACTTGCAGGAGACAGCTTTGGGCTCCCAAGATTCTTGCACTAGCTTACAATTGGCCACTCGCTTAATCTTAACGGTGCAACTTGCTCTAGCTAAGCTAGGGGCGCACTAGTAGTCCGGGACTCCGGGTTAGGCTCACCTGAGACGTGAACGTCATGGACTTGTACTCGGCCCACGTGACGCCGGCATTGGGGTTCTTCCTGTTCCTGATGATCGCCTCGTGCTCCTCCTGCTTGTCCGCGCAATCAACAAAGGTTAATCTTAATCAACATCACTTAAGTGGTCGAATGATATGATTCTGATCAACGGCGAGACATGGGACTTGATGTCTAACCCTCAGGGCGTCGACGACTTTGGGGTTCTCGGTGAGGAGCTTGACGCCGATGGTGAGCGCCAGTGCGGTGGTCTCGAAGCTGGCGAAGAGGAGGACGAACATGAGGTCCAGCGCGATGGTCTCCGTCAGGAGCGGCTTCTCCCTCCTGAGTTCCTGGATCACGTGGTCGAAGAAATCTTCGCACTGCCGCTCCGGATCAGCCATCCTCTCTTTCATCATGCTCCTCAGCACCTTCATCGCGTTCTTCCTCCCCTGTAGAATCCAAATTCTAAATTTAACTATATATCAGCGCTAGCTGTGCACCGCCCACGCCCAGTGCCCACTGGCCACTGCATGCAGGAGGAATTTTCGAGGTTTATGGAATGCATGTGCGCGTGAGCGCGTCTATACGCGCGGCATTACGGCTACGTACATCGATCTATCTGTGCGCGTGGTCCTTAGTTTTGTGGCTTTCGCAGGTGCAAACTGTGCAGAAACCGGTGAAATTTGAAGCGCATGTGCAACTATTGCGGCGGCGGCATGGGCAGTCAGGGCAGACGGCATACCTCCATGCACTCGTGATAGGCCGTGCCGGGGATGTTCACGGGAAAGGATATCAATCCGCGGATGAACGCCACGAAGTTCTTCCTCAGATTCATCTCCGACGGCTTGGACGGGTCGTAGCCTATCAGCTTCTTGGCGGTGAGTTCAAATATCAGCTGGAAATCAAATAGAATCCGCTTAATTACGCCGGCGTAGCAGATGCAATGCAGGTTAATAGGCGGCCGGTTGATCAGGTCTTACCGTGGAGAGGCCTTCCTTGAGCTCGACGCTGGACCGCGCAGCCCACGAGGCGAGGCTGCCGCAGCAAGCGGCGTTCGTCTCGGCGAGGAGCACCGCCTTGAGGTTCTCCGGGCCGTACAGCCGGAGCACGAGCGTCTTGAGGTACTTGTACATGAAACCGTGGAGGGAGCCGACGTTGTCGCGGCCGAAGATCTCGGTGAAGGTGTCCGGGTACCAGCTCTCGAACAGCTTCCCTTCCTTCTGGAACACGTAGTAGTTCATCTCCGGGTCAGCCGACACAACCACCGGCCTCCCCACGATGCTCGTCTTGAAGATTCTTCCGTACCTGCGACAACTCGCCATTGTCACAAACCCGATGAGAAAATCATCAATTAGATCTGCACGCCATTTTAATTAGCGCTCTTGGTTCAGATCAATTAGCTGCTACCTCTTCACCCTTTCCTTGACGAAGGGGGAGAGGTCGCAGGTCGGGTTCGGCGCGAAGAACTGCAGCGTCTCGCCTAGGATGGGGAAGCCGAGCGAGCCCGGAGGGAGCCTGCCGTTCGATCTGGGATGCCACCACCTGTACGTCCAGTGGAGGAGGACTGCGGCGGCTGCCAATGCAGCAGCCCAGATAGCTATATAGGCCATGGAAGCCATGGCGCCGGAGGCTGCGTCGGCAAGTTTCTCGCTGTATATTCTTGGGGCGAGGGTGATGGTGGTGGCGAGGCGGAGAGAAGCTAGCTGAAGATACGACTGCATGTGCAAGCCTGCGAGGGGGAGATGTAGGAGGGGTTATCTGTGGGTTTGAGGGAGTTCGAGACTTCGAGCATGAGGAGATCAACTTATATAAGCACCATGCTGAAAGGTATGGCCATAAAAAGAGAGAAAGAAAATTGCATATATGCCCAAGACTAAACGCTAATTACAACGTAATGATGTCCTTCTCGTCTTGCTAATATGATTGAAACGTTTGTCCGAATATAGCTTACTACTAGTGATGTAGGGACGAATAATGCACATTAACACAAACATATATTCTAATATAAAAAACATATATTATGATGGTGTGTTTGATTCTACTTTTAAAATCTGTTTCTGCGGTAAAAAAACAAAAACTGAATCAAATAGGATTATCAAATCTGTTTCTTCCACAAAAAAACATTTTTTTCTAGTATAAATTTAAAATAGCTTGGACCATGTTTTTCTGCTTTGGTTTTTTTATTACAAATTGGATAACATGAATTCAAGATGTGTTGACTGATCTAACATCATTATGGTTTGTATTGCATTGCACAATTTTATGAGATAGCTATGTGATTGATAGTTATTTTATGAAATGAACTATGAACTTTTTTATTTATCTAATATATTTTTCGATTAGTTAGTTACATCAACGTTGATGGTTTCGTATGAAATATTATAATAATAAAAATTATGTCAATTATAAAAACAATCATTCTACAACAGTTTCGACCAAACGACTATTAATTTTTTCGCAACTGACAACTAACGGCAGAAAAAAAGACTAAAAAATTGGAGAGCAGCTAGGATCGAACCTTGGATCTCACATATATATATACGTGTACAGTCTTCTCCGTTGTAACACCTAAACTTTATGTCTAAGAATACAAATCATATTACTTATGTGTTATTTTACTGTATATTTTTTATGTTAATTTTGGTACATCTTAGTACCTCATGTATCAGGAAGTATCAAAATTAACACTAAAAAATATGATACCTCTTATCCTCAAGTACTGTAAATTTCTCATTACTTATTAAACTAACTATATACGCCCCTACAATGTGGGTGCCCGGAGCGATTGCACCGTCCCGGTGCACAGGTCGCCCTGACTGCACGTCTAGACCAGAGACTGTCCGTTTCAATTTAAAAAAGAGTTAGATCAAAAACCGGTTAAAATATTTTAAAATACATGTGTTCCCCTGTGAGCAATTTACGTATATTTAAATTAATATTCATTGCATACATGTTCACATTTAATTTAAAATCTATTAAACATAATATTTTTAAACCAACTTAGCAGTCAACACTTAACAATCCAGTTTATGTATTTTGATCTGTCTAGATGGCCATTCTGAAGAGAATAGGTATACTATTACTACCTTTTTCTGAACTGCAAAAATGAATGGAGCAAATTTTTAACCAGATTAAAACCTACCGGAGCAGATAGATATTACATAAGTAGATACAACATGTTCAGTTTGGATCAGAGTATTACATGTCAATTACTTGAAGCTGACAAAACAAGGCCTCAACTACAGAATATTCAGGTGCCTAACACGGCAGAGTCCCCCCTATGTTCTTCAAAGTCCTTAAAAGAATATATTTTAGTACTTTAATTTTGTCAAAAAAGATTTTTGGTAAATTAAAGATTTTATTTCCTTCGGTACCCTTATATATAATTTTATAATATTATTTTCTTATTAATAAATAAGGAGTATTGTACATGCAAAGTGCATTGTACTCTATCACCTATCTTTCACTCATTTAATGTACTCTATGACTTATTTTTCACTCATTTCAGGTCTTGTAGTCTAGTATCTGAACTTAGCTTGCAAGAAACTGACATTTTGTTTTGTGATTCGTAGCCTACGTGCTCATCACAGAAATGAAGAGATTGAATAATTACGTGGCACGCCAAACTGCTGCGAACTATGTGCTTGCATGGACGTGAAGTCAAACACAAATTTCAGGATCTGAACCGAAATTTGCTCAACTTTTCTTAGCTGTATGAATATATGTCGCAATATAATCTCTGTACCTTTTGCTAATGAGTGATAGTATACTATTCCTCCAGCTCGGCAGACAGTGTATATAGATTAAGTTGTTTACCCTAAACAATTATATCAAGATTGCTAGCCTGAATCCAGCCCGGAAATTGGCACCGGAGCAAAATACTTCAGATCGTTCCGATTTCAGAATCTTCCTGGAAACATCAACGGAATCGGTCCCTGAACGGTGGTGCATTTCTGTGACAAGTAGATTCGACAGGGCTCCGTGCCAGGAATTTTATACAGGAGTTCTGCCATTCGATGTCTATCAGTCTATGCAGAAAGGGCAACTTTAATACTTTATGCACACCAGCTACAAGAAGAAACAAAGGGAAGTCCATTTCCCAGAAGAACTGTCTGAACTTTCTGCATCGGGCTGACAGTTACACGAGGGAGAGGTGTCGGAAATTCAGACAGCTTTTAGTTGCTGGAGTTCTTGCTGGAGAACAGCCAGTGCAATTTGCAAAATGTTCGATGCCTCGATCTGAATTTTTTAATGCAGTGGGACTACCTTTATGGTCAATTGGCTGCTCCCATATTCCAATAAAATGCACGCACCCCGCAACATGCGTACGTGTTCCTGGATGCATATGGGTACAGTCGTACATACAGATCATTTGACTCCATATGGGTCTCAGGCTCTCAGCACGAAACATCGCGGGGGTGGGGCGAACGTACGTGCTACACAAGTGGCCCATGCCCGCGAATAACATGACAAGCTAGCAGCGAAACAATAATAATAAAAGGTTTTACACGGGTAATAAAAAAATTTCGTAAGAATAAGATCCAAATCAATGAGTACTGTAACTGACCATAATTTCAAGGTTCTGGAGAAGAAATGAGCTAGAATTTCGGTCTAACTCATTTCTTCTTATTTGACAGGCCAAAAATCTAGTTCGTTGATTTGAATCTTATTCTTCTGAAGTTTTTTATTGCCACTGATATATTGTGAGCTGTGTTAGCACAGTAAAGCTAGTTGTACCACAACAAATATATAATATTTGTTATATAATGAGTTGGATCACTCTACACGAAGGTATAGTAGTAAACTGTTAATATAGTGTGTCACATATTTATACAGATTTAAGCCCATTAAGATAATAACTCTACGACCTATTATTTATTATGCTGAGAGTGAGCATCAAAATGGGAACCAGTTCCGTTGACATGCGTGTCGCAACGCTGCTGTGCCTGCTACCGCTGACAATAATGCATTCATCAGTCTTGGTGAATATTTTCCAATTCATCTCGCTCACCAATGAGCCGTGAAGGACAGCAAGTCAGCAATTATACAGCACCCAAGTCTGAAGTCTTCCCGTTCAAGTTAGCAATGGCTCCCATCCTCCCAAGCTGCATCTGCATTAACTAACGGTGCTCGCGGCAGCATGAGCTAGCAGCCGGGGGCTCCTAATTATTTCCACTGTCTGAATTTGTTTATGCAGATCGTTCTTCGCGTGCCGCGTTAATTAACTGCAGCCGCAAAAAAGGGTTGAAAAAACCGAGCTTAAATCCATGCGGCTGCGACTTGAGGCGAAGACCCGATCTGCTCCTCGATCCCAACCATCGAATGATCGCCAACAGAAATGCATGCTTACGTGAACTGAAAAGGTCTCGACGACAGATATATTTAAGTAAGGAAAAGATCCAGATAGAATATTTGGAGCAGATCAATGCCAGGATTGCAATGTTTTAAAATGCATGCAGGAGTAGCATATACAAAGCATAATAGAGTTGCAGGCTGCAGCATCACACAAGTGAACTCAGTCGACGTTTCCTCGGATTTTGTCAAGCTACTCTTGGATCATATCCATTTTCAGACAATGGAAGATGTTACTGTTGGATTATTCATGGGATACCTGCTGCCTCGTTTCCAAATCCATCTACCATTTGGCCTGTCTGTAATCTTGGCAATTGCGTATACTGTTGTACAAGCTGGTCGTAAACTGCATTAACATGTCCGATACATGATGAAAAAAATCCTGCTGGACTAATCTAGCATACACCATTTTCTCCTCAAATGCAGTTCATCTGCGAACTTAGCAGTTCACGATTTTTGGCTAGTACATTAACATGTTCATTTTCTTTGATGTAAAATTTCCAGTTTTCAAAAAAGATGACAAATTACGCCTGCGTTTTCCAAAACAGGGCAGCAGCTGCAAATTCTGCAAAAATTTCCTCGGTCCATTATCACCCTCGTGCAAGTAGATAAACAGACTAACCGTTGGTTGCTAATGAACAAAATGGGCAGCACGTACTTCCCTGATCTTGTTGGGATTTCATGACAAAAGCTGATGGATGATAAGCAGAAAAACAATTCGGCATCGCCGTCTCACCTCATCTTGCCGCCGTTCGTCTGGTCAGCAACAGAAAGGATCTCACCTGTAGATATGACAGCTTAGCCAGATATGTAGTTTACAACAGCAGGAAAGCGTTCGTGTTTAGACAAAAATCCTGCGGATTCTCTGCGAATCTAGGCTCCAACCTGTAAACACAGTGTCGCGACTAGGATGGCTCAACGAAAACGAGCACGTTTCTTAGCATTATGTATGGAAGTATTTAGAATAACCAAATTTTGTATGGAAGGACATTTGAGGCATGTCTGTATTGTTACCTTTCCAAAATGCCAAATTTCAGTATGATTTTGAACATGTTCACCTGCTAGAGTTCGGAGATATAATATGCTTCCCCCATTTTGCCCATTTTGCACGAAGTTAGCTCCAAAAGCATCTCCATTTTTGACTTTCCGTTTATCTATTTAGCCAATTCTTTAAAAAGATTTCTCTCTAAATCTACTATACACTCCAACAGTCTCTCTATTTTCAACTCTCTAAATAAATTATTCTTCCTTTTAAAATACCAAAATATTTTAAAAGATTTGATTTCTATTTGAAATCCCAATTCTAAACTTAGAAATACCCAAAATATAAATTTTAAAATTTTACAAATTAAAAAATATATTCTTTTCATTTCTATTTTTCTTTCTTTATCGTGATCCTTTCTTCTTTCTTTATCTTTCTCTTTTAAAATATTTGATTTCTTTTTAATAGACTCTCTGTTTTGAACCCTTAAAAATTTTTCACTCCTTTTTAAAAATCCAAAATATTTTGAAAGATTTGATTTCCTTTTAAAATCCCCTAATTATAAAATTTCCAAATTTTCATTTTTTAAATAAAACTTTTTCTTCTATTTAATTCTATTTCTCTTTTGTCCTTTCTCTTTTCTTTCTCTTTTCTTCTCTTTTTCTCTTTCATTCGTGTTCTGCTTTCTTCATGGTGAATAGGGATGGCAATTATACCCGTATACCCGTATACCCATTTACCCGTGGGTAAAAACCCTATTAGGGTCGCGTTTGTTCCTTTTTTATATCCGCGGGTATGATAATGGGTCAAATCTTATACCTGACGGGTAAACGGGTACGGGTATGGGTATTCAGTACCCATACCCGCTTTACCCATTTACCCGGAGTATATAAACCCATTCCAAAAATCAAAACCCTAGGCTTCCCACATCCCAGCCGGCAGCCACTCCTCTCACCCCGCCGTCACCCCCTCACCCGTGAATACCTTCCGCCGCTGAGCCCCCCGTCGCCGGCCGTCGAGCCCGCGCCGCTGGCCATCGATCCCGCGCCGCCGGACGCCGAGCCCGCTCCGCCGGACGCCGAGCCCCCCATCGCCGGACGCCGATCCCTCTCCACCGGACGCTGATCCCGCATCACCGGTCACCGAGCCCGAGCCCTGCGCCACCGAGCCCAACGCCGTCGGCCAGCCCCACGCCGCCGTCTACATCACAGATTCATAGTCAGGTATATACATTTTGCTGCTTTGTATCGTGTGACAACAACTATAGTTTTGATTACGTGAAAGATTCAACATGAGATTAGTCCAATCCACAACTTTCAGGTGATACTAAAAATGGCACTAAACATTTGCATTCTCATTTAAAAGTCTGTATTTATAGAAAGAGGGATGGGGGAAAGATGTTGAAGAGGAGTTTAAAGATGGATCATCTTCTATACTAAATGATGAATCGGAATAATTTATGGCTTGTTGGATGTGTTTTTCATGATGTTTGGACTTTGAACTATAATGTCATGTATTATGGACTCATTGTGGTGATGTTGAACTTTAATGTGTTTGATGTTTCATGACTTCTTAATGTTGAACACGGTGTTGAAAATGCTGAAATATTGCTGAAATTGTGTTGAAATATTGCTGAAATTGTGCTGAAATATTGCTAAAATTGTGTAGAAATATTGCTGAAATTGTGCTGAAATCAAAATTCACATTGCTGTTTTTTTGTTCACGGGTAAACGGGTATACCCGCGGGTATACGGTACCCGCGGGTATACGGTACCCGCGGGTATACGGTACCCGCGGGTATCGGGTATGGGCACGGGTTTTTACCCGTCGCGGGTAACGGGTACGGGTACGGGTACGGGTATTTTTCGCGGGTACGGGTATGGGTATGTAATACCCGTGCCCGTGAAACCCGACTGCCATCCCTAATGGTGAAGGCGCTGGGGCAGTGGCTGGTCACTGGCATGTGGGGCTACAGGGAGATTGCAGAGAAAAAACACAGTTTGCAACGTGGGGCCCACAAATGGCAAGCCAAATTGGCTGGTCAAATTTAACCAGTAAGAAGAGCAGTTTGGCCAGCCAAATAACTTAGCTATTCATATAGCTAATCTTTTAAAGCTTCTTTTTTACTAAAATAATTAAATTTTAATTTAGAGAGAGGTATACCCATTCTTTTGGAGATGCTTTAATAATGCTCGAAACAGGAGATAATTGAACTACATAGTCAACGCCTGTCAGCACAGCTCCCAAGTCCCAAACTTCCTGGAGATCCAAAGCAAGCAACGTGCAGTGCCTGCAGACTCAACTATATATGATCTAAAATACATCGATACGATTGAGAAGCATGTGCAAATTCAGTAAAACACGGCCAACGACATGGTATGCTTGGCAATGTAACTATACTGAAGTAGGACTACTTATGTCTTGTTTCATCTGCTATCTTTATTAATACATTGTATTTAATTAGGACAGATAAAGAAATTACACATATATTAATCATTTTTATATCTAAATCTTGTCTAAAATGAATTCTTTTTAGAAAATTGGAGGGAGTAAGCTTTATTTTGTCCACAATGATAATCTCGGTCAAACGGTTGAATGCTTGCTATTAAGAATACATGGTATCACGCTTGCAACTTACTGGTCAAAGTGCTTAATTGTACCAGCAAAATTTTACGGTGACTTCAACAACACAACTCTGAACTGTTCATTTTCAGAGACTCAATGATCCAAATTTAATCAGATAAATCTATTACCTCTTAGATTTTTTTCTTCTTTCCTTTCTCTCTCTTCCTCTTCCTTTCCTTTTCTCTTTCCATTTGACTAGTCTAGATGGCTGGCTCGATGGGGGCGGACGAGGTGGCGGAGACATACGCGGCAACAAGGACAGATGGGCGGTGGATCATCGCCCGACGGTGGGGGTGGTGGAGCATCACGATGACACACCCGGTAGGGATGGGTGGCAAGATGTAGTGACTAGGGTGGACGTAGTCAATACTTGAAGTGTCGACTGGAGCTGATGTGACATCCAGTTGGTACTTCAAGTGTCGACCGCATACTACTTTTGCAAATTTACAAACGGACATACATATTTGATTTTTTTTAAAAAAAATATTATTTTTTTAAAAAATTCCTGCCAGGCTAGGCATGGTAACAAGCCAACATGGGTGGATGGGCAGCGAAGCATCACAGTGACAGCGGGGAGGTGGAGCATCGCGGCGACGCACGCGACAGGGCACGATGATAGGGACAGACGAGCGATGGCGACGACAGGGCGTTGCATCGACGGTAGGGACGGGGGAGACTAGGCACCACAACGACAGTGCCGCATAGCAATGACGACCAGGGCAGTTGGGTTAGTAAAAATATTTTTTAATTAGTTTAATTATATTTAATTAAGGGTTGAGATTGATTTTATTTCTTACCTCTAATGAAGGTAAATGAGAGGTAAATGAGGCACCATAAAGACCCATTGTATTATCACTCCACAAACATATACTCTACACGTCATCAGGTGAGTCCATTCCTGACACATTTTTGAAGTTTTATTAACAGTACCGACTGACAACAATGTCATCAATTTGCTTGAAATGGAAGTAGCAAATGAGATGCTAGCTCCCAACAAAGCCCTTTCGTTCACTTAATGAAGTTCGACTCTTCACATCCAACATAGCTGCATTGCATGAACCACATATGTACACAAGAAGTCTCAACAAACATGGGAGTTTTTTCAACTGATTCGAGTGGTTGATAAGTTTTTGGGTACATTTATTTTATAGCTATAATTATTTCTAGATTATAAAGCTAAATAAACAGTCCGGCTTCTAGAACTAGATTGTGAAAATTAATAGTTACAAATCGTTAAGAATTTGATTATAGTAAAGTTACTAGAGGCTTGGCGCCCACGTCGTCGCTCTAGCAGTGGCTCAGGTGGAACCTATCGCTCTAGTCATCACCACCCTTTCTCCTCCCTTCTCCTTGCCACATCTAGAGCCCTCCGCCGAGATCACTAGAAGGTTGTGAGGAAGGTGATGACATGACTTTTTCTTCTTCTCCTTCTCCATGTTGGCTTCGACGAGCATGCAGTGGTGTGTGCTAAGTAGCTAGTGGTCTAGTGTCTGTGAGCGGTGGCCAACGCCCTAATCCGGTGCATGATGGCTTGATCCGGTACATGGCGATAAGATCTGATGATGGGTAGCAATGAAGCGTGGAGCAGTGTGGCGAGGTAGCACGGAGGCAGATGCTGAGCGCGATGCGAAGGCCTGCATGGTGGGCATGATGCAAAGGCACGCGTGGAGGCGCTTGTGAAGGTTATACCAAAAAAATTCCATGGATCGGAAGTTCCGATATGTAGTATCGGAAATTCCAATTATTATCTGGTCTCAATAAAGAGAGCAAATATTGCTTCGGAAGTTCCGATATGGTATCGGAAGTTCTGATTTGGAATCGGGGAATTTTAAGAAGTTCCGACGAGCCGGAAGTTCTGACGAGCCGGAAGTTCCGATTTGGAATCGGGGAATTTTGTACTGATCCGAAGTTCCGATATGGTATCGAAAGTTCCGAGGTGAGCGAAAATAGATTAGATCTATTACATGTCATACTGTATCGAGATACCTAAAATACCCTGTCAGAAGTTCTGATCCAGGATCGGAAGTTACAACGTGGACGAACAGATTGGATCTGTTACGGTTTTGAGGGTTTCGAGATAAGCACGACCAGAGGCTATTAGCCCTATAAAAGGAGAGGAGGAGGACGTCTTAGAACAAGAGATAAGCCTAGATTAGACCTAGCCACCAAATACTCCTCTCCTCCCTTTCTTGATCTCAATTGTTGAGGTCAAGGATCCCCATCTCTCACGTGCGGTGCTAGCACGCTGTCATGGGAGGTACTCTATCCCTGTACATGTGGACTCCGTGGAGGCGTTACTCCAACAGCGACGCTCGTGGACATCTTCATGTGAATAACTATGTCGTCTTCATCGATCGGATCGACAAGGGATGACAAGGATAAAGCGAGGATAGGCTTGACGCGCTACTCCGACATCTTCTTCCTATGCACCTAGCACATCTCGTGCTATAAGGTAATGATCCATGATCTCGCACGCGCATGAGTCTTGTGCTTAGGGCGTAAAATTTTGAATTTGTCGGCTAACGTAGCTCCCCTATTCCCCAACAATGGTATCAGAGCCTATGTGTAGTGTTCGATCTAGATACCTCATGTATGAAGAGAAATGGTGGAAAACAGATTAGATCTATTTCTGTCCGTGGCAAATCAGAAGTTCTGATATTGATCGGAAGTTCCGATGGTGGATCAGAAGTTCCGATACTGATCGGATGTTCTGATATCGAATATTGATTTGATACAAAAAGTAATTGTTGCGGTCCGAGATTCCGATATTGGTCGGAAGTTCCAGCGGATCAGAAGTTCTGATGCCAGATCAAAAGTTCCGACCCACACGAATTTGAAATTCCGAGCCTGTTGAGCCAGGTTTTTCAGATCGAGAATTCAGTCAGTTGTAGATTGCTCACCTAACATTGCTTTGCAGAGAATTATGTGACTGACATGGCCTTGGATAAATGTGATGTATGAGATGCATGCAATGAATGTAAATTAAATATGGCTTGTGTGTCATGGTTATTTACAGCCCAAGGCTGATGTAAAATTTATTACGACTTGCATGTCGTTTCCACGGTGCTTCAACCCATGTAATTAGTATAGGCTATGCGAGATAGACTAGTACCCTTCATGGAGGACAGGAGCATGCACTCAATGATGGGAACCATGGAGATGGAGATCGTCATGTGAAGAAGAACATGATTTGTCATAGTTAATATGATTGTCTGTGATGTTTTCTTATGTTCATGATTCTGCCAAAGCAGGGTGCTATCTTTTATAGCGACCAGTTGGGGCGGAAGTTGGACTTTTGCATGCATAATATTGGTTCACTTGACAAGGCTATCAAAATGGTTTTGGGCCTTGGAGCATAGGAGTTGGGGTTAAGCATTGGATGCTTCTTCAACGACAAGAGTTACATACGATGTGATTAGCAAGGAGTTGCTTACCTATATAAACTAGCTTCTAGCAGTGATGCCAAAGCTCACTAGGAGATAGTGTGACCATAGATCTTACGCCACTATTAGTCATGAGAGGGAAAGTGATTGGTTTAGATAGTGGGACATCTTTTATTGGATAGAAGATAAACATTGCATAGTGTTAAACCTTGCATTTAATCTTTTATAGATCATGGCACCTACTACTTCTACTGTTAAGAGCACTCCAGTTTTTAATTTGCGATCTATACTTGAACATGATAAACTATCTAGAACAAACTTTATGGATTGGTATCGAAATTTTAGAATTGTTCTTAAACACGAGAAAAATGATTATGTTATGTAGGAACCTCACCCTGATGAACCGGGAGAGGATGCTTCTACAGCAGACAAGCATGCTTATGAGAAGCATGCTACTGATTCCGTGGATATTAGTTGTCTGATGCTTGCCTACATGTCCTCCGAGTTTTAGAAACAATATGAGGAACGTGATGCTTACGATATGATCATGGGTCGTAAGGGCATGTTTCAGAACCAGGCAAGGGCTTAAAGATACAATGTGTCTAAAGCCTTGTTTTGGAAGTAGGCTGGCTGAAGAGAGCCCTGTGAGTCCTCATGTGACCAGGATGATTAGTTACACTAAGACTCTAGAGAGACTGGGTACCCTACTAGATCTGTACCTAGCTATTAATGTCATTCTCCAGTCGTTCCCACCGAGCTTTCAGTCGTTCATCATGAATTATAACATGGTTGGACTGGAGAAGACACTAGCTGAGTTGCATGTGATGATAAAATTGCTGAGGATAGTATCCGGAAGTCTCCAAATCAAGTGTTGATGGTTCAGAAGGAGGGCAAAAAGAGAAAGAGGAAGGGCAAGTCTAAGACTACAGATTTGATCTCTAGTGCGAAGTCTAAACCGGCTGGAAAGTCTAAGTCAGGTCCTGCTAACTCTGATGTGTGCCACCACTGCCACAAGCCTAGGCATTGGAAGCGCAATTGCAAGGTATATATGGAAGAGCAGAAGAACAAGGAAGTACAACTTTCACTTCACATATTAATGTTATTGAAATTATTCTTGCTACTTGTCCAAATGATTCATGAGTATTTGATACCAGATCGATAATTCATACTTGCAAATCATTGTAGGGGCTGAGTAGAGTTAGAAAGTGTGCAAGTGGTGAGCTGGATATCCATGTCGGGAATGGTGCAAAGGTTGCAGCGTTGGCCGTCGGCATTTATTCACTGTCGCTACCATCAAGACTAGTCTTGGATTTGAATAATTGTTATTTCATTCCCGACTTAGGCAGAAACATGATCTCTTCTTCATGTTAGAGGAAGATGATTTTTAATTCGTAATAAATAACAAGAGTTGTTCAATATTTTGAATGACATGATCTATGGTGTTTGTCTATTAGTGAATGGATTATATATACTGAGTCTTGATGATGCACATGTTTATAATATTAGGACTAAAAAACAATGACTCAATGATTTGAATCCTACCTATGTCTAGCATTGTCGTTTAGGTCATATAAATGAGAAGCGCGTGCAGAAGATCCATAGTAATGGACTTTTGGAGTCATTTGATTTTGAATCATATGACACATGCGAGTCTTGCTTACTTGGCAAAATGACAAAGACGCCTTTTACTGGACAGAGTGAGAGGGCGAGTGAGCTATTGGCCATAGTACATACTGATGTGTGTGGTCCAATGAGTCACACAACTAGGAAAGGTTTTCAATACTTTATCACTTTTACCGACAACTTTAGTAGATATGGCTATGTATACTTGATGAGTCATAAGTGGGAATCATTCGAAAAGTTCAAGGAGTTCCACAATGAAGTACAAAATCATATGGGTAAGACAATTAAATTTCTACGATCTGATCGTGGGGGTGAATATTTGAGCCATGAGTTTAGTGATCATCTGAAGTAGTGTGGAATTGTTCCACAACTGATTCCACCCGGCACGCCCCAATGGAATGGGGTGTATGAGCGGAGAAACCACACTTTATTGGATATGGTGTGATCCATGATGAGTCACACTGATCTTCCATTATCCTTTTAGGTTCATGCTCTAGAAACCGCAGCTTTCATGATTAACAGAGTTCCATCTAAGTCAGTAGAGAAGACAACATATGAGATGTAGTTTGGGAGGCATCTCAGTTTGTATTTTCTAAAGATTTGGGGACGTGAGGCGTATGTCAAATATATGACGTCTGACAAGCTCAGTCCTAAGTCTGACAAGTGCTTCTTTGTGGGGTATTCTAGGGAAACCAAATGATACTATTTATATAATAAAGAGGAGGGTAAAGTGTTTGTCGCTCGGAATGGTGTGTTCCTTGAGAAAGAGTTTATCTCAAAAGGAGTTAGTGGGAGGACGGTGCATCTCGAGGAGGTTCGAGAGCCGCTGGAAAGTGTTCCAAATCCTATTGAAGAACAACAGGATTAGCAAAGTGTTGTGGAGCCTGTTGTACATGCGACATCCTCACGAAGGTCTGGGAGAGTAGTCCATGCGCCAGAGAGGTACATTTTCTTCACCACTAGGCATCGTGACTTGTTGTTGTTGGACAACGACGAACCCAAAACCTATGCGGAGGCAGTGATGGGACCAGACTCTGAGAAATGGCTTGGATACATTGGATCCAAGTTGAAGTCAATGCGAGAGAACCAAGTTTGGAACTTGGTTGATCCACCCGATGGTGTAAAAACTATTGAGTATAAATGGGTCTTTAAGAAAAAGATAGACGTTGATGGAAATGTTCACATCTATAAGGCACGACTGGTGGTGAAAGGTTTCAAACAGATTCAAAGTATTGATTATGATGAAACGTTTTCACCTGTCGCCATGCTTAAGTCTATTAGGATCATCGTAGCAATTGTCGCATTTTATGATTATGAGATATGGCAAATGGATATCAAGACGGCTTTCCTGAATGGAAACTTAAGTGAGGATGTGTACATGACACAACCTGAAGGTCTTGATGGTCCGGGAAGGTGTTGACTATGATGAAACATTTTCACCTATCGCCATGCTTAAGTCTATTCGGATCATCCTAGCAATTGCCGCATTTTATGATTATGAGATATGGCAAATGGATGTCAAGACGGCTTTCCTGAATGGAAACCTAAGTGAGGATGTGTACATGACACAACCTAAAGGTCTTGATGGTCCGGGAAATGTTGGGAAAGTTTGTAAGTTGCTAAAGTCAATTTATGGATTGAAGCAAGTTTCTCAGAGTTGGAATCAAGAACGAAGAAGAGTCTTGTGTTTACAAAAGGCTAGTGGGATCTCACTCATATTTCTGGTCTTTTATGTGGATGACATATTATTGATGGGAAATGACATTCCTCTCTTGAATGTTGTCAAGACTTCATTAAAAATAGTTTCTCGATGAAAGATCTTGGAGAGGCAGTATACATTATGGGCATTAAGATCTATAGAGATAGATCAAAATGGTTAATTGGATTAAGCCAAAGTATGTACATTGACAAGATTTTGAAACGGTTCAAAATGTAGAATTCTAAGAACGGTTTTCTGCCAATGTGTGGCGCCCCGATTTACCGAAATCGGAACATTATTGAATTTCATAAGAAAAACAATAATACAAGAGGTTCATCATGCGACAATCGTACATACGACAGTATTCATGGTACGCAGACCATATTTATTACATCAGAGTTAAATAAAAACATTAATAAAGTAAATTGCATGACGAACACCTTCTTCAAGATCTTTTTGCTTGACTGGGTCGCTACTCCAGACCGTCTTCATAGTAGGCATCCTCTGAGGTGTTCAACGGGTATGAGTACAAAAAGTACTCAACAAGCCACCGCAAATGCAAATAATAATGCAGGATAGTAAACAAGGAAGGGTAATGGCTAACAGTGCAGAAAAGTACATTTTCAGTTATTGCATTTAGTGTAGTCAAATTTAATCATGCGGAAAAGTAAACATGAGCATCAACAACATCATCTAACTCGAGGAGTACGTTTTACCTCCTCGCACAACAGTCCTTACATGTCAACCAACATGCACATACATATCCAAAGTAAACTAACTGTGGGATGTCACGCAACCCGCCCTTGACCGTGGGCTCGACTTTTCGAAAGATTAATGACTCTGATCAGAGATGTACTACTGTACCCACAAGGCACGCACTCATCCCAAATGAGATGACCCATACCACGGGAACTCGTGCCAAAACCTCGGCATGAAATGCTCCAAGCGATAACCACCCACTCTAGGTTTCGCCGGCGCGCCGGGCCGCATCCCGGCTAACGTCGCACCCCCTTTTGCGCCACATCGGTACAAGCCACCCGCAGGTGCTGCTTGACCCATCTCCAAATGGTGGCCTCGGTTTGGAACACTCCATACCTTAGTTAGGACTTACCCATTAGACTTGTGGTTAGTACAGAAGTGTATTGCAATAATGGATCCCTCAGACCAGTCCTTATAGTGCCCCGGGTGCTACCGACCAATGCCCTAGCTTGCACCCGGAACCCACCATGCATACACTCACAACCATAACTCATCACCGACAGAATTCCAAAGATAAGAAACAATGGGGATCATATAGTAGAACCATGTTGCCACGACTCATTTTTATCCTATAGCGATCGAGTCAATACATTGGACACTAGCTAATAACATTAATCATGTGGTGACAAGGAAGTTAGGCGAGATAGCATGGCTTGGGTTGCACATCAAGGTCGGGGGATCCTAAATAAATATATTGTAAAGGTTTTCATTGGACTAATGCATATATATAACCTATGTGTTTTAGCGATAGTTTAATCAAACATGGGTTCAATATGCCCAAAAATTGGTTTGGTGACTTGCCTTGTTGAGCGAAGGGTGAGGGAGGAACTTCCGGGAAATATTCCGGCTCCTCGACGGCGTCGTAGTCTTTTCAATAAAATAAACACAACATTCAATTTAAGCAATATAAAATCACACAACAAGCATATAGGTTTAAGTTGGTTTAATTTAAAGGAAATCAAGGTGTAAAGTCCCTGAAATTTATTTTACAAATAATTTTAGAAGGAATTATAATGAAAGGTTGTCCTTTATAAAAAGGGGTTTTAAATGTGAGTAGTCTCATTTTAAGTTCCCTAATAAATTTTAAAATGAAAAGTTCATGTCCAAATTAGTGGTTTTCAGTATATGAACATAAAGGAATAAATATAAACTTAACTGAAGTTTAAATATTTGAATTTATATTTTTACCCTAAGGGCATTTGAATACCTATTTAAATAAACATGAAAAGTCTATAGTAAACCTACTGTTTTTATTGTATGAACATGTAGAGAATAATTTTACAAATTTTCTGAAATTGGAATGGTAATTTTTGAAGTTAAAATGCGCCAGATATGAATTTTACAAGTTTAAAACAGTTTCTGGAATTTATTTTCAAATTTAAATCCCCTCGGGTCCACGGTGAGCCAGGCCCACGGTGAACCCGCGCACTGTGTGCGTGGTCCGGCCCAATCTGGACCGTTGGATCCAGATCCAACGTGCGAGGGCGAGGCGTTGGAGTTAAAATAACGTGGACGGCTGAGATTAAAACATCGACCGGTACGCGATAAACGGCTCAGATGCGATGTGGGATTTTAAACCTAGCGAACGGCTCAGATTAGAACGTACCCCTTCGCCGAGATCTAACGGATCCAATTAAACCGCACGAGCGATTTAATCATCACCGTTGGATCCCGATCGCACGGTTGCGATCGAATCCGACACGACACGTGTCGGGGGGTTAAGTACCAGTCTTCCCCGACTCCGGCGACACGACGGTGAGCGATTCCGGTGACGTCGAGGGTTATCCGGCCTAACTAAGGCTAAATATGTAACGAGGGAACTAAGGGGAACACGAGGGTACCCTTGCGGTGGCGAACGGTCGACGGAGCGAGGCCGGCGACGAGCGGAGGCGGCAAAGGTGTTCGATTCCTTGGCGGCGACGGCGATCCGGCGGGGTTCGGTGTCGACGGAGGGGTGGCCGAGGTCGGGGTCGTCCTTGCGGTCACGATGGTGGCGAGGGCGTGGACGGAGGTGGTCCGAGGCGACGACGAGCGGTGGCCGGAGGTGAAACAGTAAGAGTGCGCTAAAAGGCGAATTGCGGGTGCTCTGTTTGTTCTCACACCGAATGGTCGTGGGGGTCGGATGCGGTGGAGGCCAGCGGGTTAAATAGGGGTACCGGCGGGGGCAGGGGGGCGCAATCGGGGGAGACCATGAGTGAACGCCGGCGAGGCGGTTTCACCGCATGCAGGCGATAACGGGACGATGACGCGTGAATTCAATGGGGGAAACGGTCGGGGCATCGCGGGGGTGTTAATGCCGGCTATAAATGGAGGGGAGGGGGAGCCGGTGAGTGGATCCGAGGCGAGGTCATCGGCCGGCGGAGTTAGGGGGGGTTGGCGTGAGGTGGACAATAGGTCCGACAGGTGGGGTCCATCGGGCAGCGGGCGAACACGCGACAAAGGGCAAGACTGACAGGTGGGCTCGGGCTCGGTCGAGGGAGGGGTGGCGCCGACAGGTGGGGCCAAGGCGTCGGGCGTGTGCGCGAAGAGAGAAGGGCTCGCTGACAAGCGGGGTCCACTGGTCAGATGGCGTGCGCGGGAGGAGTTTGCTGGGCCGGCCGGGAAGGAGAGAAGAAGGGGAGGGAGCCTGTTACTGTTTAAAATGTTTTCTGTTTAAAAATAATTGCAGAAATTGGTTTAAAATAATAAGGCTACTTCCAAGGTTGATAAAAATTTGTAAAAATTCTCAAAAATATATCTTGGCCTTGGGAGTTTATACAAAAATTTTCAGCTCCTGGTTTGGTCATTAACTCTATGTTGTAGTTCAAAATGGGAGAGGAGGGTATTAAAGGTATTTCCCAAAATAATAAATTCAAGAAATTGAATTAAATAATATTTTTATTACTTTGAAAATTTGGGGTGTTACACAATGTCACATGATATTTCTCTTAGTAAGACTCAGTGTGCTACGACACTTGATGAGATAGAGAAGATGAGTGTGATTCCGTATGCCTCTGCAATTGGATCCTTCATGTATGTCATTCTATGTACACTCCTAGATGTGTCATATGCTCTAAGACCCAGATGTGTCATATGCTCTAAGTGTTACGAGCAGGTACCAATTGAATCTGGGTGAAAGTCATTGGGCTGTTGTAACACCCCAGATTTTCAATAGAAATAAAAATTACATTTTATTATATTTTCAGGAAATGATTAATTTTGAAATTCCTTTAATGCCATTTATGCCTAAATGAACTAGAAACTAGAGGAGATGTCCAAACCAGAGGCTAGAAAATTTGTATATGATCCCATGGCCAAGATACATTTTTGAGATTTTTTACAAATTTTTATCACCAATGGAAGCCACCCAAATATTTAAAGCATTTTCAACAATTATTTTTATTCAAAAATGAATTTTAAACAGTAATGGGCCCCTTCCCCCTCTTTTCCCTCGACCAGCTGGCCCAGACCACTCCTTCCCCGCGCCCCTAACTGACAGCCAGGCCCCGCTCGTCAGCGACCCCCTCGACTTCCGCGCGCGGCGCCCGACATCTTGGCCCCACCTGTCGGCGCCAACGCCCCCGCACACCCGACGCCTCAGCCCCACCCGTCAGTGCATCCCGTTGCCACGCCCTCGCCCCGCGCCCGCTGACCGGTGGCCCCTACCTATCAAACCCGTCGTCCACCTCGCGCCACCGCTCCCAAACCCCGCCGGCCGAATCAATGCCTCTGCGATCCACTCGTCGCCAGCCCCCTCCCATTAAACTGATGTCGAGAATCAATTCCCCACGATGCGCCGACCGTTTCCCCCTCTTTAATCCATGCGTCATCGCCCCGAGAGCACCGCTCGCATGCAAGGAATGAAGCTCGTCGGCGTTCACTCTCGACCTCCCCCGATTGCGCCCCCTCTGCCCCCACCGGTGCCTCTATTTAAACCCTACGCCTCCGTCACATCCAGCCCGCACGTCCATTCACGCTTAGACTAAACAGAACACCGCGACACCCTTTTTAACGCCACACCACCGCCCCTACTACAGTCACCGCTCGCCATCGCCCGAGTCCCCCTCCATCCTCGACGACCGCACCGCTGTGACTGCAGGCGCCACCCTGACCTCGGCCACCACTCCATCGCCGATGAACCCCGCCGGAGCCCCACCACTAACGAGGACCCGAACATCTTCACCGCCCCCACTCGTTACCGGCCACGCTCCGACGACCTTTCGCCTCGCCAATGGTACCATCTTGACCGCTGAGTTATACTGATTCTATTTTAGCCCTTAGTATCCACCGTCGTCGCTCGCCGTGGTCGCTAGCCCCTCACCATCGCCGGAGAAGACGACCGACACGGGTAGAGTACCCGTGCCGTGTCGGATTCATCCCCGACCGCGTGATCATGATCCGACGGTCGGGACTAAATCAATCCCTCGGTTTATTCCTTGCCGTCAGATCTCAGCCAAACGGTATGGTTTAATCCCGCGCGTCCGTATCCATTTAAAACCCAGGATGAATCTAGGCTGTCCATCGCGTACTGTTTCAGTCTTTTAATATCGGTCGTCGATTTTCATTTAAACCGCCCGCCTCGCCCATAGCCGCCCGATCGCGATCCAACGGTGATCTGCAATCCGGCGCACGTGCACAGTGCATGGGTTCACGGTGGAATCGGTTCACCGTGGACCGGCGCCTGGTTTTTGATTTAAATTAAATTCTAGAATTGGTTTCAAACTTCTAAAATTCATATCTTGTTCATTTTAACTACAAATTTAACCATTTCAATTCCAGAAAATTCATAATTTTATTCTCTACATGTTTATGCAATAAAACAATAGGTTTACTTTAAGTATTTTATTTTTATTTGATGATGTATTTAGAGGCACTTTAGGATAAATTCTTAATTCTTTTAAAAAAATCCATAACCCCATGAAATTGTCTTAAAATTTTGAACAACAATTTCAGAATAGTTAGTGACTTCAAACCAAGTACTTTGGCCCCATCAAAACCTTTATATTTGTTATGTGATTTTGGAATGTTTATTGAATGTTATTTTTATTATTTATATCGAGAAGACTACGACACCGTCGAGGAGCCGAAATACTTCCCGGAAGTCCCTCCCTCGCCTTTCGCTGAACAAGGCAAGTCACCAAACTAACATATTGAACATATTGAACCTAGTTTTCTTAAACTATCGCTAAAACACATAGGTTATACGTGCATTAGTCAAATGAAAGCTCTACAATATATTTATTTAGATCCCCAACCTTGAAGGGCTAATCCAAGCCATGCTATCTAGCCTAAACTCCTTGTCACCATATAATTAGTACTAGTAGATAGTGTCCAATGTATTGACACAATTGCTATAAGTTAAAAATGAGTCATAGTAATTTGGTTTCTACTATATGATCCCCGTTTATCTTATCCCTGGAATTATGTTGGTGATAGAGTTATGGTTAAGTGTATGCATGGTGGGTTCCGGGTGCAAGCTAGGGCATTGGTCGGTAGCACCCGGGGCACTATAAGGACCGGTATGCGGGATCCGTTGCAATACATTTCCGTACTAACCACAAGTCTAGTGGGTAAGTACTAACTAAGGTATGGAGTGTTCCAATCCGAGGCACCACTTGGAGATGGGTCAAGCAGCACCTACGGGTGGCTTGTACCGACGTGGCACAAAAGGGGGTGCGACGTTAGCTGGGATGCGGCCCGGCACGCTGGTGAAACCTAGAGCGGGTGATTATCGCTTGGAACATTTCATGCTGAGGTTTTGGCACGAGTTCCCGTGGTATGCGTCATCTCGTTACACTTTGGTGTTTGGGATGAGTGCGTGCCTTGTGGGTATAGTGGTACACCTCTGATCAGAGTCTAAAATCTTTTCGAAAAGCCAAGCCCACGGTCAAGGGCGGGTTGCGTGACATCCCACAGTTAGTTTACTTTTAATGGATGTGCATGATGAATTGGCATGTAAGGACTGTTGAGTGAAGAGGGAAAACGTACTCCTCGAGTTAGATGATATTATGATGTTCATGTTTAATATTCTACATGATTAAATTTGACTACACTAAATGCAATAACTGAAAAATGTACTTTTCCGCACTTTGAGCCATTACCATTCCTTTGTTATTACTCTGCATTATTATTTCATTTGCGGTGGCTTGTTGAGTACTTTTGTACTCATACCCGTTGGACAAATACTTCAGAGGCTGCTTACTATGAGGAGGATGGTCTGGAGTAGTGACCCAGTCAAGAAGAAGATCCTGAAGAGGGCGTTCGTCATCCTATTTATTTTCATTGTTTATTTTATTTGTTTACTCTTATGTAATAATGTGGTCTGCGTACCACGAATGATTGCCGTATGTACGTTGTCGCATGATGAACCTCTTGTATTATTGTTTTTCTTTGGAAATTCAATAATGTTCCGATTTGTTAAATCGGGGCGTCACAGCTGTTGTAAGGAGTATCCTCAAGTACTTGAGAAGGACTGAGTAAATGTTCCTAGTATACGGTGGTGAAGAGGAGCTCGTTGTAAGTGGTTATACAGATGCTAGCTTTCATACCGATAAAGATGATTCTCGATCGCAATCTGGCAATGTGTTCTACCTCAATGGAGGGGTAGTGAGTTGGAAGAGTTCCAAACAAGAGACGATGGCCGATTCTACAACAGAAGCCGAGTATATCACTGTTTCAGAAGCTGCGAAGGAGGCTATTTGGATCAGAAAGTTTATTTCTAAGTTGTGTTTTGTTCCTAGTGCGTCCAGTCTAGTGGACATCTATTGTGATAATAGTGGTGCCATTGTGCAAGCCAGGGAGCCTAGACCGCACCAGTAATCTGTTGATAGCAAAAAATGGCATTAATGGCTAGATTATCAAAATATCAATTTTTGGTGATTTGGGCCGAAAGTACACATGTCCAGGGTCTGTCCGAAGCCCTACAGGGCCGAAGTCCATCGAGCTATGGGCTCCGAAAGCCTCTAGCCAGCCTATGGGCTTCGGCCAGGAAGCCTTCGGAGGCCCATGCTGTCGAAGCTTCGGAAGCCTTCGGAGGCCCACACTGTCAAAGCTTCGGCCCAAGGAGCAAGCCTCGACGGGCCTGGCCGAAGCCCACGCTACTGAAGCTTCGGCCCGAGGAAAATCGACGGGCCTGGCCGAAGCCCACGCTACCGAAGCTTCGGCCCGAGGAGCAGGCCTCGATGGGCCTGGTCGAAGCCCACGTCGGCAGAGATAGAATTGGATGCGTTTCCAGCTCAGTCTTTATCTCTATCTGGCCGTATTAATAGCAGATTAGATTAGGAATTAGACCCCTATAAATAGAGAGGCAAAGCCCGCGTGAGAAGCCCCCCCCAACTCAAACCAAACCAAAGCCAATGCTTTGATCGTATTTACCTTACCTTTACTTTCCTGTACCTCTTCGTGGGTTTTCCTGGAAGCCCTCCATCGGCTGCTACGGAACAGTGGTAATCCTTGTTACTTCGCCTATGAAGTATCTGTTAATCTACGTAATAGATTGCTATCGCCTTGGTAGTTCACCCGTGAAGTATCCGCTAATCTGCGTAACAGATTGCTACCTTCGCTACTAGTGCAACACTTAGCAAAATTCGGTCCTCAGGCCAAATTGGTACTTCGCATTCTTCTGTTTCTGGTTCGCAAGTTTGGAGCCACTTCGTCGGAGGTGTCCGGAGCTGAGAGATCGGTTTCGGAGGTCCCCAGGACACCCTTCGGCGGGACTGTAGGCTTCGGCAACAGGCTTCGCCAGCATACTTCATCGCAACAGGCTTCGCCACGACCATACTCCGCACCGGACGAAGTTGCACTCGCGCGTGGCCCTCACGTCACTATTCTGTACTTTGCTGTATTGGAGATCGCACGTCGAACCCCGCTGTTCGGAGGTGATTATCGCGTCCAGGTCCATTTGGAGTCCATCTTCGACCGGATCAGTCCGAACGCCGAAGCACCTTTTGGCAGAGTACTTCACACCAGACGCCGAAGGTACCCTTCGGTGACCCCTTCGCACTAGACTTCGAACCAGATGGGCTCCGACTGGTTTGTTGATTTTATTCTGTTTAATCTATCTTTTTCGGCTAATTGGATTATTTTGTGTAATATGGTTGCCTGGCAACTCCACCCCCCTTATCACTATTAAGGGTAGTCGGAACACGACGTCGGTGCCACGTCCCGCTTAGGCCTGTCCCTAAGTATCTGTGCACTTTTGGATCGTCGAACTGACCCAAGTACGGGGGCACGTTTCCGTGTCAACAAAATCCAAACATATACTTTGGTGATATCACCTTATCCGCGAGATCATTGAAAGAGGTGATGCGAAGATTAGCAAGGTGCACACGGATTTGAACATGACGGATCCGTTGACGAAGCCTCTTCCACAACCCAAGCATAAGGTGCACCTGAGCTCCATGGGTATTAGATACTTGTGTGAGTGAGTCATGTGTATGTGGAAGATGCTATTAGAGTCTATGCTAATGTGTAAGGATAATTGTTATCTTGTTCCTTGAATAAATGTTGTTTGCATTTAATTAATGAGTACGACTTGTTATGTGAAACTATTTTCTTTATGACGATGTTGTTCAAAAGGGTCCCTAATCTTGTCATCATGTGGGACGGTGATGATACATGGATTAGCACATCCGACTGATTGATTATTGTGTTTCACATATCATAAACATAGAGATATCAAATCAGTGGTGTGGACACATTTTGGTGAACATGGTGTTGGACAGACCCACTTGAGATAATGTTGGGATTGTTATTGTATTGTGCCATCATTTGTCATCTCAAATGGTATACCTACAGAGTCCTTGGACCTAAGATCGTCATTTGATTTTAGAGTGCGTAGTGACACACTTAGATGCTTTCTAATGTTATTCCATAACAGGGTAGTAATAAGGGTTGTTTTCAGGTGTGTTGTGAAACATGTCATGGGATGTGAGCGGTTAAGATGGAATTTACCCCTCCTAATAACGGGAGAGACATCTCTAGGCCGCTCGAGGTATTGGATTGGAAAAGTGCATGGCCATGCCACTATGACTAGGGAATTAGTCATGATTTGAATCTGATACTTATTCGAGTGAAAATGTCGAGCTATCCAACAAGGGTGGCACAAATCTCACCTTGAGCTTGACTGACGGCGTGTGGTAAAGGGAATTGTTCTTTCGTATATCAAGGTTCAGTTAAAATTGATTTTGTACGCTTTCAGGGGTCAATATGTGCTGCTAGGTACCTCTATTGATCAGTGAGTCGGAAACGGTTTCCGGTGAACAATCGTTAGTGTATGAACCTATCGGGTCACACACTTAAGGGGATGGATTGAGAAACATGCAAAGAATTGATTCTTGTGCAAGTGGGAGATTGAAGGTTGTGCCCAAGAAAATTCCGTGGATCGGAAGTTCCGATAGGTAGTATCGGAAGTTCCGATTATTATCTGGTCTCGATACAGAGAGAAAATGTTGCTTCGGAAGTTTCGATATGGTATCAGAAGTTCCGACGAGCCGGAAGTTCCGATTTGAAATCGAATAATTTTGTACTAATCGGATGTTCCGATATGGTATCGGAAGTTCCGAGGTGGGTGAAAATAGATTGGATTTGTTGCGTGTCAAACTATATCGGGAGACCTAAAATACCCTGTCATAAGTTCTGATCTAGGATCAGAAGTTCTGACATGGGAGAATAGATTGGATCTGTTACGGTTTTGAGGGTTTCGAGATAAGCATGACCAAGGGGCTATCAGCCCTATAAGGGCTTGTTTGGGAAGCCCAATCCCCATGGGGATTTCGGCCCAATCCCTGTGGAAATTCTAGCTTGGGGAATTTAAACACTGTTGGGCCTCACTGTCCATTTGGATACGTGTGGGCTGAAATTTCCACGGGCCACAGTGGCCCTTTCCCTGCCTGTCCACGGGGAGAGAAAAAATCTCCTACCCACTCCTAGCGTAATCTCCCCGTGCGCCGCCAGGGCCCGAGCTGGCGCCGCGCCCTGCCCGCTCGGCGTCGCCGTCCCGCTCGGCGAGGCGCCGCCCCTCCCGCTCGGTGCCGCCCTCCAGATCGGTGAGGCGCCGTCCCTCCCGCTCGGCCATTCTCCCTTCTCCCGCTCGGCAAATCTGGCTCCAGGTATTTCGTCGATGGCCTTCTCCCTTCTTCGTCTCTATCTCGCCCATTTTTAATCTTTTCCATCGGCGATCCGATTACGGGCGGCGGCGTTCGTCGGAGCAGCCGGCCACAGCCAGCCCGAGAGGTATGTTCCTGTTTCTCGCTCGCCCCATCTACCGTACCGTCGATCGCTAGTAGGATTTACTGGGTTAGTTGCGTACGACTGCATAGTTGGGGGAGGTGCAGGAGGTGCAACAACAGGCTGTTGTTGTCCTTGTGCCTGTGTTGGACTCGAGGGCTGTACTTGTGCATAAACCTGGATGTGTTGTTCACAACTGGACTGGGGAACATCTGAGTTGATGAGCACATCTACTATTTATTTGTTAGTGATGCTTCTTCTGTTTCTAGTCAGGCCATTTGATAGCTCGTTTTTACACCATTTCTGTGCTGGATTGGTAGCATTTATGACCTTTGGGGACATGGTTATAGATGCCAAATTTGCTGAACCAGTGTGTACTGATTATTGACTATCTAACATTCAACTAGTTAACTATATCTTGTTGCTTCCACTAACCATCTGTTTGGGTATTGCATGTGTTTCTTTGCTTTTGTATTGTTTCATATGAACAGATCATATTTTGCTCAATTTGCAAGCTGTATTGTTCCTATTTCAGATATTCTACAGTGTTGACATCAATGCAAGTTGTTTTATTCTCATTTGAATAACCGCTCATTATTAATTGTTTCCTTTCTATAAATGTTAGATGATGGGTTCTAGAAATGACATTATGGAATATAGGAAGGAGAAAATTAAAAAGTTCATGCAAATGGAAGAAGAAGAAGATGATGAATTCTTTTTCGTAATTATTCCTAGCATACTTGAATGTTATATGCAGCTAATGAGTATGCATGCTTTAAGCTCTACTTTACTTGCTCTACTGATGCTGAGAGATAGTTGGATACTAAGAAATGTACTTGGACAGATAATGAGATATTGAGTTGCATACTGTACTGATTATTCATGTATTATTGCAAAAGTAAAAAGAAGGGGGTTTGATGGGTTTGATCAGCTGAAACTAGCATACATTGGGCTTGACACACTAGAGTAATTAAGTAGTTTGATCTGTCTCTGTCTGATAACCTTTCCATGAACACTGGATTGGTCCTTCCTGGAGTTTTAACTTGAGTTTTAATCTGTAGTCTGACAATAGACACCACATGTATGCCATGATCTCACTGAGTAGTTTGTTCTGTTTGTTGTTATTGTGATAACTTGAGTTTTCTGTATCTTGTGCAGAGGCGATAAAGCATTCTGCAGCAGTGACGAGTGCCGATACCAGAAGAGGGTTTCCGACGCACGCAGTGGACAATTTGCGCTAGTTGAGATGGGATTTGTTTTTCAATTTTTCTATTACTGTATCTTTTGTCTACGGAGGAGACACATGATCCCCTAAACAACTGCGATGAGATTTGTTTTTCAATTTTTCTATTTCTTTTCGTTTCCTAGACTTCATAAAATTGGATGTTGTTTTTGGCCACAAGAATCAGGAATGGTTTAGTCTTTTGCGGATTAAAGACCTTTGCCCACTTTTGTTCAATGTTTTGATGATTGGCTGTTTAGGGCATCTTGTTCTATATGATGTGTTCTATGATCTTGTTATGATGATAATTGTATTTTCTCTAGTTGAGATAGAGTGAGTGATTTGTGAGCTTTGTTCTACATGCAATGTAATTGAGCTTTGTATTTTACCCTTGTTGAGAGAGAGTGAGTGATCTTTTGTTCTACATGCAATTGAATTCATAAAAATTAGAGCTTTTTTACACTTGCTATTGAGTAGGAGGATTTTTATCCTCTTCGGTTCCCAAATAGTGGCTGGGAATATTTTCCCCAAGGGAAATTTCTTCCTAGGGAGTTGGAGGGGGAGAAATATGTCACTCAAAATCCCCTTTGGGATATTATTCCCTGGAGTTTTACTCCCCCTCTACCCAAACAAGCCCTAAAAGGAGAGGAGGAGGATGTCTTGGAACAAGGGATAAGCCTAGATTGGACCTAGCCACCAAAGACTCCTCTCCTCCCTTTCATTATCTTAATCGTTGAGGGCAAGGATCCCCGTCTCTCACGTGCGGTGCTAGCACACTGTCGTGGGAGGTACTCCCTCCCTGTACGCATGGACTCTATGGAGGCGTTGCTCTAACAGCGATGCTCGTGGGCATCTTCATGTGAACGACTATGTCGTCTTCATCGATCAGATCGACAAGGGATGGCAATGATGATGTGAGGATAGGCTTGACGCGCTACTCCGACATCTTCTTCTCTTGTACATAGCGCGTCTCGTGCTATAAGGTAACGATCCATGATCTCGCACACGCATGAATCTTGGGCTTAGGGCGTAAACTTTTGAATTTACCGGCTAGCGTAGCTCCCTTATTCCCCAATAGCCTGGTGGTACGGGGGCGCGTGAGGTGGCGCTTGGTAGCTTGGTGGTGCGCGGAGGCATCCCCAATGGTGGTCGGCGGTGATGACATCAGCGCATGGAGTCGGCGCCCGGCAGTTGCGTGGAGTTGGTGCTCAACAGCGGCACAAAGTCAGCACCCGGCAGGGGCACCGTGTCGACACTCAATAGTGGTGCTAAGTCAGTGCTCGATAGTGTCATATCGGTGTGGAGGTGCACGATGTCGGTGCAAAGGCAGGGTGGCAACCAATGACGATTAGGATGACCACGATGTGAACTCTTTTGTTAGTTGTTATGTTGTTAAGCGACGACCATGAGGCGGTGCGAAGCGGTAGGGCTCGGAGCATGGTAGCGCGGAGACCAGGAAGCGGAAAGTGGAAGCGTGATGTCTAGGAGGTGGCGTTTGAAGGCCGAAGGTGAAGTGTGGTGTCCCTCGTCGGTGGTTTAGTGATCCAATCTATCTTGCAGTGGTGTTTGTGTGGGATTCGAGGTTGCTCTGAGCTGGCGGTAGTCAGCTCCTTTCCAATGTGGTTTTCTCTAATGGCATCTTGGCATTTGTTGGTTATTTTATCTCATTTTTATTTCCTCCCTTCTCTTGGAGCTCCTCTTCTTGTTTGGTCATCTTCCTTCTCGGTTGTGGGGTACTTCCTCGGTCTGGTGGTAGTCATCTTAGGGACTTATGTTATTTGTCTTCTTATATCATCGTTTGCAGGAGTGATGTTAATGACATCGCGTTGGCCTAGTTTAGGGGTGATAGGGTGTTGCTCCCTCGGGTGTTTTTATTTTTTCTTGATTACAATACTCTTATATTTTCTTCTTTTATATCAATATATACACCTTTACATTATCTTGTGTGAATTGCTTAAAAACATCAGTTTTTTCATATTTTCATCAGCTAGATACTTAAACTAACTAGCTACTAAAAATCTTTAACTAAAATAAACATGCCATTTTGTGCGTGCATTCACAAAGATAGAAGTAGGCACTAAAGACTCTTTTCTTTTTGTAAAGGAATGATGAATCTCCATCGGTTAAAGCTACCTCGAGACCGTCGCGATATAAGTCACAAAACTCTCAAAAGAGAAGCGACAAGTTGTTTTTTAATTCCTTGAGATCAAACATAAGTACTAGCAGTTGTGTGTACTGATCCACAGCATCGGGCACCTAAAAGCAACACACTTGTCATTAAGCCAGGCTAGTTGTAGCATCCAAGCATATATAACAACAGCACAAGTGCATGCTACACTGAGCTGTCATGTTTTGGAACTTACGGCTGCAAAAGAGACAAGTTTGTTTTTGCACGAGAATTTGGTGCTTGGTAGATATAGAACAGCATGTCTGAAGACCTATAGGTGTTGCAACTCCAAACATGGACAAGTAGGCAACAACTCTTAACCTGGGAATTACTATATAGATAAGTTTACTATCCTACCACCCCACTAGACACAATGATGCATGCAATCGATCTCTATATATTTTGTTGCAGAATGCAACGAAGCTGCAGGTTAGGTGTGCATCTCGATTGCTCGAGTTACTGTGAAGTTGCAGGCTTGTAGAAGTTCGTTGCAATGTGCAAGGAATCTTTAACTTTTAGGGAAATTTTGGTAGTACATAAGTGTGACATCTGATGTAGCTGTTGTGGTAGAGACATAGAGCAGGTTATTCTATGGAACCATCAATTCCGTGGCAATTTGCTATAGGATATTATTGAATATTTTTTGATATCACTGACACTATTTTTTGTTTGTAACGTTTTGGTGTGAGAAACTTTCGTAAATGATCAGATTATCCCTCTCAACATGGAGTTTAGTTGTTCTTATATTAAAAAACTACCTCAATTACCCATTTCAAGTAAAGACAATACTATACATTCATGGTTAGCTCAAGAGCATACATGAGGAAGGGCAATCTTCATTTCACATTCCAAAATGTTAGAAATAAATAAAAAAGTGCCAACAATATTATGTAGCAAATTGTTACATAAACATGGTGCACCACAGGCCACATCACAGCATCATTTTGCGTATGTGCTATGGCAGATGTTACACTTATGTATTGTTCTATAGCAAACTTTCATATCAATTTAAGTTCTTCTGCTCTAATAAATAAGATACCTAATGTCAGGCTGCCATTAGCGACAATCTACAATTGTACATAACTTCTTCTCATGGGCTCATGACTGACCTATGTAGAACATTTGGAGGTGCGGCCGAATAAGCTATCTAGGTTGTCCACCTATGACAACACGCAACAAGTTGCACAAGTCATGGCATATTATTCTCGAGTGACATTCACCTAGCTACTAGCTAAGTACGACTGTTTGAGTACCTCGTAGTAGTATTTGTAATTCTGTATGTGTTGATTGGAAAAGTGGCGATATACTATATGGCAATCAAAGTTGTGTGCTCATGCACTCGAAGGGACGTCGTAGCCCTTGTTTTTATGAACGCAAGTAAGTTCACATGCACTAGAGTACATGTGTACATGATCTCCTCGACGAATCGATCCTGAACGACAATGACTGGGTTGCTTACTCTGGTCTGCTGCGAGATTCATCAAATAAAGGAAACCTCGAACTCGATCGTATGCACGAGATGACGTATCTACTGTAGAAAACAAATGCAATCTGTGGGCGCCTTGCGAGCCCTATGCCCATGTTCTATGCAAGCTGCTGGTTTTGTGCAGTGGGAAAAGACGCGTGCTAGCTGCGCGTACGCGGCATATCGAAAGGAGCAGGCGAGCAAAACACTCGAAACCGGCATGTGGGCATGTGGCTTTGTGCCCAAGTGACCAACACTGAGCGCTAAACCCTGCGGTGGGTTGTAGCCCATTAGAGTATCTAGATATCTTATACTATAGTCAAATTTAAGGCATTTGCTCTAAAAATCATTCTCCAGTAGATTCCCTATCTCATCTTTTATCCTATCTCATCCCCTACTCTTCGCTCCTCATTCCTAAATCTAGGGATCTCTCTCTCTCTCTCTCATTCCCTATCTATGACACGTCTGCACTAGAAAGGAAGAAAAAGAAAGGAGAAAAAAAATAAAATAAAATAAAAAAATGTAAAAATAAGTGTTGTAAATTTTAAGATGTTTTTGAGATCAATTATTTAGAGTAATTAGAGAATATTTATTTATTCATGAAAAAAATAAAAATTCACGATAAAAAATAGTTGTAAAAAATATAATCATTGTAATTTTTACCGTTAAATGATAATAAAAAAATCTATCAATCGTCGACAACAATAATAATCATACATAATAGTATATGTGTTAGAGATATGACCGTTACAATATAGTCGTTAGAATTTTTATCTTTTTCAAAATATAGAGAATGAGAAGAGCGAAACGTATAGAAATGGAATCTTTACGAGCTATAGGAACGAGTTTGAGCAAAATGAGACGCTCTTATGCTGGTAGCGAAACTTGGCTTCGTCCCACCACTTCAGTCTGCTGCTTGCCCCGCGCATCATGGCGTAAGGTTTCGCGGGCCGCTCGCGTCGCGTTCCAGTTCCACGGGTCGAGGCCCATGCGGCATGCGCGACCGGGAAAACTAGGTCGGTCCCGAGGCCATCCCACGCTGAGCGGGCCAAGGATAGCCACGCCCAAGGCCGTGCGCGTGTGGCGTGTAAGAGTCCACGGACCACGGGGGAGATGCTTAGCGGGGCCGTAGCTCACCATGGATGAGCGTACTGAGAAATAGGTTCCAATGGGCCTTGCACAGCGGAGCGTTCTGCGTTCCGAGTTATCGTCAATTGTAAAAAAAGAGATGTTGCTAGTTGCTGCCAAGGATTGAATTGTGTAAGACTTGTTGAGAAACGAATCTGCATGGGGCTTGGTTTCTTTGTGCGGGATAATTCAAAATTTAGGAGAAGGAAATCCATGTTTATCTTTAATAGGATTTCTATTTTATTACTAATGAGCTCTCTTGGAATGGGATAAGACTATACACACAATTAATCTAATAAAAAGACACAATTGATCTAATAAAAGAGAGTTCTATCTCTAATATATGTGTATACTGTCTTTTATTGGTGTTCTCTAAGGAGAGACGTGAATATACATTTTCTTGACATCTCAACTATTGTGGGAGGGATGAAAAACTATACCGTTCTACAATATGTTATCAACACGATCTTCCACTAGGCTTCTGACTCGTGGTTGTTCTCATCCTCATCAACCAAGTTTCGATTAAATTTTTGGTTGATCTTGTGGGTAGATTACTTATGTCTTTCTCCCGTGTTTCGTTGATTTGCGTTCGACTATGAGTCTATGACACAGTAGAGGCGACACGGTAGATGTACGAGATTTACCTTCCAACGTTCGACGACTGCTCCTGCTTCATCTATGCAAGCCTGGGCTGATTCGCCCACGACACGATTCACTAGGCCCATTGTTTTCGTGCAATTCTTTAAAATTCCGGCTTCCAAAACAGTGTATCACGAGTAGAGACGGATCCGCACGGCTCACGCGGCCACGCCCACCGCCTTCGAAATCCTCGACTCCTTGTGCTTCCGGCTAATCCGTGGTCAGCCCTGGCGTTCCGCCGCGCCGTGCGCGGCAGGGCAAACCCCGCGTGCGGCTCTTCCCTCTGGTGGGTGACCACGCCGCCGACCGCCCCGCCCCGCCCCACCCCGCCCCGCCTCGCCTCGCCTCGCATGGGCGCGCTGCTTCCCTCGGCGCTCGGCTGACGATTGCGCGGAAGCCAGAAGGATCATCCGCGTCGTACATGTCACTTGTTAGGTCTGAACATTGAACTGCACAATTCCAAGGACTCACTGACGAACTGGGCAACTGGCACCGGAAAAGGAGTTGCTCCTCACTGCTGCGGCCTGCGGGCAACTTTTCCTTCTTTTTGCTGGGCACGGGGCACCAAGCCACCAACCGATACAGCAAGCGGAGTGTAGAGCAGATGATTTCTCCTGCTCTCGTAAAGCAAGCACGTGGGATCTCAGTGGCTCATCCAAATGTCAGGTTTCTCGGAACAGATCAATGCGCGGATTCTCCTGCCTCGAATCATGTAGGCTGCCCTGCATTCGTGATTCGTTGCATTGCGTAGGGTCGTTGGGAATAGCCCTCCGCAGCTGGATGTCCTCAACGCTGAACTGAAGTTGTTGCAAAGCTGACTTTCTTTTCCTTCAGCATAGAGGTGAGCTTCGTCACCTTTTGTCCATAGCCGAATCCGCTTGAGTTTTTTAGAAAATATATACTTGAGTTCATTTCTTTGTCCAGGAGTTGGTAAATTGCCTGAAAGAGCCACAGTTTTCATTCGTACTTTCCTCACAATAGGATTATGTGATAGTGTGATACAACGAAATCTGACAGAATATAAGCACCAGAAATACCTGCTACACCAATTCCCAGGGACCTGAAACATCTTTTTGCTATGCCTTGTTACTATCTGGAGTAGTTAATCAGCACAAGTACTATACATCATTCAGCGTGCCCATTCGTATTTCGTACTGAACATGAAAGTTTATTGTCATATTTGCTACAGCATTGCCGCAGACTACACGATTGTAGTAGTAGTGTTGCAGCTTCCAATACCTTTACATGTTGTCGGTGACAAAGATTCTTAACCAGTACTAGCATCCTATGTAGATCTAAGAGTGATTGGTATTGCTAGCTCACCACTAACCCGTAACCAGCAGCCTATTATATGCAGATTTTAGAGAGAGAGGCCTGTTAGTATTAGCTCTCGGGGAGGAGAAGGGGACCGAATCCCTCTCCTCCCTGGTAATTCGGAATTAGGCTAACTAACCCCTAATGTCAAGCGTCCTGATCGGGGGCGCACTCCACTAACCTGTTGAAGGGCCCCCATCGCACAACACATATATATAAGGAGTTCGTTCTGAGAGAACTAGACTCTACGTGCTAAGTGACCCGATCTGTGGTTTTTTGTGCTGGAGCGACGGGAAGCCTCCCTCACCTCCACCCGACTGGCCGGACTTCTACGACGCCACAACACCATGCCATGGCGTCCTCCTCACCCTGGAGCACACTCAAGGTACACACCTAAGTTCTACCCTACTAGACCTAACCCTAGACGATCCTAACCCCCTTAGTTTCAACAATGGTATCAGAGCAGACCTAGGGCTAGGCTAGTTAGGGGTAAGGGTGGTGTCGGATCCCCTTGACCCGCACCACCGCCGCGCCAAGATCCCTAAGAAATCTGACTAAGACGCCTCTATGAATCCGTAAGAATAGGTGAGAATGGGGCTAGGTTTTTCCTTGGCGCAAAACCCCCCATGTCCCTCTGTGAATACCGAATGCAAAACCCTAAGACCCCCATGTCCCTCTAAGAATCCGGCACCTAAGACCCCCCTGTTGCCCTCTGTTTCCCTTGGAAGAACACCCCTAAACCCCTAAGGAGCCCTTCGGGTAAGACCAAGAACAAAAAAAAAGGGAAAGGGGAGCCGACATGCCAAATCAGAAGGCTAGGGTTAGGAAAAACCCTAACCCTAACCCTAAAATGGACTAAGATGGGAGCAGGGACCTTACCTGCGCTCCTCGCCGTCGGATCTGCTCGCCGGAGTCCGGGAAGACCACCGCTGCCGCCGTGCTCCGCTCGGGTCGGACCATTGTGAGCGCCGCCGGTCAGCTCGACGGAGCGCCGCTCACCCTCGGGTGAGCGCGCGGCTCCGGCCAGCTAACCGGCGGGCGGCATGACGCAGTCGCCGTCGCCGTCGGGGGCCGCCGCCGCTCCGCTCCGTCGCCGCCACGCTCTCGCCCCGCCGCCGCTCCGCCACTCGGCCCTTGGGCTCCCGCACACGCGCGCGAGCAAATGAGCTAGGGTTTCACAGACGGACGGCGCGACGCGGTTTTGTGCGGGCGCAAACGGCGCGCGGCTGTCGGATCTGATCCGACGACCGGGATCAGTCGGACCGACATTTAGCCCAGGCGGGAGCGGGAATTGGCGGCCCAGGCCCAGGTTGTGGCCTGGGTGCGCGGGCGCGCGCGGGGAGCGCCATGGGCCGGGCGGTTTTCACCTTTTGGGCTGGCCTCAGTACTGTTTGGGCTGAATCATTTTTCTGTTTTTCTTGAATTAAGAAATTAATTTTCCAATTAAGTAATACCTGGAAATTCAGAAAAATGCCCAAAATTAAGGAAAAGATAAGTTATCTGCGGGTAAAATTTTGTATAATTTTCTCAAGATCCAGTAATTTTATTATGAATTTTTCAGCAATTTTAAGCACTTTTATGATATTTTCTTTATTAAATTTAGTCTAAGGACTATATTTAATTAAGGAATATTATTTTAGAATTTATGTTTAAGTTTAAATTTCAGAATTTTATTACTATTTTAATCAGTGTACTAATTAAGATTAAGTATACCGCTGTGCATATACTGTTTAAAATAAGTAATGTATCAATTATGATTAAGTTCTTCCGCTGTGCATACACTATTTAAGATTACTCAGAAATTTTGTGTTCTGAGTTTTAAAGCACTTTAGTATTTTTGTGATATTTATTTATTAAATTTAGTCCAAGGACTACATTTAATTGAAGAATATCTATTAGGAATTTTGTTAAGTTTAAATTCAGAATTTTCATTACTGTTTTAAGCAGTGTATTAATTAAAATTAAGTCTTTCGTTGTGCATGTTTATATTAAGCCTTTCATTACACTATTTAAAATTAGTACCATGCTGTAAATTCAGAATTTTATTACTGATTAAGCTGTGTATTAATTAGTTTAAGACTTACGCTGCGAATACACTGTTTCAAGATTAGTACCATGTTCATCCTATCAATTAAGTAGCATTTATTATGTCAATTAAATTTGAACCAACGAGATAATTTAATCTGGCATTATAAATGTTGTATTTTGTTAACATAGTGATTTTATCTCCTGACCAACGTTGGTGATGAAATTACTGTGGTTTAGTTGATTTGATTCTATTTCTGCCCAACGGTGATGTAGAATTAATTCGCCTTTGAACTATTAAGTGTATCACATGTTAATTTTGACCAACGTTAAATTTTCATGTATCATATTATATCTGTTATAATATATTTGATAATGTTCCTTATTAGAAATTTGCTAAGTCATATCTGCGGCATTGAGTCTCTCAATGGTGAGAACTACGGTTCCCGGAGATGAGATATTAAGTTAGCGATTGTGCTATAGGACATAAATCTTGCTTTAATGCTTGATTGTCTAACTAAGCGTGCGAAGCCCGTGATCTGAGAAGATGAAAGCCAAGAGGCTTTTGTCATAAGGTTACGTGACTTCGCCGAAATAAGAATAAAATAAGACATATAGTATTAAAGGAAATCAGTGGAAACACAAAATGCATTATGATTAAGAGCTCCATTATGGAGCTAATTAGGGGTTCTATCCCACGTCATGATACTGCAAAGAGTATCTGAAAGTGACTTTTCTAAGGCGTATGCTAGCACGCTTATTAAGAAAAGTTTAATAAGTTTTTGCGACATGGTTTTCAAAGCTGAAACCCATGAATAAAGAGCTCGATGAGGATATTAGCTTCCAAATTTATATTATGACGTTACACTAAGTTTTCTGATCATTTTGTGATCAACTACAACTTACAGCGAGAGTGTTGGAGTCTGTAAGTGCTGATTTCAAACTATGTATAAGAATTAAGAAAGCACACAATGATTTAGGTCATAATGTGCAACACAAATAAGGGGAAGAAGCATTATAATACTTGTTCTAATGATGCTAAGGACTCCTCTTATAAGCTCACATAAAGGAACATGATGTCTTGAGGGCATGTACAGACATGTAAGGAGGAACACCACATGAAGGAATATGTGGAGTTCCCAAAATGGATGAACAAGAATGGTAATACATGAATTTCGCACTTAGAAATAAAGTCTTTAGTCTTGCTTTTGAGCATGACAAACTTTATTTATTTTCCCAAGATGATTTTATCATCTGAGAATAATGATAAGAGCAAAAGAATTGATGACGTATTTTCGAAATTATGGCACTACCTAATGGACCATATTTCGAGGGGGAGGATTGAACGTTTAGTCAATTCTTCCGCTTTAGTTTCTTAGACTGAGTTTCAAGCATATATTGCATTAAGATAATACGTCAAATAAATTAAGAAAGACGCGAAATTAAGTTTAATGATTGTAGTAATTTTTATCTCCTGACCAACGTTGGTGATAATGTTATTATATTTAAGCTCAATTGATTTTAATTCTGCCCAACGGTGATTTAGAATTAATTAATTAACATTTATCCAATCTAAGAGCGATCAGATCATAGCGATCAGATCATAAGTTGCTTTGGATAAATTTAAGATGTTTTTAAGGCTGATTCTAATATCAGCATGATCTAAAGTTTAAAAAGAGTAAGATCTGACCGTGTTATGGTCAATATACCCCGTATGGCCGATTTCTTGACTCCTTTTGCCAAGGTT
>JAAALK010000285.1:90443591-90589588 GCA_019279435.1 Zizania palustris
AGCTGGGTCCTTGCCACGGGTGCGACTAACCACATGACAGGGGCTCGGAGGTCTTCGCCGAGCTCGACCCTCACGTGCATGGTACGGTGAGATTTGCGACGGCTCGGTCACGAGGATAGAAGGTCGCGGCTCAATCATCCTCACCTGCAAGGACGCGGCCATCGCACTCTCCCCGGTGGTTTCTTCATCCAAGTCTAAGGCAAGTATAATCAGGCCTCGGACAACTTGACGAGTCCAGAACCATACGACATCAAGAATGGCGCGCTCGGATATTGATCAACAGGCCGTCTGCTTGCGAATGTTGAAAGGGATCCGTCTCGGCTGTACTACCTCAATCTCTACTTGGGCTTCCTGTGTGCTTGATGGCGCAGCATCCGAGGAAGCCTGGAATGGCATTCTCGTTATGGTCATCTAGTTTTGGCTCACTCCAGAAGCTGGCGGCACGAAGAATGGTGAGAGGTCTGCCACAATCTCTCACGTCGAGCAGTGTGTGACGTTGTCTTCTCGGTAAGCAACGTCGCACGCCATTTCCACGCAGGCGAAGTGGCGAGCTGGGCTGCCTCGAGCTTGTTCATGGGGACTTATGCGGGCCAGTCACCCCGGCGACCCCCAGTGGCAATAGGTACTTTCTGCTTCTTGTTGATGATATGAGCCGCTACATGTGGCTACGGCTCCTATCCACCAAAGATCAAGCGCCAGCGGAGATCAAAAATTTTCAGGCAGCTGTTGAAGTGGAGACAGGGAAGAAATTGAAGACGCTCCGCACTGATCAAGGTGGCGAATTCACTTCCATCGAGTTCGGCCAGTATTGCGCCGAGCGTGGCGTCCAGAGGCAACTCACTGCCCCGTATTCTCCTCAACAAAATGGGGTAGTGGAGCGACGAAACCACCGTGGTGTCCATGGCACGGTGTATGCTCAAGGCGAAGAAATTGCTCGATACTTTGGGGCGAAGCTGTGTCGACCGCTGTGTACATCCTCAACCGAGCGTCGACGCGAGCTCTTGAAGAGGAAACTCCGTACGAAGCTTGGCACGGCAGGGCACCAGCCGTACATACTTCCGCACCTTCGGATGCATTGCCCATGTGAAGGTAACTCGGCCAAACCTAAAGAAGCTCGATGATAGAAGCAGGAAGACCATCTTCGTGGGATATCAACCTGGCTCTAAAGCGTACCGATGCTATGATCCCCTCACACGTCGAGTCATCATCTCCCGGATGTGGTCTTTGATGAGGAGCAAGTTGGAGCTGGGAGGATGCCGGGGATGAAGCGAGACGAGGACCAGGAGCCATTCACGGTTGAGTACTACACCGAGCCTGCCGCGACAATGTGCCGGCCTCGCCTCACCCTTCAGGAACAACAGAGTCGTCAAGTGTGGGGAGCCGTCGACGAGGGACGTCACGAGGAGGCGTCGGATGGTGATGACCTCGATGTCGACCACGGACGCCCCACTTCGAACCGCGCCATCAACGACGTCATCGGCGACGCAGAGCCTGGGCTCGCACGTCCGGGTGCTAGGTGCCGAGCTAAACTTCACTTCAGCGATGAACCAGCGTCATTCGATGAAGCTGAGAAGCATTCTGTATGGCGCAAGGCGATGAACGAGGAGCTGAAAGCGATTGAAGACAACCAACTTGGGAAGTGTCTTCCTGCCGAACGGCCACCAGCGATCGTCTCAAGTGGGTGTACAAGGTAAAGCGAGATGAAGCTGGTAAAGTTGTCCGACACAAGGCAAGACTGGTGGCCAAGGGATATGTGCAGCGTGCCGGCGTGAGATTTCGACGATGCATTTGCTCCTGTGGCGCGGCTGGAATTGGTTCGCATGCTAGCTGCAATTGCTGCACATCAAGATTGGTAGGTTCATCACATGGACGTAAAAAGCGTGTTCCTCAACGGGGAGATAAAAGAGGTGGTGTACGTCAGTTCCCGCCCGGGTTCAACAACAATGAAGATGAAGGAAAGGTGTTGCGCCTGCGCAAAGCTTTGTACGGTCTACGTCAAGCTCCCAAGGCCTGGAATGCCAAGCTCGATCACCATGTTATCGCTTGGTTTTCAGAAGAGTGAATTCGAACACGGAGTATACACGCGAAGCAGAGCTGGTCGACGTCTGATCGTCGTCGTGTATGTGGATGACCTGATTATCACCGGTTCTGACAAGGAGACAATCGACGAGTTCAAGCTGAAATGAAGGAGAGGTTTGAAATGAGTGATTTGGGCCTTTTGTCATATTATCTTGGAATCAGGTTAAACAAGGAGTTCAAGGGGTGTTCCTTAGCCAGTCGGCGTATAGCTGAAAAACTGCTAGAACGATGCGGGATGGAGTCCTGCAATCCCAGTGCTTCCCCCATGGAGAACCGACTGAAGCTAAGCAAGGCAAGCATGGCAAAAGAAGTCGATGCCACGGGGTACAAAAGCGTCATCGGAGCTCTCAGATACCTCCTGCACACTCGTCCGGACTTAACTTTTGCAGTCGGATACCTCAGCCGCTTCATGGAGGCGCCACGAGAGGATCACTTGGCTGCTATAAAGAGGTTACTTCGATATGTGGCGGGAACCAGAAATCATGGTCTTCACTACACCAAGCGAGAGAAGGGTCTGCCCAGCTTGATCGGTTACAGCGATGCTGACATGGGAGGAGATGTCGATGATCGTAAGAGCACAAGCGGGATTGTGCTACTTCCTTGGAGGAAACCCAGTCACCTGGCAGGCAAACAAAACAGCGGGTTGTGGCCTTATCGTCGAGCGAGGCGGAATACATCGCCACATCAGCAGCAGCCAGCCGGGGTGTGTGGTTATCTCAATTACTTGGTGATCTCCTCGGAACAAAGACCGTTGCCACCAAAGCTTTTGGTGGACAACCAGTCGGCAATTGCATTGAGCCGGAACCCAGTGTTTTCACGAACGAAGCAAGCACATCGACATTCGATATCACTACATACGTGATTGTGTTGATCAAGGGAAGGTCGCCATCGACTATGTTGCATCCGAGGTCCAGCTCGCAGACATGTTGACTAAGGCTCTGGGACGAGTCCGCTTTCTGGAACTACGTGAGAAGATCGGCGTCAAGAAGCTAGATGATCATGCTTAGGATTAGGGGGAGAATGTTGCAAATACTCCTTCGCATGATACATTTCTTTCGCGTTTTTCTCTTCCGGGCTTCTAGTGGAATAATGGACCATGCAGCGTCCAGATTAGGAGTCTTTTCATACGTGCATTTTCTAGCTGAAGTAGTGGAGCTCATGCGCACGTAGCCGCGTATAGAGTGCGTCGTTCGATCATGCCGTGCATGGCGCCAAGCATGTCGACTAACTTTTTTTCTGCACTTTGATATATTCGCAATGAAGGAACACAGAAAAGCTGCTGGCTTTCGCAGCAAAACCCTCACGCGATCACACGTTACTAGCCTCACTGACGAAAGAGGGGGGAGGGATCGTACCGCGCAGGACGTGACGGGGCCAAAAGCGCACAAGCCTCGCCGCGCGCACCGCGCAGGACGTGACGGGGCCAAAAGCGCACAAGCCTCGCCGCGCGCACCGCGCCCGGCGCGCCGGCCTATCGTTTTATTTTCGCTGTGTAGCCAGGATGGTGGGCGTGAGCGTGAGCACAGGAAAGGATGGTACGATTAGGCATTGTTGTTGCCAGATTCGCAGGACGGTCACGTGGCCGGACCGCCGGGCCGATGGATTGGTGCTTGTGCTGCGCGCTCGGTGGTCGCGTGTAGGAGCCGGACGGGTGATCGGAATTGCGCGGGCGAGAATGAGATGGCGTCACGAACGTCGTTTTGGGCCCGAATAAATCGCCTGGGGGAAGCACTTGTGCTACACGGGCCGCAGAAAAGGTAGCAGATGGATATCCTATATTCCTCTCATTGTTGGTTGAACTGAAGAACTACGGCTGTTTGGAGCATGACTTAGTTCGATATCTTAGTTGAATTGCGTCATTTCAAGGCTACTTGGTTATTGGCACAGGCGGGTGAGTGACCTGGAGGCCGCCAGTCCGCCACGCTTTCCCTCAAAAGTTGAAACTTGTTTTGTATGAACCTTGAAGAGAGCGAACCCAATCATCAGTCAGAAAAGAAGAGAACAGGCTGACTACTGCAAGTCAAGCGATGCAATCATCGTGGCAGATGATGGGGATACGATTAAAGTTAGCTTTGCCCCTTACGTGGATCCTGTTGCCGTCATGAAAGACGGTCGCCATCATTCGGGAATCGGGATTCGGGACGACCTGGTGGAGCGAATGAGCTCGTCGTCGGTCTGCGTGGTGGCCTCGTTACAACTAAAGCTCTCCGCTCGCGGCCGGCTTAAGCGACAGAGTAATCCGAGGCAACTCACGTCGTAAAATGAACTTCGTCTGGTCACTGATGTTTCTTTTCGTTCGAGGAAGCCCAATGCTCCATCGCTCCGGACTCCGGTGTTGGGCAAAAGGTTAAAGCTCTGTTTGATATTTCTGCTGGTTTGGACTGGGCTAGACTGAACTGGGCTGGGCTAGAACACTGGACACTAAGTTCAGTTTGTTGTTAAGCAGTGCATATCTGATTCCTTTGGACATTGGGCCCCAAGTACTAGCGGCGCGCGGCTGCTTTACTTCAAGTTCAGGCAAGACTGAAATGGCGATCACCATAATTCACCGTTCATCACGCTGTAAGGCTATCCTCATCTGAGCATTAACTCAAGTACCTTACGAGGTCCTTACCAACAACAAAAGTTGCAGAACTTACGATGCTCTATGAGCGAACCTGCATTTGCTAAACGTAAGAACAATTTCTGCATCAAGCAAAAATGTACTGAGTCAAGAGCGCACAATGCCTACGGCTACGGGCAAACACAAACCTTCTGGAAAGAGGGGGGGCATTATCTAAGATGCCTCGAGATCCACGTCGTGTCTTAACGAGCTGACCCGCTGGATACCAAAATCTCCATCCCTCGATTTTGTTCCTGCCGGGGACATCCTGTCGTTGGGATGTCTACAAAAAGGTTATCTTGGTGGCATAACGAAGCACCCCACTTGACACCTGTGTATCATTCTTTAACAAGCCTCCGAATATTAGTAGTATTAAATCGCACTGTGTTTTGCTGCAATCACAGACAGCCAAAGTTAAAAACAGGGCCAAAAAGTGTATACGACATCAAAATGTTTCAGAGATTTGAGTTGCAAAAGATTACGTTCAGAGGTCACTTGGCTTGTGGTGGCTTGGCTGATTACACATTTACACACCCAAGAGGCCAAGACACGTAAAGATGGCTTTTCATGACTGTTCTGTCAGCTACTACCTTATTCAGTTCAATGAGATTCCTGATGTCCCGGACAGCAATTTTTGGTGTTCAGAGAATTGCTGGGTTTTGCATTATTAATAGCCTATTTGGTAGAGCTACAAATCTGAAATGGATATGAAATTATGGAGCTAGAGAAAGGTAATTCTATCATTTCTATGTATTTTATGTGATAGATCTATTCATCTATCTGTCCCCCGCTACTAAAAAAATAATAAACTTATACTCCCACCAGTTTCTAAAAAAATCGTTTTGGAAATGATTTTATATACCAAACAATAATTAAATTGTGGGCACTTTTTTGTTTTCCTTTATTAAATACAATGCATAAGTAAAGATAGTACTATTGATAACAAAAAATGATATTAATGATTAAAATTGTCAAAATATTAATTTTTGGTAATTTAACCAAAAATATGCTAAGACCCGGCACATGCCGGTACAAACCGGCCATATAGGCCCGGTCTGACCGGTCATATCCTCCATATGGGCTCGGTCGGATCGGCCCAAAACTGAGTCCGAGACATATTAAGTATTCCGAGGTATTTATTATCCCTAATTAATTTTAATGACTTGGAACCCGTGTCTAACTCAGATTAGACACCAAGAACTCATGTCCAACCTCTATAAATAGAGGCAAAGCCGATTCAAGGAAGCCCCCCAAAACCTTAATAGATTCAATCTATTATTTCCTTGAATTGTATCTTTACTTTTTAATTTACTTTTTTGCCCTAGATTTAATTTAGCACATAGATCTTTGCTGGTTTGCGCCAGAAACCACTAGTCTGCTGCGTCGAAATCACGGTAAGTCTTTGTCCGTTCGCTTGTGAATCGTCTGTTTCATCCACGCACAAATTTTTATCAGTTTATCGGTTTTTATTGGTAATTCGGTCTCCTGGTCGAATTACTTTGATCTCTTAGTATTTTTTGCAGTATTTCATACTATCTTCACCCTCCAAGAATTTTGGATCCATCTATCACCGTCGAGACGGTCGCCGGAGTCCGGAGGGCAACCTTTGGAGGCTGTCGGTCTGACCGACGGTACTCCTCCGATCCGATCGGACCGTGCCGCGTGGTCATTCGATGCGTCGGCATGCCTCGGTCTAACCGGCCGGCAGCACAAGGTCGGTCCAACCAGGTTGTGCGCATCGGGGCCTTCGTGCCGGAGTACCCCACATCAAAGCTCTTGGTCTGACCGGGGTTGAACCCGCGTCCGACTGATCCTCTCTGCACCGAAGGTATTTTTTGTGCCGAAGATCACCTCACGCTGGACCCCTTCGGCAACATGCCCTCGGTCCGATCGAGGCCTCACCGTCGGTCTGACCGAACTTCCCCATCGGTCCGACCGCCCGAAGCCCTTCGGTCGCACCCTTCGCACCAAGGCCCTCCGCAGCGCTTTTCGGAGCCCCTTCGGAACCCCTCACCAGAACGCCGAAGCCCCTTCGGCGGACTACTCCGCACCACCGGTCCGATAGGTGGTGTGCCTTCGGTCTGACCGGCTTCCCTTGGTCGGTCTGACCGCCAAGACCCTCAGTTGAACCGGGCCTATTCTGGCCGGTTTAATTGTTTTTAGCTATTTTTCTCACACATCTGTTAATTGAATAATTTTAGATTAATATTATTTGATTGTCAGGCGACTCCGTTATTCCTTCACCACTGTTTAATGATCATCGGAATGCGACGTTGGTGTTGTATTACGCTTAGGGGTTTACTCATAAGTATCCACACACTTTTGGATTGTCGGATCAGCGTCCGTGTGTTTGGCGTATTTTCGTGTCAACAAGCACACGAAACGAGAATAAAATAGTACTACTTTAGGAGTATAAACGTTTAAAATGCACAATAAAATATAAAATGGTTTCTGTTGATACAAATTTAAAATGATTTTCTTTAAAAAAACAGGAAAGAATAGTATTTAGTTCGATTCCGGTTACACCAGACAAGATCTATAGTGTTGTAAAATAAACCCTAAGCTTGTCTATTAATATGTCACGAGACATATCGACATTGTTAGTCGTGCTACTTCCTTTAAAGTACGCTCTGTCTAAACGTTGAATAAGCTTGAGAACAATGGGCCGCAAACATTTTTATGTGGCAAAGTACACCAGAAATATTGTAGATCATCTATTTATTTTGATGTAGAAGGTAATAGGTTACTCTTGATTTTTATGCACTAACTTTTTCAGTTTTCAACACTAACTTTTCAATTATCCGAAGATACTAAGTATTTTTATTTTTAATTTATTTTTAAACTAATGGTTCAAATTAATTTTAAGTATTATATAAGAGGCAATGAGGCAACGAGTGTACCGTAACCTCTCTTTTATGTTCATTGCTGCTATATTCTTTGATTTCTTTTTTCGTCACATATGTACGGTTGATTGGCTGATTTACATACAACACATGGTAGACGACTAACCACATGAAAAACCAACAACCAAGGTACAAAAACCCCTTTACATTGATCAGAGGTATCACTCGGTAACACAGTTGTATTTCCATCTGGGATGTGTGTCCTATCACTAGACTAAGTACGTGTATTTCCACCTTTGCTTTTGACCCTAACAGACCAAAAAAAAAGGCATCTTTTCACACACAATCTTGTGTTCAGCAGAAGAACCAAACTACTCAGATTAAAAAAAGGTCAGTTCTTAGGGGTGAGCTGGATGTGAAATCCATCTGGAAGCTGAGACCGGGTGTTCGGACTATGTTTCCTCCTTTTACTGTTCTCCAACTGTCATGACCAAAAAAGAATAGCTGTTTAGATTTCTTCTGTACATAGGATGAGAATATGAGATAGGGAGATACAACTATGTTTGGATGTGAGAAATGATACCTGTATTTGTAACCAAACAATGGATGAATGTTGCCATCAAGAGCTTGCTGAGATCAGTTCCAACGCAGAACCGAAGCCCACCACCGAAGGCCATGAAATGCTTCGTTCCTCCAGTGATCTCAGGCTTTCCCTGTTCAGACAAGGGCCACTTTAGAAATCTATATATTTCAATGCGGATATTCCTTACTAATGTACAAAATACATGCGATGCCCTATTTATCTCTCTTTCCTGGTTATGCTATCTGTTACTACTCCTTTTCGCAACCTCAATGAAAATCTGTTTATTGAAATTCATGATGCTCACTTTGTTTATTCCTCTGTACCCAATCACCTAGCAGAATTCACTGAACTTGAAGGCAGCTTTTTACTGCATCAAAGGATCCATGTCGACCGGCAAGACAACTTACCTTTTGCAGATTGTGTTGGTTTTTATCATATTTATCATCCTTTTGCACATGGTTCACCTACCGGATTGAGATACTGTCGGATTAGAACCCCAATTCCCTATGCTACTTAACAATTTTGTGTACACTTAAGTACTTAACAGATGAGTTAGCTTCTTGTTACTTGTTTTTTCATAGGTTATTCTACACCAAGTACTTCTCCTGCCATTTTGACCTTGTTGTTAAACTACTAGGCAGGAAGTTTCTGTGTTGGTTCTGCGTTCTGCTATTAAAATCCCGGCATGGTCAAGTTGGTACTTGGGATCAGAATCTTGGAACCTTATACTAATCACCCTGCTTACAATTGGGACTTGCAGTTAATTAAAGTATTCTTTAATGTTAAGGATTGAGAGGAGAATATATGCTAGTTCGGTGAGCAGATCATATCATCCCCCATCATAGTTCCTACTTACTTCCTAGAGGAGCAGAAGGCATTAAAGAAAGGGTAATTTTATGGTCCTTGAGGAGGTACCACATTTTTCAGTGTTAATTTTGGTACCTCCTGATACCAGGAGGTACCAAAATTAACACTGAAAAATGTGGTACCTCCTGGTACCCTCCTCATAGACCGTAAAATTTCTCTTAAAGAAAATAGAGGCCTCGAATAAACTGAAGGACCAAAGCTTAAGAGTAGAGTCGTCGGATGCGTTCTACATGTAAAGGAGCAGACTAAGTAGAAAATGAAAGATCACATTAAGAAGACGAACCTGCCACCTCCATGGATTGAATGCCAACGGATCTTCATATATCTCAGGGTTTAAGTGCACTGCTGGTGGGCACACCATGATACCCCATCCTGCTGGAATTGTGTAGCCTGTACAAAATTCAGAGTTCAGTTTGTTGCAACTTGCTGAAGAGAACATTTTTCTACCAGGAGATGTCATGTGCTAGGTGGTATTCGAGAGGCGTACCATTTATCTCAACATCTCGCAAGGCCTTCCGAAAAATTCCTGGCACGATGTTTGCGAGTCTTACAATCTCCATTATGACCTTCATAAAAAAAATATTGGGACAGCGGCGTCAGCCTCATTGCTTTTTAGGATTCAGACACCATACAACAACGGCATCTACGCTTATGCGAGTGATTTTGATTTTATGGTCTTTAAGAAGTATATAAATACTAAAATTTTAGTGTTAATTTTGATACTTTTGATCCTCCTAAAAACGATTAAATTTCTCACACGGATTGCTACTCGAAGAGTCGCAGTTACCTAAACAGTTAACTGTGGTAAATCCGTAAATCCAGGTGACTGTGATTTGATTCTCTTCCTCTTTGTTATGTTCAATTGTAAAAAAAAGGAAGAATCAAGCAAGCGTGTTCAAGAAATTAATTAAGTTCTTATACGGTTATAGTTAACTAAGATTATCTATCATCATTGAAGATCGGGCCTTGGTTAACCAACAGGGGAACACAAACTCTGCACTTGCAGGAGGCAGCTTTGGGCTCCCAAGATTCTTGCACTAGCTTACAATTGGCCACTCGCTTAATCTTAACGGTGCAACTTGCTCTAGCTAAGCTAGGGGCGCACTAGTAGTCCGGGACTCCGGGTTAGGCTCACCTGAGACGTGAACGTCATGGTCTCATGGACTTGTACTCGGCCCACGTGACGCCGGCATTGGGGTTCTTCCTGTTCCTGATGATCGCCTCGTGCTCCTCCTGCTTGTCCGCGCAATCAACAAAGGTTAATCTTAATCAACATCACTTAAGTGGTCGAATGATATGATTCTGATCAACGGCGAGACATGGGACTTGATGTCTAACCCTCAGGGCGTCGACGACTTTGGGGTTCTCGGTGAGGAGCTTGACGCCGATGGTGAGCGCCAGTGCGGTGGTCTCGAAGCTGGCGAAGAGGAGGACGAACATGAGGTCCAGCGCGATGGTCTCCGTCAGGAGCGGCTTCTCCCTCCTGAGTTCCTGGATCACGTGGTCGAAGAAATCTTCGCACTGCCGCTCCGGATCAGCCATCCTCTCTTTCATCATGCTCCTCAGCACCTTCATCGCGTTCTTCCTCCCCTGTAGAATCCAAATTCTAAATTAAGTATATATCAGCGCTAGCTGTGCACCGCCCACGCCCAGTGCCCACTGGCCACTGCATGCAGGAGGAATTTTCGAGGTTTATGGAATGCATGTGCGCGTGAGCGCGTCTATACGCGCGGCATTACGGCTACGTACATCGATCTATCTGTGCGCCGCGCGTGGTCCTTAGTTTTGTGGCTTTCGCAGGTGCAAACTGTGCAGAAACCGGTGAAATTTGAAGCGCATGTGCAACTATTGCGGCGGCGGCATGGGCAGTCAGGGCAGACGGCATACCTCCATGCACTCGTGATAGGCCGTGCCGGGGATGTTCACGGGAAAGGATATCAATCCGCGGATGAACGCCACGAAGTTCTTCCTCAGATTCATCTCCGACGGCTTGGACGGGTCGTAGCCTATCAGCTTCTTGGCGGTGAGTTCAAATATCAGCTGGAAATCAAATAGAATCCGCTTAATTACGCCGGCGTAGCAGATGCAATGCAGGTTAATAGGCGGCCGGTTGATCAGGTCTTACCGTGGAGAGGCCTTCCTTGAGCTCGACGCTGGACCGCGCAGCCCACGAGGAGAGGCTGCCGCAGCAAGCGGCGTTCGTCTCGGCGAGGAGCACCGCCTTGAGGTTCTCCGGGCCGTACAGCCGGAGCACGAGCGTCTTGAGGTACTTGTACATGAAACCGTGGAGGGAGCCGACGTTGTCGCGGCCGAAGATCTCGGTGAAGGTGTCCGGGTACCAGCTCTCGAACAGCTTCCCTTCCTTCTGGAACACGTAGTAGTTCATCTCCGGGTCAGCCGACACAACCACCGGCCTCCCCACGATGCTCGTCTTGAAGATTCTTCCGTACCTGCGACAACTCGCCATTGTCACAAACCCGATGAGAAAATCATCAATTAGATCTGCACGCCATTTTAATTAGCGCTCTTGGTTCAGATCAATTAACTGCTACCTCTTCACCCTTTCCTTGACGAAGGGGGAGAGGTCGCAGGTCGGGTTCGGCGCGAAGAACTGCAGCGTCTCGCCTAGGATGGGGAAGCCGAGCGAGCCCGGAGGGAGCCTGCCGTTCGATCTGGGATGCCACCACCTGTACGTCCAGTGGAGGAGGACTGCGGCGGCTGCCAATGCAGCAGCCCAGATAGCTATATAGGCCATGGAAGCCATGGCGCCGGAGGCTGCGTCGGCAAGTTTCGCGCTGTATATTCTTGGGGCGAGGGTGATGATGGTGGCGAGGCGGAGATAAGCTAGCTGAAGATACGACTGCATGTGTGAGCCTGCGAGGGGGAGATGTAGGAGGGGTTATCTGTGGGTGTTTGAGGGTGTTCGAGACTTCGAGCACGAGGATATCAACTTATATAAACCACCATGCTGGAAGGTATGGCCATAAAAAAAGAGAGAGAAAGAAAATTGCATATATGCCCAAGATTAAACGCTAATTACAACGTAATGATGTCCTTCTCGTCTTGCTAATATGATTGAAACGTTTGTCCGAATATAGCTTACTACTGATGGAGGGACTAATAATGCACATTAACACAAACACTACGGGAATACATGGATTTGCCGAGTGCCTAGGGCACTCGGCGAAGCCCATAATGCACTCGGCAAAGGCTTCGCCGAGTGCCACACTCGGCGAACCCCACTCGGCACTAGCCTTGTCGGCGACGTGGGGGTTCGCCGAGTGCATTTTATCGGGCACTCGGCGAAGTCTTTGCCGAGTGCAATATAGACTTCGCCGTGTGCCACGCGTAGCACTCGGCAAAGAGGCCGGCTAACGGCTGGGGGGGGCGTTAACGCGGTTTGCCGAGTGCCCCACGTGGCACTCGGCGAAGGGGGTTTGCCGAGTGCCACGTGGGGCACTCGGCGAAGGTGGCTCGGGGGGGCACGTGGCGCGAGGGGGCTTCGCCGAGTGCCCCACGTGGCACTCGGCGAAGGTGGTGTGCCGAGTGCCACGGGGGGCACTCGGCGAAGGGGGCTCGGGGGAGGGGGGGCACGTGGCGCGTGGGGCTTCGCCGAGTGCCCCCGTGGCACTCGGCACACCCCCTTTGCCGAGTGCCACGTGGAGGCACTCGGCAAAGCCTCCCCAGAGTGCACAGAAACGTGCCACGTGGCACGTTTCTGTGCACTGCAGGTGGCTTTGCCGAGTGTACCACTCGGCAAAATATTTTTAAATTTTTTTTTCATTTATTTCTTGCATATTTCATCCAAAAAACACATTCAATCACAAAATGCATCACAAATTCACATTTATTCACAAAATTTGCCCCAAAATTCACACTGAATCACAGATATTCACAGAAATCACATACACATCACAAAAATCACATTTACATCACAAATTTCACGATCACATCACAATTTCACGTTCACGTCACAAATACAAGTTCAAGTTCACGTTAACGGTGACAAGTTTAAGTTAATTAACAAATTCATCACGGCAACTCACACCACGCCTCACAAATTATCATTACCGCTATGACCAGTGTGTGGAGATGGCTGCGTGTTTGATCCTGCTGCCGATGGATGAAACTGAAAAAAAAAAAGAAAAATAGTTAGAACACTTGTATATAACAAAACCGACAATAACAATATTAGAAACTCACATTGCCGCTCTGTGGAGTCCGTGGAGATTGTTGAGGTTGAGGAGGAAGTACAGGCAGACCCATATGACGTGAGAAAGATCCACCCATCTGCGCAAACCACTGCTGCATCTGGGTCTGCATCTCGGCTTGCATCTGAGCTTGCATCTGAGCCTGCAGCCGAGCCTCCATCTGGGTCTGCCACTCGGTCCTTTGTGATCTTTCTTCATTTAGTTGGGCCTACAAAACATTATTTCAGAGTTAATGTTCTCAAACAAACAATGTGAAGTGTTCGATGATTGATGAAAATGAACTAACCTGTAGATCAGCAATCAGACCCATAGATGTGTCTCGGCGAGGACGTATACCCAGACCGGAGGTCGAGCTCCGAGCTCTCACCTCAGATAGAGAGGGGGTACTACGGGTATCAATGGCGCCGTCGCCCATCAAATATCGCCCATGTCTCTTTCCTCCTCCAGCCCTCATGACCACCTCGCCATCGATGTCATGTGCGATTGGGTCATAATCGGCGCCATGCACTTCCCTTGCCATCTCTGAATAGTCTTGGAGGCGTTGATATGCATTCCGATTAGTGTACGACTCAGCGGGGTCATTTGGATTGTAAGTATTTCCTTCAACCGCCCTCCCTTTGTGAGCCAGAGCATATGCCATGACTTGGGAGCATTCCTGACCCGCATTGGCCGTTGACTAAAACAAAAAGATAGTTAGAGTTATATTGTGCAATTAAGCAAAAAAAAATGTAACTACATACCCATCTCGCCCTGAACTGGTCGAGGTTCAGCGAGCCTTGATGGTGTGCTGCCCCCGGCATGAGTAGGCGTCGCTGGCGGCATGCCTCGTGACTGCTCTGCCACTCGGCAGAACACCACCTATCAACAATTTGGCCCCAACACTCAAGATGAGCGGCACACCACTGTGGAGGGACCTATTTGATGCAAGTGAATTTGTTAATGACATAATATTAAGTATTAGAAGATACACGAGAATACACTTACCATCATGTATTCCTCTCGTGTCAGAAAGGTGGTCCGGGCATCCTTTTTGTTCTTCCTCTCTCGACGGTGCTGAGCGCAGAAGTCAATAACAGCTTGAATGCGCGCCTCATAATGCATGTCGGTGACAAGCTTCTTGGCGGCTCTATTAATAACTGCGGCAGCCTGATCCGCATACCCCTCATCACATCTATAAAAATCCTGCATATAGATGTAAAGAGAATGTTATATGTTTTCACATGTTAATAGTATTGACACATATATTAAGAAAATAAACTTACCCAGAGCTCAGCCCTGACTCGATCGGCTAGGTGGGCAAATTGTCTCCCTTCTCGGTCAGGGGCGTCCGGCGCACTTTCATAGTGCCTCCATGAGTACGCCGGCTCCGTCCTCCCATCCAAAGATATCAAACCAGGGAACTTTTCCTTGATAAGAAGCCCGAGGATACCGTTTACATGGCGTGAGCACTCACGACCTCCTCGTTCAACCATAATCCAGTTCCTATCCCGATATCATTAAAAAGTATTAGTATATATTAAAAATTAAACTAACGAAAAGAATATATTATAGACTTTCTACAACAACTTACCTATTTCCATCTGGTCGAATGAGCGGACGATCAGCTACTGCCACTGGTCGCCTCGGGAGTGACGAAGGACCACGCAACCACACTGCAGCCGCTTCTGTAGTCTGCTCCTCTCCCTCTGCCCCAACCTCCCCACCCTCTGCCCCCACCTCCTCCTCCTCCTCCACCCTAGCCTGCTCCTCCTCTTCCTCATCCGGCACGTAATCATCGTCGCGACGGGATGCCGGTATATGGCTAGTTTCACTCGAGGGCGCGGGTGCCTTTCCTCTCACTGCTGACTTCTTCGTTCTCCTACCTCGAGGTCTAGATGAGGACCCGACCTCATCTTGAGAGGGAGTGGATCTACCGCCTTTTCCTACTACTGCACTTATTAATTTCTTTAAACCCCCCACCATATTTCAATCACCTGCTACGAAAAAGAGTAAATCACTTTAGATAAACCGTGAAATGTGTTCTAAACGCATTTATTGTAAAATTAAACATAATTCTCATACAGCTGCTAGAAATAGTCATCGCCGTCCGGATTTGCTGGATCATATGTATCGTCATCACTATCACGTGATATGATGTAATCGTCCAGCTGTTCAGGAGGTGGAATGTTGTCATCACGTTGAGTGCTTGAGTGCAATCTCTCTAGCAGTTCTAAGTCTCTTCCATTATGAATCTCGTCTCCTTCGTCGGCATCGGCACCACTTTCGTTATCTACTTCCATCGTCTCCGTCAAGTCAATAACAAACATGCCTGGTAGCCCATCTTATACTATACACTAATATTTCATCCTAGAAAATTTCTAGGTGCAAATAATCAAATTTAAGGCACATAGAGTTTAAATTTGGGATCTTTTACTTAAAATCTTATAAACAACATTTTTAACCAAAAATAGCAAAGTAACTCTAAAAAATGCCAATTTTTGACATGGTATAAGATAAATTTAGTTTTAGTAGTACAAAAAGTTTTAAGTTCAAACAAATATTTGAATATCGATTTGCTTCTAAACCTAACTCATTTCATCCCTAAACTACTAAACCTTCTCGAAGGTTGTCCAATTTCTAAAGGTCATACTTGAAAACTTTGTCGAAACATTATGAATTTTTTACCATATCATATATGTATGATATAATGACACCATGTCAAGTGTCATATTTTTTAGGCATCAATTACATTTTCTATAATTAAAAAACCATTAACCTGCATATTGCGGGTCGAGTGTCGTAAATTAGATTTTAAATATTTAGTTATATTTAGTTGTAAAAGATTACAAATATAATCATGAACACAAATATGATTTTTCCATAATTTGTGAGTCATTATTTCATGTACATTTAGTTGAAATTTGACCCACTTGGAAGTAAATCCTAGAAATACAAATATTTTATTAAAAATACCAAACCCACTCATAAAAGTATGAAAATTTACCAATGATTAAAAGATGTTGAATTAGGACTGTAAAAAAAAATTCAAGTTCAAAAAATGTTTTAAATGTGATATAGAGTGAAAATATGTTTTCACATGAAATAATGGGATCATCACAGTTTGCCGAGTGCATTTAGCTATGGCACTCGGCAAAAGTATTTTTTTTGTCTTTGCCGAGTGCCAGGTCCAAATGCACTCGGCAAACATTGTTTTATACTATTTTAAAAAAAAAACAAAAATAGAATAAAGACAGTAAAAAATCCCATAATTTGTAATTATATACTATACACTAATATTTCATCCTAGAAAATTTCTAGGTGCAAATAATCAAATTTAAGGCACATAGAGTTTAAATTTGAGATCTTTTAATTAAAATCTTATAAACAACATTTTTAACCAAAAATAACAAAGTAACTCTAAAAAATGCCAATTTTTGACATGGTATAAGATAAATTGAGTTTTAGTAGTACAAAAAGTTTTAAGTTCAAACAAATATTTGAATATCGATTTGCTTCTAAACCTAACTCATTTCATCCCTAAACTCCTAAACCTTCTCGAAGGTTGTCCAATTTCTAAAGGTCATACTTGAAAACTTTGTTGAAACATTATGAATTTTTTACCATATCATATATGTATGATATAATGACACCATGTCAAGTGTCATATTTTTTAGGCATCAATTACATTTTCTATAATTAAAAAACCATTAACCTGCATATTGCCGGTCGACTGTCGTAAATAAGATTTTAAAAATTTAGTTATATTTAGTTGTAAAAGATTACAAATGTAATCATGAACACAAATATGATTTTTCCATAATTTTTGAGTCATTATTTCATGTACATGCATTTCAAATTTGACCCATTGGAAGTAAATCCTACAAATACAATTATTTTATTAAAAATATAAAACCCACTCATAAAAGGATGAAAATTCTCCATGGATTAAAAGATGTTTAATTATGACTGTAAAAAAAATTCAGGTTCAAAACATTTTTAAATTGTGATATGGACTCAAAATGTGTTTTCACATGAAATAATGGGTATTTCATCTTTGCCGAGTGTTTTTCTGGTGGCACTCGGCAAAGGCTAGGGTTTGCCGAGTGTCCGTTAGTGGCACTCGGCAAACCAAAAAAATCACCCGTGCCGTCATCACGCCGTCAACAAAAAATTGGGCGGGGCATTTTTCAGGTTGTTTGCCGAGTGCCACCTATAGGGCACTCGGCAAAGAGCTGGAATTGCCGAGTGTCACGATGTTTGCCGAGTGCATGACATCTGGCACTCGGCAAAATAGTGTTTGCCGAGTGCCCGATGAATTGCACTCGGCAAACATCGTGGCACTCGGCATATGTTTGTTTTCCGGTAGTGAAACATATATTCTCAGATAAAAAAACAGTAGCTGAATTAAACGGATTTACCGAATCTACTTCTCTCATGAAAAACAATTTTTTTCTAGTACAAATTTAAAAGCAATTTGAATCATGATTTTATGTTTTTTTGCTTTTTAGTATAAATTGGATAACATGGATTCAAAATGTTTTGATTGATCTAACATCATTATGATTTGTATTGCATTGCACAATTTCATGAGATAGCTGTGTGGTTGTCAATTACTTTATGAGATGAACTATGAACTTTTTTATTTATCTAATATATTTTTCGGTTATTTAATTGCATCAATGTTGATTATTTTCTATTTTTATATATATATGGAATATTATAATAATGAAAATTATGTCAATTATTAAAACAAATTAGTTCATAGTAGTTTTAACTAACGATTTTCGGTTTTTTTCGCAGTAGATAACTCACAACTAGGATGGAAACCTTGGATCTCACATATATACGTGTACAATCTTCTCCGTTGCAACGCCTAAACTTTATGTCTAAAAATGCAAATCATATTACTTATTAAACCACCTATATACGCCGCTACATACGCCCCTACAATGTGGGTGCACGGAGCGATTGCACCGCCCCGGACAGGGCCGGCCCTGACTGCACGCCTAGACCAGAGACTGCCCGTTTCAATTTAAAAAAGAGTTAGAGCAAAAACCGGTTAAAATATTTAAAATACATGTGTTCCCCTGTGAGCAATTTACGTATATCTTAACTAATATAATGCGGCTTGAGCGTCCGCCGTTTCCGTCCGCGTCCACGTGCGTGTCTTTCCGACATTTCATAAAAACTGGATAAAACATGTGCCCTGTAAAACCGCCCAAACTGGCCGGCCGGCCAGGCTGCGCCCGCCCCACGCACGCAACCCGCCGCGCAACTGCCTGCTCTCCCGCGCGTGCCGTCCGCCCGAAGCGCTCCGCGCGCAGTGCCCCACGCTTCGCGCTGCATGCACGCACCCGACGAAGCACCACCTGCACACCAGAAAGAAGGAAAACAAATAAGAAAAAAGAACCAGCAACTACCTGCACAAGAGAAACAAGGAAAAGAAATCTTAACTAATATAATGCGGCTTGAGCGTCCGCCGTTTCCGTCCACGTCCACGTGCGTGTCTTTCCCACATTCCATAAAAAACTGGGCAAAACATGTGCCCTGTAAAAACCGCCCGAACTGGCCGGCCGGGCTGCGCCCGCCCCGCGCGCGCAACAGCCCGCTCGCCCGCGCGCAACCCGCCGCGCAACTGCCTGCTCTCCCGCGCGTGCCGTCCGCCCGAAGCGCTCCGTGCGCAGCGCCCCGCGCTCCGCGCTGCATGCACGCGCCCGACGAAGCACCACCTCTGCACACGAGAAAGAAGGAAAACAATAAGAAAAAAAGAACCAGCAACTACCTGCACAAGAGAAAGAAGGAAAAGAAAAAAGAAAAAAAGAAAAAAGAAGAAAAAGAAAAGTTTTAAATTTCTTTATTTTACATTTAAATTTCTATATACTTTTATATTTTAGTTTTAAATTTCTTTATTTTATATTTAAATTTCTTTATTTTACATTTTTACACGATACGAATTTTGTGTAGAATTTATTTCTGTTGCAAAGTACAGGCATCTGACTAGTTTAAAGTAATATTCATTGTATACATGTTTACATTTAATTTAAAATCTATTAAACGTAATATTTTCAAACCAACTTAGCAGTCAACACTTAACAGTCCAGTTTATGTATTTTGATCTGTCTAGATGGCCATTCTGAAGAGAATAGGTATACTATTACCTTCTTCTGAACTGCAAAAATGAATGGAGCAATTTTTTAACCAGATTAAACCTAACGGAGCAGATAGATATTACATAAGTAGATACAACATGTTCAGTTTGTAGCAGAGTATTACATGTCAATTACTTGAAGCTGACAAAACAAGGCCTCAACTACAGAATATTAAGGTGCCTAACACTGCAGAGTCCTCCCTATGTTCTTCAAAGTCCTTAAAAGAATATATTTTAGTACTTTAATTTTGTCAAAAAAAGATTTTTGGTAAATTAAAGATTTTATTTCCTTCGGTACCCTTATATATAATTTTATAATATTATTTTCTTATTAATAAATAAGGAGTATTGTACATGCAAAGTGCATTGTACTCTATCACCTATCTTTCACTCATTTAATGTACTCTATGACTTATTTTTCACTCATTTCAGGTCTTGTAGTCTAGTATCTGAACTTAGCTTGCAAGAAACTGACATTTTGTTTTGTGATTCGTAGCCTACGTGCTCATCACAGAAATGAAGAGATTGAATAATTACGTGGCACGCCAAACTGCTGCGAACTATGTGCTTGCATGGACGTGAAGTCAAACACAAATTTCAGGATCTGAACCGAAATTTGCTCAACTTTTCTTAGCTGTATGAATATATGTCGCAATATAATCTCTGTACCTTTTGCTAATGAGTGATAGTATACTATTCCTCCAGCTCGGCAGACAGTGTATATAGATTAAGTTGTTTACCCTAAACAATTATATCAAGATTGCTAGCCTGAATCCAGCCCGGAAATTGGCACCGGAGCAAAATACTTGAGATCGTTCCGATTTCAGAATCTTCCTGGAAACATCAACGGAATCGGTCCCTGAACGGTGGTGCATTTCTGTGACAAGTAGATTCGACAGGGCTCCGTGCCAGGAATTTTATACAGGAGTTCTGCCATTCGATGTCTATCAGTCTATGCAGAAAGGGCAACTTTAATACTTTATGCACACCAGCTACAAGAAGAAACAAAGGGAAGTCCATTTCCCAGAAGAACTGTCTGAACTTTCTGCATCGGGCTGACAGTTACACGAGGGAGAGGTGTCGGAAATTCAGACAGCTTTTAGTTGCTGGAGTTCTTGCTGGAGAACAGCCAGTGCAATTTGCAAAATGTTCGATGCCTCGATCTGAATTTTTTAATGCAGTGGGACTACCTTTATGGTCAATTGGCTGCTCCCATATTCCAATAAAATGCACGCACCCCGCAACATGCGTACGTGTTCCTGGATGCATATGGGTACAGTCGTACATACAGATCATTTGACTCCATATGGGTCTCAGGCTCTCAGCACGAAACATCGCGGGGGTGGGGCGAACGTACGTGCTACACAAGTGGCCCATGCCCGCGAATAACATGACAAGCTAGCAGCGAAACAATAATAATAAAAGGTTTTACACGGGTAATAAAAAAATTTCGTAAGAATAAGATCCAAATCAATGAGTACTGTAACTGACCATAATTTCAAGGTTCTGGAGAAGAAATGAGCTAGAATTTCGGTCTAACTCATTTCTTCTTATTTGACAGGCCAAAATTCTAGTTCGTTGATTTGAATCTTATTCTTCTGAAGTTTTTTATTGCCACTGATATATTGTGAGCTGTGTTAGCACAGTAAAGCTAGTTGTACCACAACAAATATATAATATTTGTTATATAATGAGTTGGATCACTCTACACGAAGGTATAGTAGTAAACTGTTAATATAGTGTGTCACATATTTATACAGATTTAAGCCCATTAAGATAATAACTCTACGACCTATTATTTATTATGCTGAGAGTGAGCATCAAAATGGGAACCAGTTCCGTTGACATGCGTGTCGCAACGCTGCTGTGCCTGCTACCGCTGACAATAATGCATTCATCAGTCTTGGTGAATATTTTCCAATTCATCTCGCTCACCAATGAGCCGTGAAGGACAGCAAGTCAGCAATTATACAGCACCCAAGTCTGAAGTCTTCCCGTTCAAGTTAGCAATGGCTCCCATCCTCCCAAGCTGCATCTGCATTAACTAACGGTGCTCGCGGCAGCATGAGCTAGCAGCCGGGGGCTCCTAATTATTTCCACTGTCTGAATTTGTTTATGCAGATCGTTCTTCGCGTGCCGCGTTAATTAACTGCAGCCGCAAAAAAGGGTTGAAAAAACCGAGCTTAAATCCATGCGGCTGCGACTTGAGGCGAAGACCCGATCTGCTCCTCGATCCCAACCATCGAATGATCGCCAACAGAAATGCATGCTTACGTGAACTGAAAAAGGTCTCGACGACAGATAGATTTAAGTAAGGAAAAGATCCAGAGAGAATATTTGGAGCGGATCAATGCCAGGATTGCAATGTTTTAAAATGCATGCAGGAGCATATACAAAGCATAGTAGAGTGTTGTAGGCTGCAGCATCACACAAGCTAGTGAACTCAGTCGGCGTTTCGTCGGATTTTGTCAAGCTACTCTTGGATCATATCCATTTTCAGACAATGGAAGATGTTACTGTTGGATTCTTCATGGGATGTCTGCTGCCTCGTTTCCAAATCCATCTAGCATTTTGGTCTGTCTCTAATCTTGGCAATTGCGTATACTGTTGTACAAGCTGGTCGTAAACTGCACTAACATGTCCGATACATGATGAAAAAAATCCTGCTGAACTAAGGTAGCATGCACCATTTTCTCCTCAAATGCAGTTCATCTGCGAACTTGGCAGATCACGATTTTTGGCTAGTACATTAACATGTTGATTTTCTTTGATGTAAATTTCCATTTTTTCAAAAAAGATGACAATTTACGCCTGCATTTTCCAAGACAGGGCAGCAGCTGCAAATTCTGCAAAAAATCCCTCGGTCCATTATCACCCTCGTGCAAGTAGATAAACAGACTAGCCGTTGGTTGCTAATGAACAAAATGGGCAGCACGTACTTCCCTGATCTTGTTGGGATTTCATGACAAAAGCTGATGGATGATAAGCAGAAAAACAATTCGGCATCGCCGTCTCACCTCATCTTGCCGCCGTTCGTCTGGTCAGCAACAGAAAGGATCTCACATGTAGATATGACAGAGCTTAGCCAGATATGTAGTTTATAACAGCAGGAAAGCGTTCATGTTTAGACAAAAATCCTGCGGATTCTCTGCGAATCTAGGCTCCAACCTGTAAACACAGTGTCGCGATTAGGATGGCTCAACGAAAACGAGCACGTTTCTTAGCATTATGTATGGAAGTATTTAGATTTTAGAATTACCAAATTTTGTATGGAAGGACATTTGAGGCATGCCTGTATTGTTACCTTTCCAAAATGCCAAATTTCAGTATGATTTTGAACCTGTTCACCTGCTAGAGTTCGGAGATATAATATGTTTCCCCCATTTTGCACGAATAATAACGCTGGAAACAGGAGATAATTGAACTACATAGTCAACGCCTTGTCAGCACAGCTCCCAAGTCGTCCCAAACTTCCTGGAGATCCAAAGCAAGCAACGTGCTGTGCCTGCAGACTCAACTATATATGATCTAAAATACATCTAGATACGATTGAGAAGCATGTGGAAATTCAGTAAAACACGGCCAACGACATGGTATGCTTGGCAATGTAACTGATACTGAAGTAGGACTACTTCCGTCCCGTTTCATTGGCTATCTTTACTAATACATTGTATTTAATTATGGCAAATAAAGAAATTACATATATATTAATCATTTTTTATATCTAAAATCATGTCTAAAATGAATTCTTTTTAGAAATTGGAGGGGATAAGCTTTATTTTGTCCACAATGATAATCTCGGCTCAAACGGTTGAATGTTTGCTCTTAAGAATACATGGTATCACGCTTGCGACTACTGGTCAGAGTGCTTAATTGTACCAGCAAAATTTTATGGTGCCTTCAACAACTCTAAACTATTCATTTTCAGAGACTCGATGGTCCAAATTTAAACAGATAAATCTATTACCTTTTAGATATTTTTCTTCTTTCCTTTCTCTTTCTTCCTCTTCCTTTCCTTTTCTCTCTCCGTTTGACTAGTCTAGCTCGATGGGGGCGGACGAGGCGGCGGAGACATACGCGGCAACAAGGGCAGACGGGCGGTAGAGCATCGCCCGACGGTGGGGGTGGTGGAGCATCACGATGACACACCTGGTAGGGGGGACGGATGGCAGGATGTAGTGACTAGAGTGGACGTGATGGGTGGCTGCCTAGTGAATTTTTTTAAAAATAATATATTTTTTAAAAATAAAATATGTATGTCCATTTGAAAAAAAATGCAAAAGTAGCATACGGTCGACACTTGAAGTGCCGAATGGTGCCACATCAGCTCCAGTCGGCATTTCAAGTACCGACTGGATACTGCCACCTATCAGATTCTTCCACGTTAGCTCTAGTCAGAACTTGAAGTGTCGACTGGAGCTGATGTGGCATCTAGTCGGCACTTCAAGTGCCGACCGCATGATACTTTTACAAATTTTACAAATAGACATACATATTTGATTTTTTTTAAAAAATATTATTTTTAAAAAAATTCCTGCCTGGCTGGGCATGGCAACAAGCCAACAAAGATGGATGGGCAGCGAAGTGTCACAGTGACAGCGGGGAGGTGGAGCATCGCAGCGACGCACGCGATGAGGCACGATGATGGGGACAGACGGGCGATGGCGACGACAGGGCGTTGCATCGACGGTAGGGACGGTGGAGACTGGGCACCACGACGACGGCCGCATAGCAGTGACGACCAAGGCAGTTAGGTTAGTAAAAATATTTTTTTAATTAGTTTAATTATATTTAATTAAGGGTTGAGATTGATTTTATTTCTTACCGCTAATGAAGGTAAATGAGGCACCATAAAGGCCCATTGTATTATCACTCCACATACATATACTCTACACGTTATTAGGTGAGTCCATTCCTGACATATTTTTGAAGTTTTATTAACAGTACCGACTGACAACAATGTCATCAATTTGCTTGAAATGGAAGTGGCAAATGAGATGCTAGCTCCCAACAAAGCCCTTTTGTTCACTTAACGAAGTTCGACTCTTCACATACAACATAGCTGCATTGCATTAACCACATATGTACACAAGAAGTCTCAACAAACATGGGAGTTTTTTCAACTGATTTTCTTCGAGTGGTTGATAAGTTTTCTTCGTCGAGTGGTTGATAAGTTTTTGGGTGCATTTATTTTATAGCTATAATTATGTCTAGAATATAAAGCTAAATAAATAGTTCAGCTTCTAGAACTAGATTGTGAAAATTAGTAGTTACAAATCATTAAGAATTTAATTATAGTAAAGTTATTAGAGGCTTGGCGCCCACGTCGTCGCTCTAGCAGTGGCTCAGGTGGAACCTATCGCTCCAGTCATCGCCACCCTTTCTCCTCCCTTCTCCTTCCCGTATCCAAAGCCCTCCGTCGATATCACTAGAAGGTTGTGAGGAAGGTGATGATAGGACCTTTTCTTCTTCTCCTTCTCCATGTTGGCCTCGATGAGCATGTAGTGGTGTGTGCCATGTAGCTAGTGGTCTAGTGTCTGTGAGCGGTGGCCAACGCCCTAATCCAGCGCATGGTGGCTTGATCCGGCACATGGAGACAATATCCGATGATGGGCGGCGGTGAAGCGTGGAGCAGTGTGGCGAGGCAGCACGGAGGTAGATGCCAAGCGCGACACGAAGGCTTGGCATGGTGGGTATGATGCAAAGAAACGCGTAGAGGCGCCTATGAAGGTTATGCCCAAGAAAATTTCGTGGATCGGAAGTTCCGATAGGTAGTATCGGAAATTCCAATTATTATACGGTCTCGATACAGAGAGCAAATATTGCTTCGGAAGTTATGATATGGTATAGAAAGTTCCGATTTAGAATCGGGGAATTTTGTACTGATCAGAAGTTTTGACGAGCCAAAAGTTCCGATTTGTAATCGGAGAATTTTGTATTGATCGGAAGTTCTGATATGGTATCTAAAGTTTTGAGGTGAGTGAAAATAGATTAGATCTGTTGTGTGTCATACTGTATCGGGAGACCTAAAATACCCTGTCAGAAGTTCTGATCCAGGATCAGAAGTTACAACGTGGGTGAACAGATTGGATCTGTTACAATTTTGAGGGTTTCGAGATAAGCACGACCAAGAAGCTATCAGCCCTATAAAAGGAGAGGAGGAGGACGTCTTGGAACAAAGGATAAGCCTAGATTAGATCTAGCCACCAAATACTCCTCTCCTCCCTTTCTTGATCTCAATCGTTGAGGTCAAGGATCTGTTGATAGCAAAAAATGGCATTAATGGCTAGATTATCAAAATATCAATTTTTGGTGATTTGGGCCAAAGGTACACATGTCTAGGGTCTGTCCGAAGCCCTACAGGGCCGAAGTCCATCGAGCTATGGGCTCTGAAAGCCTCTAGCCAGCCCATGGGCTTCGGCCAGGAAGCCTTCGGAGGCCCACACTGCCGAAGCTTTGGAAGCCTTCGGAGGCCCACACTACCGAAGCTTCGGCCCGAGAAGTAGGCCTCGACGGGCTTGGCCGAAGCCCATGCTATCGAAGCTTCGGCCCAAGGAGTAGGCCTCGATGGGCCTAGCCGAAGCCCACCTCGGCAGAGATAGAGTTGCACACGTTTCTAACTCAATCTCTATCTCTATCTGGCTGGATTAATAGCAGATTAGATTAGGAGTTAACCCTCTATAAATAGAGAGTCATGGACGGCGTGGAGATCCCCCCCAACTCAAACCAAACCAAAGCCATGCTTTGATCGTACCTTTACTTTTACCTTTATTTTCCTGTACCTCTTCGTGGGTTTGCCTGGAAGCCCTCCGTCGGCCACTACGGAACAGTGGTAAATCCTTGTTACTTCGCCTGTGAAGTATTCGTTAATCTACGTAATAGATTGTTATAACCTTGTTACTTCGCCTGTGAAGTATCCGCTAATCTGCGTAATAGATTGCTACCTTCGCTACTAGTGCAACACTTAGCAAAATTCGGTCCTCAGGCCGAATTGGTACTTCGCATTGTCTCTATTGCAGGTTCGCACGTTCGGAGCCCCCTTCGCCGAAGGTGTCCGGAGCTGAGAGATTAGTTCCGGAGGTCCCAGGACACCCTTCGACAAGACCGTAGGCTTCGACAGCATACTTCATCGTGACAGGCTTCGCCACGACCGTACTCCACACCGGACGAAGTTGCACGCGCGCGTGGCCCTCGCGTCACTGTTCTGTAATTTGCTGTATCAGAGATATCACGCTGAACCCCGCTGTTCAGAGGTGATCATCGCGTCCAGATCAATTCGGAGTCCACCTTCGGCCGGATCAGTCCGAACGCCGAAGCACCCTTCGGCGGAGTACTTCGCACCAGACGCCAAAGGTACCCTTCGGCGCACCCTTCGCATCAGACTTCGAACCAGACGGGCTCTGACTGGTTTGCTGATTTTATTCTGTTTAGTCTATTTCTTTCGGCTAATTGGATTATTTTGTGTAATCTGGTTGCCTGGCGACTCCACCCCCTTATCACTATTAAGGGTAGTCAGAACGCGACGTCGGTGCCACGTCACGCTTAGGCCTGTCCCTAAGTATCCGTGCACTTTTGGATTGTCGGACTGACCCAAGTGCGGGGGCATGTTTTCATGTCAACACACTTTTGGTGACTCCGCTGGGGAAGGCTACGCCAACATGATGAGTACGTATACATCGGCCACCGGTACATCTGCATCGACTACTACGTCTACGCCGCCGATGGACGCGATAGGAGGCGTGGATATCGACAACCGCAACATACTATCACCTACACTTGAAGATATCCCCGCAGTAGACCGAGCAGAGATCGAGGCAAAGTTAAAGGCACTCCAATACATGATGCTTGGGGGCTACGTCAAGACACGCGCAGGCTTCATCAAGCGCGACATCGTCACCCCCGACCTCGCTCAGGTCCAGGTAACACCTGTATCACCTCGTTTATCTTCTCTAGAAATTGAGCAGAAGATAGCCGCATCAGTAGATCAAGCCGTTAGCGCTTCGCTAGCCAATCGTTTAGATTCGGCAGTCAGCTCCCAGGTAGAGGCAACTCTTAGGAGGTTCGTCTTTACTGAGGCCGTACCCCCGGTTCCTATAGCTAGTGCACCTCCGGCAAACCATGTGTACGGTATAGCTAACGACAGCACTAGCGCAATCCTGTCTCCGGCCTCATCACTTATAACCGAGACCAATCATTATACCTACGGTCAAACTAACACTGCATACCACGCACCACCTGCGCCAATACCCGCGCTGCCCGCGCCACACGCGCAGACGCCCGGACACGAGCACGTCACGCAAATAGCGCATAGGGAAGACACCCATGGCCGACACGCTGATATCCCACCGCGTGTCGCACCCCCGCACGAGAGGCGCGCACAAGCAACATACCAAGATGATATAGAGGAGCGGGTCCGCGCATTATTTAGGGAGTGTGCTGGCTTTGTGCCCAAGGGACGGGTTAGGGTTTACCGTAAACCATACCCCGACCACCTTGATACAGTACCCTACCCCCACGGCTATAGAATCCCTGAATTCACTAAATTCGATGGAGAGGGTAGCAAGACCACACTAGAGCATGTTAGTCAATTTTTGGTGCAGTGTGGAGAGGTTAGCGGGATAGATGCCCTAAAGGTTAGACTATTTTCTCTCTCGCTATCCGACACTGCTTTCACTTGGTTTTCGGCGCTCCCGCCGAACTCCATCCACACGTGGGACAATTTAGAGCTAAAATTCCATGATTATTTCTACACAGGTGAGACAGAACTTAGGCTTTCGCATTTGACATCGGTTAAGCAAAAATCTAGTGAGAGTGCCTCTGAGTACATCAAGCGTTTTAGGGATACTAGAAACCAATGTTTTAGCCTTAATATTTCAGAAAGGGACTTGGCGGAGTTAGATTTTAACGGGTTACGTTCCGAAATTAAAGAAACATTAGATAACCAAAACTTTTTAGAAGTTAGCCAAGTTCTACAGCAAGCTCTGGTCCAAGAAGGCCGAGCCAAAGATAAGAAATTTATTAAGACGTTTAGCAAGCCTAGGGCCGAAATCCACATCATGGAACGCTCCGATGAGGAAGAATCAGAGGAAGAGGATTTGGCCGACATGTACGCGGCCGAATGGGTTTGGAACACTAAAAATAAACCTGTCACTTGCTCCGAGTTACGACCATCCCCCACAAAGAATAGACTTAGTGAGGTCAAGTATTCGTTCGATATAACTAAATGTGATAAAAATATTTGATTTTCTCTTAAAAAGTCAGCTTCTCAGGTTACCTAAGGGTCAAGTCATCCCACCTGCCGATGAGTTAAAGAAGCATCCATACTGTAAGTGGCATGATTCACATTCGCATAATACTAATGATTGCAATGTTTTTCGACGACAGATACAATCGGCCATAGAAGAAGGACGATTGAAGATAGACCATGATCCAAAGATGAAGCTAGATAAAGATCCTTTTCCTGTCAACACCGTCGACCTCGGTGAAAAGAAGGTGTTGATTCGGCCAGAACAGGCCGAGTCTGCTAAAGGGAAAGATGTGATTGTCGGAGAACCGCGTACCCACACACTCGTGCCAAAGAACCCCGAGGTAGGAGTATGGAAACAGAACGTTAACACCCCTTCGGCCAAGGCTCGCAAGAGGCTGAAGGTGTCATATGATATGCTGTTGAACAAGCATCAAAGAAGGGCCAATGAAGCAGGACCACGCACTAAGCTAAAACAACTGAAGGGGCTAAGACCTTTGAAGGGCGGCTTTGGGCCGAAGCCGGCGTACCCTCCGCACGAAGGCTTCGGGCCACGGTGGCCTAATGCTCCGCACGGTGGTTCCGAGCCACAATGGCCGAACCCCCCATACAATAGCTTCGAGCCCCAGTGGTCGGGTCCCCTATACAACAACTTCGGCCCCCAATGGCCGAACCCCGCACCGCATTGGACGTCTCTGATGGGAGGCTTCGGCCCGCACTGGCCGAACATACCTCCAGCCTGGCAGGACCCTTCACTGGTGTGGTCCGAAATACCTTTGACTTGGTCGAACCCCCCAGGTGACGGGTTCGGCTCACAGTGGGCAAGGCCACTAGAGCCGCCGATGCCTCCGCCATACGATTGAGCGGGGACCCCGTGGGCTCCGTACGTATCTGGGTTGGGGTACCCTCCGCAACCTAACACTATGCCTTGTTTTCCTTCGGAGTATTATGGATGGCAGGGGCAAATAGACACAACGGAGGGGCATCGTCCACAGACTGTTCGTGGTGCCTCCGAATTGGACCATGCAGAGCGAAGCCGAAGGGTGCGAGCACGCGGAGGCCGAAGTCAGGGTGTCCGAAGCCATAACCATCAGAGTGGAGTCTCAGGAAGTCCCATGCTTCAGCCGAGCCCTACGCCGGAGCTTGGTTCGATCGGCCGAACGAGGCCGGTCCATCCGACGTGGTTCGCAGTGAAGCCCCCTTCGAACACAGGGCGCTCGAGGACGAAGGGCGCAGTACCACTTCGGCCAGAATTAACAGAGGTCGAACAGTAGCACCCGACACCAAGCCTTAGCCATCTTGGGCCCCTCTAGGCATGTCCAAATCACAGAAGAGATGCCTGCAAAGACTACGGGCACAGGAGATACGTGTGAAGAAAACTAAGGCCGAGCGCAACGCTATTTTCGAGGAAATCTGCCCTCGGCCAGCTACGAAGCAGGTATGGAGGGAGAAACCGGTTGAGATAAACAACTCGACTCCTAGTCCGAGCGACGATGACGAAGACATGCTCGACGATGATTACTCGCCCGTCTCTGAGGGACCCACACCCCAAGCGATGGACATCAACATCGTCATGCTGCCTACCGAGTTCGCCCTACCACGGGACGAGGCTGAGGTCGCTCAATTGAACCTTGGTCCGCGCAATGCCATCTTCGAGAAGCCTGAGGACTCGTCCCGCCATTTAAAGCCCCTCTACATCAGGGGTCACATCGATGGGAAGGCGATTTCCCCCATGCTCGTCGACGGCGGTGCCACTGTTAATCTAATGCCTTATACATTGTTGAAGAAACTTGGCAGGGACGAAGAAGACCTAAAGAAGACTAACTTGATGCTCAACGGCTTCAACGGCGAGAGCTCTGAGGCCAAGGGAGTACTCTCTATGGAGTTGATGGTGGGCAACAAGACGTTGCCAACATCGTTCTTCGTCGTCGATGTACAAGGTAACTATAGCGTGTTACTAGGACGCGACTGGATTCATGTAAATTGTTGCATTCCCTCTACTCTGCACCAGTGCTTGATACAGTGGGATGGCGATGAGGTGGAGGTCATACCCGCGGATACTTCGGCCCAAGTAGCTTTGGCCGATGTGTCGGTTGACGCCGTCCATAACAAAGTGGAGTGTCTATCAGGTAGAGATCTTTCGGATTATGATTTTGTTAGCGTATCCGGAGGATGGTTTGTACCAGTGTCTGTAAAGCCGGCTGGAGTAGCACGGCTATTTTTGTATTAATAGTCATGTCTAGCAAGAATAATCTAGATTGGCTAAAGTCTCATGTGGAGCAGTATCGGTCTAATAAAGATGGTATTGCCGAAGCCATTGAGGACTTTAGCGAAGTAGAGAAATTAGGGCAAGGTTTTGCGTCAGCCGATCCCTTAGAGGAAGTTGATATAGGGTGATGGTAGCATCCCAAGGCTGACTTTTGTAAACCAACATTTGCAGCCCGATGAAAAGGCTGAAGTAATAAAGTTACTTCAGTCATATGTCGATTGTTTTGCATGGGAATATAGCGAGATGCCAGGACTAAGCCACGAGCTTGTAGAGCATCGGCTGCCTATCAAGTCTGGATTTAGGCCTTATAAGCAGCCTCCCCGCTGCTTTAATTTGGTCGTCTATGACCGAGTTAAGGAAGAAGTGGAGCGACTACTCAAGGCTGAATTTATTAGGCTGTGTAGGTACACGGAATGGGTTGCTAACATTGTGCCTATAGAGAAAAAGGGGAGCGGCAAGATACGGGTGTGCATTGATTTCCGGGATCTAAATAGAGCCACTCTGAAGGATGAGTATCCAATGCCAATAGTCGACATGCTGATCAATGATGCTTCAGGACACAAGGTACTAAGTTTTCTTGATGGCAATGCCGGTTATAATCAAATCTTCATGGCCGAAGAGGGCGTCTATAAGACTGCCTTTCGATGCCCTGGTTTTGTTTGTTTATTTGAATGGGTCGTCATGACTTTTGGGTTGAAAAATGTTGGCGCCACGTATCAGCGTGCTATGAACTTGATCTTTCATGACTTGTTAGGAGTTATGTTAGAAGTTTACATCGATGATGTCGTGGTCAAATCGGATGCTATGAGAAACCATTTGGCCGATTTGAAGGTTGCTTTTGATAGAATGCGATAGTATGGGTTGAAAATGAACCCACTCAAGTGTGCTTTTGGTGTTTCGGCGGGTAAGTTCTTAGGTTTCATGATTCATGAGAGAGACATAGAGATTGATCCTAAGAGACTTGAAAAGATTAGAAACATTGCAGCGCCGACATGCAAAAAGGATGTGCAAAAGTTGCTAGGCAAGTTGAACTACCTGTGTCGCTTCATATCCAACTTGTCCAGCAAGATTAAAGTCTTTGTCCCCATACTCCGGCTGAAAAATGAAGCCGAGTTCACTTGGGGGGCAAGCCAGCAAAGTGGTTTTGAGAAGATTAAGGAGTGCTTGTCATCACCGCCTGTGGTGAGAGCACCCAAGGCTGGGATTCTGTTTCGGCTATACATCGCCGCTGAAGATGGCGTGATTGGAGCCGTGCTAACCCAGGAGGTAGAGGGAAAGTAGTACATCATAACATTCTTGAGCCGCCGCCTGCTGGACGTCGAAACCAGGTACGCATTTGTGGAACGATTGTGTTTATCACTTTATTACGCGTGCACTAAGTTACACCATTATCTTCTCCCCACTACATGTGTTGTCGTTTGCCAACCCGATGTGATAAAGCACATGTTACAGAAGCCGATTCTAAGTGGAAGAATCGAAAAATGGGCTTACACATTAATTGAGTACGATTTGGCCTACGAGCCCCTAAGAGCGATGAAAGGCCAAGTCGTAGCCAACTTTATAGTTGATCATCACATAGATGTTAGCTGGAGTGATGCTATTTCTCTAGTTGAGGTAGTACCATGGAAAATCTATTTTGATGGTTCGGCTTGCAAGAGTGGCCAAGGTATTGGAGTAGTTCTCATATCACCTAATGGTATGCGCTTTGAAACCTCGGCCCGACTAGAGTTTTTTCCACTAATAACCAAGCCGAATACGAGGCTTTGTTGCTAGGTCTTGAACTACTAGAGTCTGTAGGCGCTAAACATGTTCACGCATATGGTGATTCGTTATTAGTAGTACAACAAGTAGCTAGGAATGCTCAATGTTTTAATGGCTTGCTAAATAGCTACTTGGACAAATGCCTAGACATAGTTGCCACTTTTGATGATTTCAAAATATCTCACGTATCAAGAGAAGCCAATTTAGTCGCCAATGATTTGGTTAGCAAGCATCTGGCTACCAAGTCAGGAGAGGGAAATTTTCTGTATTAGAGAAGCCAGTGTTTAGTCCAACTGCCGAAGCCAGTGATGCTGGGCGGGCGCACCCTCCAGGTCGAACCCCTCGGGTCGCTGAAGGCCACTGCACGCCGAAGCCCCTGGATCGGAGTGCTCCGCCCGCCGAGGGATCCGGCGCGCCGGAGCCCATATTGCGAAGCCTCCCGGACAAAGAAGGCTCCCAGGAGTCCGAACCCTCCGAAGAGCTTCGGCCCGGCATACTCCGAATGGCCACCTTGGCCAAGCTTTGGCAGGAGCTGGAATGGCTCGGGGGGCACCCCGGAGTCAGTATCTCAGAGGTTTTTTCAGAAGGTGGACCAGCGAGGCCCTCTGAAACCTGTAAGGGCAATTGGAGAGTCCCAATCATCCAGTATTTGAGAGACCCTAGCCGTAGGGTTGATCGTAAGGTGATGAGGACATCACTTCACATGATACACACATGGAGCCTCCACCTACAATTCAATTACTAGGACGAATCACACGCGCCCGTGCCCGTCGCTTGAACCATGAGGTTAATTCTTTCCTTAGCAACTATGTTAATATTTGTTTGGATGGGATGCTACTGAATACTAGTGATATTTTGTTGCTTAGGAACATGGGAGATGAAATAGAAGAGTTGGAGTTGAAGACGGAGTCGCACGGATGTTTTGAAGTCAAGATTTCGCTGGTTCAGACTACATCGACCACCATGCACCAAAATGGGCATAACTTCCTCATACGAAGTCCGATTGGTGCGTTCTTTGACTTTTGGAAATCTGAGGAGAAGACGGATCGTTTGCCGTTGGTTTCACCTCATTTGGAGTCTCGAGTCGTTCTGTGTGATTGAAACCGTCCTGCGTGACAGAACTGGGCCGTGTTGGGCCATAGTCTGAGTCTGTTCACCTTCTACTGAGTCTGTTCGCCTTCCACAGGCTGCCCACGCCCTATATAACTCACTCCAGCCGCCTTTAGGGTTAGGTTTTGCTTTGTTTGCATACACTTGTGTGTTTAGATCCCGCCTCTTGCACCGGACCGATTGGCTGCTGCATTGGCGTTTGTGAAACCTCACCTTATCATCGTTTGTCTGTGATTTGGCATTCGACTTGTATCCTTCCTGTTCTTGCTTGTGTTCTTGGGTTCGCTTGCAGGAATTAGCCTTCGTGGTGAGGTCAATCGCGTCCTGCGTGGTTGATAACCAACGGAGACAGTGGTGTAACGATTGCAAGGTTTTGATCCGCCGGACCGGAGCCTTGGATCGCCAACGTCGAGATTCTCCACCAACCCAAGTTATCCTTTACCTAACGGAAGATCGGGACCAGTCCCCCATCAGAAGGTTCGGCGACAAGCGTTCAAATTCGTGTTGGTAGACGACACGTTGTATCGCCGAACCATCGATGGAGTGTTATTAAAGTGTTTAGACCATGAGTAGTCCCAGGTGGCTACATGTAACACCCCAGAAATTAAAAAGGATTAAAATAAAAGAAAAATATTATTTAAATCATTTCTGGATTTATTTATTAAAGGAAAATCACAAAAGAACCCAAACAAAGCCAAACAGGGAGAAATACCCAAAATATGGACCTCAAAATTTTATGAGATGAACTAGAGACAAAAATATAATTTTAGGAATTTTTACAAGATTTTACCAACAGTGATTCAACCCTTAATCAAATATATGAATTACTGTAATTATTTTAAATCAGAAAACAATTTAAAATCTTATTGGGCCTCCACCTGGAATTAGCCTTCCGCCCAGCCCAGCCCACCGATGAGCCACTGACAAGCGGGACCCAGACGTCGGCGCGTTCCCCCTCTCTCCTCCCCGCACCCACACTCCGCCTGGCCCCACCGGTCAGCCCCCTTTCACCCACCAACTGCTCGGGCCCACCTGTCAGGCTTTCCTTTCTCGTTCACCCGCCGACAGGTGGGGGCCACCTGTCGGATCCATCTTCTCCGATGGAATCCCTCTCTCCCCTTCCTTCCCCGACGATCACCTTCCAAATTTTTGCCGCCGGCCACCCGCTTTCACTCGGATTCGTCTCGGATCCCCTTCCCCGACCGCACCCGACCTCCTTCCATCGAAACTCGACGCGTTTTTGCGCTTATGGAAGCCAATCCGAGGTAAAAAGGGAACCTCGCCGGAGATGGAAACAAACCCTCGGGTTCCCCGGCTTGGCTTGCCATCTAGACGCCAGTGACCTCCTATTTATACCCCTGTGGTCGCCGCCCTCATCTCACACCACCGTAGCCCGAGCCGTAGCGATCCATAGCGCCGTCGCCCTTCTTTCAAGCTTCGGTTCGGTTTCGCCTCCGGCGAGCCCTCGCCGTCGACTCCAGCCTCCCCTGCCCTAGCCACTGCCACCATCGAGTCTGTCGTCGACCACCCGTCCCCGGCCACCACTCCGTTGGCCTTGGAACCCGCCGGATCGCCGTCGCCGTCGACCACCCGAACGCCCTACTTCGTCTACCCTCGCCGCCGGCCGTCGTCCGTCGCCCTTCGTCGCCGCCGGAGGTATCATCGTGATCGCCATCCTCTCCTCTTTCCATTTTTTGCCATGAGCTAGGCCCCTAGGCCCTCGCCGTCGCCGCCGTGGCCGCACCCGAGCCCGCCGTCGCCAGAGACGAAGGGGGTACGTGCCCCCTTACGGCGTGCCGTGCCAGATCGAGCCACGACCGTCCGATCGTGATCGGAGGGCTAGGATTAAATCCCTCCGGGATTTAATCTGGGCCCTCGGATCTGGTCAAAGCGGTATCGTGCGCTCTCGGCCGTCGATCGCAACTTAAAGCGCTGGAGCGATCTGGTGCGTCCACGCGTACCCCTTCGCTCCGTTTTAATCTGGACTGTCCATCTTCACTTAAAGGATCCCACCTCGCATCTGACCGCCAGATCCAGATCTGACGCCTCTGGATCGGCCGGTCCACGCGCACAGTGACGCGGTCCACCGTGGGCCTGGCTCACCGTGGACCAGAGCCCATTTTTCAGTTTAAATAAAATTCCAGAAATTGATTTAAACTTTGAAAATTCATATCTTGCTCATTTTAACTCCAAATTTCACCATTCAAATTTTGTTAAAACCAGAATATTATTCTCTACACATTAATGCCATAAAAACAGTATGTTACTGTTACCCAAAATATTCTTAATAAATAAATGAATAAAAACCCCTTAGGATTAAAATTAATAATACAGAAAATAAATTAGGAAAAATCCTAAAAAGTTAAACTTCACTGTTTTATGCAAAAACTCAGAATATTAAAATATTACTTCACATAAAAACACCCACAACTATGTATGTTCTTTTATTTGGTGGATTTTATCTGTTTATTGAATGTATTATTTATTTTTCCGCATCGAGAAGACTACGAGTTCATCGAGGAGCAGGAGTTCTATCCCGAGGTTCCTCCATCCCCATTTGATGATCAAGGCAAGTCATCGACCATCTCTGTGGCAACAATTGATCATCATTTGAGCCCATGTTTTAATAAATTATTGCTATAACTCATAGGTTAATATTGCATTAGTCCAATATCAAGCCTGACACTTATATTTATTAGATCCCCGTCCTTGTGTGCAAACCCAAGCCATGCTTATTGAGCCTTAACTCCTTGTCACTCTACTATAAAATATTAGCTAGTGCCCAATGTACCGGCACAACTGCTATAGGATAAAAAGAATGAGTCGTAGATAGCTGGATTCTGTATATGAATTTCCCCGTTATTCTTGTCTCTGGACTTTGTTGGAGTTGGCTAGGTTATAAGTATGGTGGGTTCCGGGTGCAAGCTCGGGCACTGGTTTGTCGCACCCGGGGCACTATAAGGACCGGTCTGCGGGATCTGTTGCAAAGCACTTCCGTACCAACCACAAGTCTAATGGGTAAGTCCTAACTGGAAGTATGGAATACTCCGGCTCGATGCACCATAGAGGAGGGGGCAAGGGGCTAGCCTGCGGGCGACTTGTACTGACGAGGCTCAAGGGAGGTATGGTGGGGCTCCGATGCGTCGGGACACCATATGAAACCCATAAGAGGGTGCTATTGGGTCGGGGAGGACTATATGGAAGGTTTTGGCACGAGTTCCCGTGTGATGGGTCATCTCGTTACACTTCGGTGTAGGTGATGAGTGCGTGCCTTGTGGGTACAGTGGTACATCTCTGATCAGAGTAATTAAATCTTTTCGAAAAGCCGAGCCCACGGTCAAGGGCGGGTTGTGTGACTACTCGCAGTTAGTTTACAATTGTTTGAATGGTCGAGTTATTCATGGCACGTAAGGACTGTTGAGCGAGGTGGGGCTGACTGTATCCCTCGAGTTAGAAGATGATGATGCACACACACATGTTTACTTTTCCGTACTAATAAATTGCTCACATTTAAAGCTTTACAATTATGCTGCTTCCGCAAAACTAGCCTCTACCTCCCTTGTTATTACCTTGCATTATATTTGCATTCGGTGGCTTGCTGAGTACATCTGTACTCACCCCGTTGACTTACACCATCAGAGCCAGTCTACTACGAGGAGGATGAAGGTCTGGAGTAGCGACCCACTCAAGGCGAGACTGGAAGGAGGCGTTCATCTAGGACCCTTATTTTATTAGTTTCTCTTCATCTTTATTCACTTTTGTATTAATGCGGTCTACGAACCGTGAATGATTGCCCGTATTGTACGTGGTCGCATGATGAACATCTTGTTTTATTGATTTTCTATGGAATTTCAATAAAGTCCTGATTTATTAAATCGGGGCGTCGACAAGATGGTATCAGAGCCGACTTGACTGTAGGAAGCCAAACAGACCTGGCCCTAGGACTTATACTTACTATATTTTCTTACAAACACTACTTATCCTCTCATCTTCCGAAATTTTCACCAAAAACTTTCTCTCTTTTGTAGATGCCGGTTCATACCATGAGCGGGACTCTTCGTGATGAGGCCAGATTCATTCGCGAGCTGCGCATGCTCGTCAGCTTCCTCGGATTTGAGCATGAGCCGATGTACCATGGAGTCTTCCCCGACGAGGAAGAGGGCTTCTGCGAGGTCACCGTCGTCGTCTAGCCCTCCCCTCAGACAGCTCACACCTACCGCGGAGGAGGACCTACCTTCCTGGTTGCCAGCCAGCGCACCACCCTCCAGGCACTCACAGAGCTCCGGATGATCTACGACAGCGAGCTCTACGACACGGACTTTTGCTTCGTGCCTCTTCGCACCCCAGGGAGTCCCCACAGTGTCTTCGTCAGCACACTCTCCCAGCGCCATTCTGCGATTGGTCATACCATGCGCTTGTTGGAGGCCATGGACGATCTTCATTACGAGGCACTGCAGGACGCCAATGGACAGCGCGACACAATCAGCTTTTACAGACAATCTTCTGAGGATCTGAACCGCGAGAACGGAGATCTTCGTCGCCGCATCCAGCAGGGACATCGTTTGGCTGCCGAAGCAGAGGAGTTACGGCGTCAAATGAGCTCCTTCGGCAGCGTGTCGCCACCAACCCACAGCTCCGCTACCAGATCGAGGAGTTGAAGAAGGACATTGAGAAGATCGCACCTATTCTGCCTCGCAAGAAGAAACCCCTTCGGATCCCTACTGTGAGGCCCAAGAGGATCTCCCGCAGCGCACCACCCGCCGGACCGTCCAGCTCCTCGACCCTGACCGTCTCCCACGAGCCCGAGATTGAGCCGTCCCCCGAGCTACCGTAGACGTAGTTTTACGGTTGTTTGTTTTTTATTTATGCTTGCTTGTATTACCATTCATGTCAAAACATAAGGCATGAATGAAGAAATAAATAAATGTAACCGCAAGAACGGTACCCTTTTGAAATAAAATATAAAGAGTTCGCTAAAATAAAAGTGTCTACTTTGAAAACTCCAGGATGACCAACACTCAAGGTTCCGACGCTCCTCAGAACGGAGGAGATAATGGGAACTTGCCTCAGTGGGGAGCAACTGGGCAAAGGCAGGCCCCAGTCGCCAATCACCCCACTTTGGCCGAGATGATGGCCACGCAGAACCAGCTAGTTTCAGCTCTCCTGAATCAGATGCAACAGCAGCAGCAGCAGATGCAGGAGCAGCAGACTCATTTCTTCCGCCTCCACCAACAGCCCGAGCTGCCTCGTCCCGCCGCACCAGCTCCCGCTCCCACCTCTCAGCTCTCGGAGTTCCTCCGAGTCCGCCCACCAACCTTCTCCAGCACCACCAACCCCATGGAGGCTGGGGATTGGTTACGAGCTATCGAGAAGAAGCTCGACCTCCTTACCTGCACCGAGCAGGAGAGGGTGGCCTTCGCCACCCACCAGCTTCATGGTCCCGCCGCAGAGTGGTGGGACAATCATCGCGAGACTCTGCCCGAGGGCCACGCCCATACTTGGGCAGAGTTTTCGGCCGCTTTTCGTGCCGCCCACATCCCCGATGGTGTTATCGCACAGAAACAACAGGAGTTCAGAGACCTGCAGCAGGGGAGCAGGTCTGTTACAGAATACCTGCACGAGTTCAACCGTCTGGCCAGGTACGCACCTAAGGAGGTCCGTACGGATGCAGCCAGGCAGGCCAAGTTCCTCCGTGGATTAAAGGATGAGCTGTCCCTACAGCTTATCTCTGGAGATTTCACCAACTTTCAAAAGTTGGTGAACAAAGCCATCATGCAAGAGACCCAACAGAATAAGGTTGACCTAAAGAAGAAGAGGATGATAGCCTTCAGGCAGAACCAAGGAATGGCCCAGAGACCCCGCTTTGCTCCACCTCCATCAGCGCAGCAGTACCACCCCCGCCCAGTATATCGTCCGGCACCACCAGCCGCCAATGCCGGAGCCAGTCAACCTCGCCCCGCTCCCGCCGCACCAACCACCCCAGCTGCCCCGGCCAAGAAGCCGGAAATTCTGAGAGACAGGCATGGCAAGCCTGTAGTATGCTTCAACTGCCGCCAGGAGGGACACTACTCCCATCAGTGCCCTCATCCCAAGCGTGCTCAAGGCGTCACTTCAAACCCCGCCGTCCGCGCCAAGGTCAACCACGCCACCGCCGAAGAAGCCCAGGCCGCCCCGGAAATTGTCATGGGTAAGTTTATGGTTCATTCATCACTTGCAGTGGTATTGTTTGACACCGGAGCTACACACTCCTTTATATCAACTGCTTTTGTGGAAAGTAATGCCCTGGACATAAGTGAACTACCCAGGTCGGTATTGATAGCTACCCCGGCCAAGCAAACCCTCGCCTGTTCTTTTAGTCCAAGGGTATGGGTAGATATCCAAGGCACGATATTTTGGGCCGACCCCATTCTAATAGAATGTCAAGGTTTGGATCTCATTCTAGGGATGGATTGGCTAAATAAACATCAAGGAGTGATAGAATGTGCCCAGAGAAAAGTGACCGTGACTAATGAAGAAGGGACTATCGTCACGTTCCAGATGCCAAGCATGAAGGCCGGAAGGACAAGACTACATCAGATTACCTTGGAGGAGATACCAGTAGTCAGTGAATACCCGGACGTATTCCCAGAGGATCTACCAGGGATGCCACCCAAGAGGGATATCGAGTTCAGGATCGACTTGGTGCCCGGAACCACCCCTATTTATAAGCGACCATACCGGATGGCCGCCAATGAGTTAGCTGAGATGAAGCAGCAGTTGGAGGATCTCGAGAAGAAAGGCTACATCAGACCCAGCACATCGCCATGGGGTGCTCCCGTCATCTTCGTCGAGAAGAAAGAAGACAAGGCAAAGCGTATGTGTGTGGATTATCGCGCTTTGAATGAAGTAACCATCAAGAATAAGTACCCGTTGCCTCGGATCGACGATCTCTTCGACCAGCTAAAAGGAGCTACAGTATTCTCAAAGATCGACTTGCGTTCTGGTTATCATCAGTTAAGGATCCGAGAAGAAGATATACCCAAGACTGCCTTCACCACCCGTTATGGATTATATGAATGCACGGTTATGTCCTTTGGATTGACCAACGCCCCTGCGTTCTTCATGAATATGATGAATAAGGTGTTCATGGAGTATTTGGATAAATTCATCGTAGTCTTCATAGACGACATTCTCATTTATTCCAAGGACCAGAAAGAGCATGAGACTCACCTCCGGTTAACCTTAGGAAAGCTAAGGGAACACCAATTGTATGCCAAGTACAGCAAATGCAAGTTTTGGACGGCAGAAGTAAAGTTCCTTGGACACATCATCTCTGCGCAAGGAATCGCAGTAGACCCTGCCACCGTAGAAGCAGTTACGGATTGGCTGCCACCCACGAACGTATCTGAGATACGAAGTTTTCTGGGTTTGGCCGGATATTATCGGAGATTCATTAAGAATTTTTCTAAGATAGCCAAGCCAATGACCAAGTTGTTGCAGAAAGGAGAGAAATTTGAATGGACTCCTGAATGCGAGGAAAGTTTCCGCACCCTCAAGACCCGTCTGGTGTCAGCACCCATACTGACCCTGCCTGATATCCGTAAAGACTTCCATGTCTACTGTGACGCATCTCGCCAAGGATTGAGATGTGTTCTTATGCAAGACGGAAAAGTTATCTCTTATGCCTCCCGTCAGTTGAGACCTCATGAGTTGAACTACCCGACCCATGATTTGGAATTAGCCGCCGTAGTGCACGCCCTTAAGATTTGGAGGCACTATTTGGTTGGAAATCGCTGTGAGATCTTTACGGATCACAAGAGCTTGAAGTACATTTTCACACAGCCTGACCTCAATCTGAGGCAAAGACGATGGTTGGAACTCATAAAGGACTATGACTTAGGTATTCACTACCACCCCGGAAAAGCAAATGTGGTAGCTGATGCATTAAGTCGCAAGGGATATTGCACAGCCATGATAATTCAAGAACACGCACCCTGGTTATGTAGAGAGATGGAAAAATTAAATCTTGGATTAACCACAAGAGCATATCTAGCCACCTTGGAGACTCGACCTATCTTGTTCGAACAGATCCGCGAAGCTCAATTGGAAGACCCGGATACAGCTGCCATTAGGAAGAACATGAGGGAAGGAAAAGCCCCAGGATTTTCAGAGGACGAGAACAACACCATATGGTTTGGAACCCGGATATGTGTACCGGATAAACCAGAGATAAAGACCCTTATCCTGAGAGAAGCCCATGAGACATTGTACTCCATTCATCCCGGCAGTACCAAGATGTACCAGGACCTGAAGGAACGTTATTGGTGGGTCAGCATGAAAAGAGAGATTGCCCAGTTCGTCGCCGAATGTGACACCTGCAGAAGAGTAAAAGCTGAACACCAGAGACCTGCAGGATTGTTACAGCCACTTAAAGTGCCTGAATGGAAGTGGGAAGAAATCGGCATGGATTTCATCACCAGATTACCAAAGACCCACCTTGGGTATGATTCTCTTTGGGTGATCATCGATCGGCTTACAAAAGTAGCCAATTTCATAGCCGTCAAGACGACTTTTAGTGGCCCTAAGCTTGCAGAGCTATATATGGCCCGGATCGTATGTCTTCATGGAGTACCCAAGAAGATAGTGTCCGATAGAGGAAGTCAGTTTACCTCTCGTTTCTGGAAAAACCTTCAAGAGGAGATGGGTACGAGATTGAATTTCAGAACCGCCTACCATCCTCAGACAGATGGACAAACAGAAAGGGTAAATCAGATATTGGAGGATATGCTTCGAGCATGTGTCTTGGATTTTGGAGCCACTTGGGACAAGGGATTGCCGTACGCTGAGTTTTCGTACAACAACAGCTATCAAGCCAGCCTTCAGATGTCTCCTTTTGAAGCACTATATGGACGTAAGTGCAAAACGCCTCTACTTTGGGACCAAACTGGTGAATCCCAAGTATTCGGAACAGACATTCTTCGTGAAGCTGAAGAGAAGGTACGGATCATCAGAGACCGACTCAAGACAGCCCAATCACGACAGAAGAGCTACGCAGACAATCGTCGCCGAGACCTAGCCTTTGAAGAAGGAGATCATGTTTACCTTCGAGTTACGCCTCTCCGTGGTACTCAACGGTTTAACATGAGAGGAAAGTTGGCCCCTCGATATGTTGGACCATTTCCCATTGTTCGACGCCAAGGCGAAGTTGCTTATCAGTTGGAACTACCGCCCTCATTGGCTGGAGTACATGACGTATTTCACGTATCCCAACTCAAGAAGTGTCTGCGCGTTCCGACAGATCAAGTGGATCTTCAGCAGTTGGATGTTCAAGAGGATCTGACCTATGTGAAAAAACCTGTCAAGATATTGGAAGTCAAAGAAAGGACCACCAGGAGTCGGGTCATCCGCTTCTGCAAAGTGCAGTGGAGCAATCATCCGGTAGAGGAAGCTACATGGGAAAAAGAAGATGAACTCAAGGCACAGCATCCTGAGCTATTCGAGGATTGATCCAAATCTCGAGGATGAGATTCTCTGTAAGGGGGATAGGATTGTAACACCCCAGAAATTAAAAAGGATTAAAATAAAAGAAAAATATTATTTAAATCATTTCTGGATTTATTTATTAAAGGAAAATCACAAAAGAACCCAAACAAAGCCAAACAGGGAGAAATACCCAAAATATGGACCTGAAAATTTTATGAGATGAACTAGAGACAAAAATATAATTTTAGGAATTTTTACAAATTTTTACCAACAGTGATTCAACCCTTAATCAAATATATGAATTACTGTAATTATTTTAAATCAGAAAACAATTTAAAATCTTATTGGGCCTCCACCTGGAATTAGCCTTCCGCCCAGCCCAGCCCACCGATGAGCCACTGACAAGCGGGACCCAGACATCGGCGCGTTCCCCCTCTCTCCTCCCCGCACCCACACTCCGCCTGGCCCCACCGGTCAGCCCCCTTTCACCCACCAACTGCTCGGGCCCACCTGTCAGACTTTCCTTTCTCGTTCACCCGCCGACAGGTGGGGCCACCTATTGGATCCATCTTCTCCGATGGAATCCCTCTCTCCCCTTCCTTCCCCGACGATCACCTTCCAAATTTTTGCCGCCGGCCGCTCGCTTTCACTCGGATTCGTCTCGGATCCCCTTCCCCGACCGCCCCCGACCTCCTTCCATCGAAACTCGACGTGTTTTTGCGCTTATGGAAGCCAATCCGAGGTAAAAAGGGAACCTCGCCGGAGATGGAAACAAACCCTCGGGTTCCCCGGCTTGGCTTGCCATCTAGACGCCAGTGACCTCCTATTTATACCCCTGTGGTCGCCGCCCTCATCCCACACCACCGTAGCCCGAGCCGTAGCGATCCATAGCGCCGTCGCCCTTCTTTCAAGCTTCAATTTGGTTTCGCCTCCGGCGAGCCCTCGCCGTCGACTCCGGCCTCCCCTGCCCTAGCCACTGCCACCGTCGAGTCCGTCGTCGACCGCTCGTCCCCGGCCACCACTCCGTTGGCCTTGGAACCCGCCGGATCGCCGTCGCCGTCGACCACCCGAACGCCCTGCTTCGTCTACCCTCGCCGCCGGCCGTCGTCCGTCGCCCTCCGTCGCCGCCGGAGGTGTCATCGTGATCGCCATCCTCTCCTCTTTCCATTTTTGCCATGAGCTAGGCCCCTAGGCCCTCGCCGTGAGCTTTGAACGGTAGATACTTGAAAAGGTATTTCCCAAGTGTGTGGCAAACGTCATAAAAATGTCAAAAAGCCGATATGAATGGTATCGTCTCCAGCACGTTATGCTTTTAGTTCACTAGTTCACTAAAAGGCAGGGGGCATATGTTGATAGCAAAAAATGGCATTAATGGCTAGATTATCAAAATATCAATTTTTGGTGATTTGGGCCTAAGGTATAGATGTCCAGGGTTTGTCCGAAGCCCTACAGGGCCGAAGTCCATCGAGCTATGGGCTCCAAAAGCCTCTAGCCAGCCCATGGGCTTCGGCCAGGAAGCCTTCGGAGGCCCACACTGCCAAAGCTTCGACCCGAGAAGCAGGCCTCGATGGGCCTGGCCAAAGCCCATGCTACCGAAGCTTCGGCCCAAGGAGCAGGCCTCGACGGGCCTAGCCGAAGCCCACCTCGGCAGAGATAGAGTTGCACACGTTTCTAGCTCAATCTCTATCTCTATCCGGTCGGATTAATAGCAGATTAGATTAGGAGTTAACCCTTGTTGGGGGAATAAGTTTCCCTTGAATAGGGTCCAAATGACGTCAGCCTCCGACAGCCTTCGGCTCGGAGCCCAACATTATCGAAGCCTGTTCCTTTCTGAAGAAGCTATTTCCAAGTCCCAAGGTACACTTTGAAGTCCTTTGGAGTGAGGCCTCCGAACCCCTTCGGAGCCCTCCGGAGCAAAGCCCTCAAGATCCCTTGAAGATTGCTAGAAGCTAAGTCTCAGGCTAACTTCGAAGTTAGCCTCCGGGCCTTATTCGGAGTTAGCCTTCGGGCTCTGTTCGGAGTTAGCCTTCAGGCTCTGTTCAGAGTTAACCTTCGGGTTTCCTTCGGAGCTCCTCAGAGCCAGTCTCCGGACCCTTTCCAGCCAACTCAAAGCTAAGTCTCCGAGACCCTAGTTCAGAGCCCCAGTTCGGAGCTCAATTCGGAGTATACTTTGAAGCCCCCTTCGGTGTGTACTTCGAAGCCTCCCTTGCAGCCTCCGCCTGAAGAGCTCCAGCCCCTACTCCAAATCTAGAAGATATTTGCACCTCGCTACAGTGTAATAGCCATATCGGGGGCCCCTCTGCCCCTAGTATGTCGTTTAGCTGGTTAAGAAGTGACGTTGTCTGACACGTCTGTAAAGCTGTAAAGCACTTTTGTACAGTAGCTAGCTCCTTTTCCCCTTTTTGCCCCTATGAGCCTAGGACTTATAGAGGGCATTATGGTCTTTTCCTTTGGCCTGCGTGCCTATAAAAGCAGGGCCAAGCCCTTGTAACAGGATGGCCTCTCCAGGGCCATGAAACCCTAGAGTACACTTCACCACACTGAGGCATACCATGCCAAATCCACCACAAACTGGACGTAGGGCTATTATCCCCTAGGGGAGGTCCGAACCAGTATAAATTCTTTCTTCCTCTGAGAGAACCCTTCGAGGTTCATTTTACACACCATATACACACATACAAAACCTGTGTTGTAGCTAACACTATTGCTACAACAACCCTCTATAAATAGAGAGGCATGGCCGGCGTGGAGAGCCCCCCACTCAAACCAAACCAAAGCCATGCTTTGATCGTACCTTTACTTTTACCTTTATTTTCCTGTACCTCTTCGTGGGTTTGCCTAGAAGCCCTCCGTCGGCCGCTACGGAACAGTGGTAAATTCTTGTTACTTCGCCTGTGAAGTATCCGTTAATCTACGTAATAGATTGTTATTGCCTTGTTACTTCTCCTGTGAAGTATCTGCTAATCTGCATAATAGATTGCTACCTTCGCTACTAGTGCAACACTTAGCAAAATTCGGTCCTCAGGCCGAATTGGTACTTCGCATTGTCTCTATTGCAGGTTCGCACGTTCGAAGCCCCCTTCGCCGAAGGTGTCCAGAGCTGAGAGATCGGTTCTGGAGGTCCCCAGGACACCCTTCGACAAGACCGCAGGCTTCAACAAGACCACAGGCTTCGCCAGCATACTTCGTCGCAACAGGCTTCGCCACGACCGTACTCCACGCCGGACAAAGTTGCACTCGCGCGTGGCCCTCGCGTCACTGTTCTGTAATTTGCTGCACCAGAGATATCACACCGAACCCCGCTGTTCGGAGGTAATCATCGTGTCCAGATCCGTTCAGAGTCCACCTTCGGCCGGATCAGTCCGAACGCCGAAGCACCCTTCGGTGGAGTACTTCGCACCAGACGCCGAAGGTACCCTTCGGCGCACCCTTCGCATCAGACTTCGAACCAGACAGGCTCTGACTGGTTTGCTGATATTATTCTGTTTAGTCTATTTCTTTTGGCTAATTGGATTATTTTGTGTAATCTGCTTGCCTGGCGACTCCACCCCCTTATCACTATTAAGGGTAGTTGGAACGCGACGTCGGTGCCACGTCACGCTTAGGTCTGTCCCTAAGTATCCGTGCACTTTTGGATCGACGGACTGACCCAAGTGCGGGGCACGTTTTCATGTCAACAGGATCCTCATCTCCCTCGTGCGGTGCTAGCACGCTGCCGTGGAAGGTACTCCATCCCTGTACGTGTGGACTCCATGGAGGCGTTGTCCAACAGCGACGCTCGTGGACATCTTCATGTGAACGACTATGTCGTCTTTATCGATCAGATCGATAAGGGACGACAAGGACAAAGTGAGGCTAGGCTTGACGTGCCACTCCGACATATTATTCCGCTGCACCTAGCACGTCTCGAGCTAGAAGATAATGATCCATGATCTCACACGCGCATGAGTCTTGGGATTAGGGCATAATTTTTTGAATTTGCCAGCTAGCGTAGCTCCCCTATTCCTCAACAGTGGTATCAGAGCCTACGTGCATAGTATTCGATCTGGATCCCTCATGTAGAGAGAGACATGGTGGAAAAACATATTAGATCTATTTCTGTCTGTGGCAAATCATAAGTTCCGATATTGATCGGAAGTTCCGATGGCGGATCGGAAGTTTCCAATACTGATTGGATGTTCCGATATCGAATATTTATTTGATATAGAAAGCAATTGTTGCAGTCTAGGATTCTGATATTGGTTGGAAGTTCCGGCGGATCGGAAGTTCCGATGCCAGATCGAAAGTTCCTACGCACACGAATTTGAAATTCCGAGCCTGTTGAGCCGGGTTTTTCAGATCCAGAATCCAGTCAGTTGTAGATTGCTTGCCTAACTTTGCTTTGCAGAGAATTATGTGACTGGCATGACCTTGGATAAATGTGATGTATGAGATGCATGTAATTAATGTAAATTAAATATGGCTTACGTGTCATGGTTATTTACAGCCTAAGGCTGATGTAAAATTTATTACGGCTTGCATGTTGTTTCCGCGGTGCTTCAACCCATGTAATTAGTATAGGCTATGCAAGATAAACTAGTACTCTTCATGGAGGCTGGGAGCACGCACTCAATGACGGGAGCCATGTAGATGGGGATCACCATGTGAAGAAGACCATGCTATGTCACAGTTAATATGATTTTCTATGATGCTTTCTTATGTTCATGTTACACTATTCTTGCATGTTTCGTGTGCGCTTGGGATGTTACACTAAAATACCTTGTCAGAAGTTCTGATCTAGGATCGAAGTTCCGACGTGGGGAAAACAGATTGGATCTATTACAGTTTTGAGGGTTTTGAGATAAACACGACCAGGGGGCTATCATCCCTATAAAAGGAGAGGAGGACGTCTTGGAACAAGGGATAAGCCTAGATTAGACCTAGCCACCAAAGACTCATCTCCTCCCTTTCTTGATCTCAATCATTGAGGTCAAGGATCCCCGTCTCTCATGTGCGGTGCTAGCACGCTACCGTGGGAGGTACTCCATCCCTGTACGCGTGGACTTTATGGAGGCGTTGCTCCAACAACGACACTCGTGGACATCTTCATGTGAACGACTACATCGTCTTCATCGATCGGATCGACAAGGGACGGCAATGACGATGCGAGGATAGACTTGACGCGCTACTCCGACATCTTCTTTTGTTGTATCTAGCGCATCTTGTGCTAGAAGGTAACGATCCATGATCTCGCACGCGCATGAGTCTTGAGCTTAGGGCGTAAATTTTTGAATTTACCGACTAGCATAGCTCCCCTATTCCCCAACAGCCTGGTGGTATGGGGGTGCATGAGGTGGCACTCGGTAGCTCGGTGGTGCGTGGAGGCATGCCCAACGACGGTTGGTGCTGATGACATCAGCGCATGGAGTCGGCGCCCGACAGTGGCGTGGAGTTGGTGCTTAACAGTGGCACAAAGTCAGCACCCAGCAGGGGCACCGTGTCGACGCTTGATAGTGGCACGAATCGGTGCTCGATAGTGTCGTATCGGTGTGGAGGTGCACGACGTCGGTTCAAAGGCGGGATGGCAACCAACGACGGTTAGGATGACCCAATGTAAACTCTTTTGTTAGTTGTTATGTTGTTAAGCGACTACCATGAGGCGGTGCGCAGTGGTAGGGCTCAAAGCACGACAGCGCGGAGACCAGGAAGCGGAGAGTGGTGGCGTGATGTCTAGGAGGTGGTGTTTGAAGGCCGAAGGTGAAGTGTGGTGTCCCTCATCGGTGGTTTAGTAATCCAATCTATCTTGCAGTGGTGGTTGTGTGGGATTCGAGGTTGCTCTAAGCTAGCGGCGGTCAGCTCCTTTCCGGCGTGGTTTTCTCTAATGGCATCTTGGCATTCGTTGGTTATCTTTTCTCATTTTTCTTTCCTCCCTTCTCTTGGAGCTCCTCTTCTTGTTCGGTCGTCTTCCTTCTCGGTTGTGGGGTACTTCCTCGGTCTGGTGGTAGTCATCTTTGGAACTTATGTTATTTGTCTTCTTATATCATTGTTTGTAGGAGTGATGCTAATGACATCACGTTGGCTTAGTTTGGGGATGATAGGATGTTGCTCTCTCAGGTGTTTTTGTTTTTTCTTGATTACAGTACTCTTATATTTTTTCTTTTATATCAATATATATACCTCTACATTATCTTGTGTGAATTGCTTAAAAACATCAGTTTTTTCATATTTTCATCAGCTAGATACTTAAACTAACTAGCTACTAAATTTTTTAACTAAAATAAACATGCCATTTTGTGCTTGCATTCACAAAGATAGAAGTAGGCACTAAAGACTCTTTTCTTTTTCTAAAGGAATGATGAATCTCCATCAGTTAAAGCTACTTCGAGACTGTCACGATGCAAGTCACAAAACTCTCAAAAGAGAAGCGACAAGTTGTTTTTTAATTCCTTGAGCTCAAACATAAGTACTAGCAGTGGTGTGTACTGCTCCACAACATCAGGCACCTAAAAGCAACACACTTGTCGTTAAGCCAAGCTAGTTGTAGCATCCAAGCATATATAACAACAGCACAAGCGCATGCCACACTGAGCTGTCATGTTTTGGAACTTACGGCTGCAAGAGAGACAAGTTTGTTCTTGCACGAGAATTTGGTGCTTGGTAGATATAGAACAGCATATCTGAAGACCTATAGGTGTTGCAACTCTGAACATGGACAAGTAGGCAGCAACTCTTAACCTGGGAATTAATATATATATATATAAGTTTATTATCCTACCACCACTAGACACAATGATGCATGCAATCGATCTCTATATATTTTGCCACGGAATGCGACGAAGCTGCAGGCTAGGTGTGCAGCTCGATTGCTCGAGTTACTGTGAAGTTGTAGGCTTGTAGCAGTTCGTTGCAATGTGTAGGGAATCTTTAACTGTTAGGGAAATTTTGGTAGTACACAAGTGTGACATCTGATGTAGATGTTGTGGCAGAGACATAGAACAGGTTATTCTACGGCACCATCAATTCCGTGGCAATTTGCTATAGGATATTATTGAATATTTTTTGATATCACTGACACTATTTTTTGTTTGTAACGTTTTGGTGCGAGAAACTTTCGTAAATGATCAGATTATCCCTCTCAACATGGAGTTTAGTTGTTCTTATATTAAAAAACTACCTCAATTACCCATTTCAAGTAAAGACAATACTATACATTCATGGTTAGCTCAAGAGCATACATGAGGAAGGGCAATCTTCATTTCACATTCCAAAATGTTAGAAATAAATAAAATAGTGCCAACAATATTATGTAGCAAATTGTTACATAAACATGGTGCACCACAGGCCACATCATAGCATCATTTTGCGTATGTGCTATGACAGATGTTACACTTATGTGTTGTTCTATAGCAAACTTTCATATCAATTTAAGTTCTTCTGCTCTGAGAAATAAGAGACCTAATGCCAGGCTGCCATTAGTGACAATCTACAATTGTACATAACTTTTGCTCATGGGCTCATGACTGACCTATGTAGAACATTTGGAGGCGCGACCGAATAAGCTATCCAGATTGTCCACCTATGACAACACGCGACAAGTTGCACAAGTCATGGCATATTATTCTCGAGTGACATTCACCTAGCTACTAGCTAAGTACAACTGTTTGAGTACCTCGTAGTAGTATTTGTAATTCTGTATGTGTTGATTGGAAAAGTGGTGATATACTATATAGCAATCAGAGATGCATGCTCATGCACTTGAAGGGACGTCGTAGCCCTCGTTTTTATGAACACAAGTAAGTTCACATGCGCTAGAGTACACGTGTACATGATCTCCTCAATGAATCGATCCTGAACGGCAATGACTGGGTTGTTTACTCTGGTCTGCTGCGAGATTCATCAAATAAAGGAAACCTTGAACTCGATCGGATGCACGAGATGATGTATCTACCGTAGAAAAATGCAATATGTGGGCGCTTTGTGAGCCCCATGCCCATGTTCTATGCAAGCCGCTGGTTTTGTGCAGTGGGAAAAGACACGTGCTAGCTACGCGAACGCGACATATTGAAAGGAGCAGGTGAGCAAAACACTCAAAACTGGTATGTGGCTTTGTGCCCAAGTGACCAACACTGAGCGCTAAACCCTACGGTGGGTTGTAGCCCATTAGAGCATCCGAATATCTTATACCATTTCTTATAGTCAAATTTAAGGCATTTGTTCTAAAAATCATTCTCCAGTAGATTTCTTATCTCATCTCTTATCCTATCTCATCCCCTACCTTTCTCTCCTCATTCCTAAATCTGGGGAACTCTTTCTCTCATTCCCTATCTATGCCACGTCTGCACTAGGAGAAAGGAAGAAAGAGAAAGAATAGAAGAAAAGAAAAGAAAAGAAAAAATGGAAAAATAATTGTTGTAAATTTTAAGATGTTTTTGAGATCAATTATTTAGACTAATTAGAGAATATTTATTTATTCCTGAAAAAAATAAAAATGCATGATAAAAAATAGTTGTAAAAATATAATCATTGTAATTTTTACCGTTAAATGATAATAAAAAAATCTATCAATCATCGATAACAATAATGATCATACATAATAATATATATGTTAGAGATATGACCGTTGAAATATAGTCGTTAGAATTTTTAACTTTTTCAAAATATAGGGAATGAGTTTTAGATAATATCAGAGACCGAAACTATAGAAATGGAATCTTTATGAGGTATAGGAACGAGTTTTAGGGTGTGTATGGTTCTGCTTTTGAGATCTGCTTCTACTGAGAAAAAAACAGAAGCTGAACCAAACGGGTTTATCAAAACTGTTTCTGCTGTGAAAAAACAGCTTTTTTCTAGTACAAGTTTGGAAGCAGCTTGGACCCTGCTTTTCTGTTTCTGCTTTTCTACTTTTCTAATTTTAGTATAGATTAAATAGCATGAATTCAAGGTGTCTTGATTGATCTAACATTATTATGCTTTGTATTGCATTGTACAATTTCATGAGATAATATGTGGTTGTCGGTTATTTTATAAGATGAACTATGCACTTTTTAATTTATCTAATATATTTTCTAGTTATTTAGTTGCAATAATGTTGAGTGTTTCCTATTTATATATATATATATGTATATAATATTATAATGATGAAAATTACGTAAGTTATAAAAAATAGTCAGCTCATAGCAATTTTTTCACAGTAGTTTCAACCAAACGACTTTTAGCTTTTCTACAGCATGTAGCTTACAACAGCTTTTTCACAGTAGATAACTCACAGCAGTTTTTTCACAGCTCAAAGCAAAACCAAACGTATCCTTACCAAAATGAGATGAGACGCTCTTAGGCCATCTCCAATGGAACGCTTAAACAGACATTTAACAGAAAAAATCGGTTTTTTTTGAAAACTGGATGCTTCATGGCAAGAGGCGGCGCCAAACATGGCGTCGACGCTTTACCGATGCTTACAAAAATTTAATCAGCCGCAGCTTGAACAGATGCTAAGGTCAGCCAACAAACAAGCCATGCATGCAGGAAACAACAACAAACTCCAACGCATGCATGCGGTAACTACCAGGTAATAACGCATGCAAACCAACAACATCTCAGCAATTTTTACGACAAATCAATTCTAAAATTCAGCAATACAAAAATACAAGAACATACAACACATTGTTCTTCTCATAAAACAGTCCCCAACTCAGCCAACACATTAGATTTTCTGCCTGCTTTCATATCCATGGAATCAACACATTGGGAAGAGAGGGGAGCAGAAGCCTCGGGAGGTTAATTAACTTAATTAACTGTTTTTATGGTTTTTAGCACCACAATAAAAAGCTAGCATTGGATAATAGAATGTTTAATAAGATGCTATGATTTTAAAAAATAAATCTTAGGACATATCTTTAACATCTTGCATTGGAGATTAAGGCTCTTAAATAAAATGCTTAGTATTTTTTATTACTTTAGCACTTTTTTATGCCGGTAGCCAAACTTGGCTTCGTCCCACCACTTCAGTCTGCTGCTTGCCCCGCGCATCATGGCGTAAGGTTTCGCGGGCCGCTCGCGTCGCGTTCCACTTCCACGGGTCGAGGCCCATGCGGCATGCGCGACCGGGGAAACTAGGCCGGTCCCGAGGCCATCCCACGCTGAGCGGGCCAAGGATAGCCACGCCCAAGGCCGTGCGCGTGTGGCGTACTTGTAACACACGAAGTCTAAGTCAGGGCGTTACAGTACTGAGAAATAGGGTCCAATGGGCCTTGCACAGGGGAGCGTTCTGCGTTCCGAGTTATCGTCCATTGTAAAAAAAGAGATGTTGCTAGTTGCTGCCAAGGATTGAATTGTATAAGACTTGTTGAGAAACGAATCTGCATGGGGCTTGGTTTCTTTGTGCGGGATAATTCAAAATTTAGGAGAAGGAAATCCATGTTTATCTTTAATAGGATTTCTATTTTATTACTAATGAGCTCTCTTGGAATGGGATAAGACTATACACACAATTAATCTAATAAAAAGACACAATTGATCTAATAAAAAGAGAGTTCTATCTCTAATATATGTGTATACTGTCTTTTATTGGTGTTCTCTAAGGAGAGACGTGAATATACATTTCTTGACATCTCAACTATTGTGGGAGGGATGAAAAACTATACCGTTCTACAATATGTTATCAACACGATCTTCCACTAGGCTTCTGACTCGTGGTTGTTCTCATCCTCATCAACCAAGTTTCGATTAAATTTTTGGTTGATCTTGTGGGTAGATTACTTATGTCTTTCTCCCGTGTTTCGTTGATTTGCGTTCGACTATGAGTCTATGACACAGTAGAGGCGACACGGTAGATGTACGAGATTTACCTTCCAACGTTCGATGACTGCTCCTGCTTCATGGTTTTCGTGCAATTCTTTAAAATTCCGGTTTCCAAATCAGTGTATCACGATTAGAGACGGATCCGCACGGCTCACGCGGGACGCGGCCACGCCCACCGCCTTCGAAATCCTCGACTCCTCGTGCTTCCGGCTAATCCGTGGCCAGCCCTGGCGTTCCGCCGCGCCGTGCGCGGCAGGGCAAACCCCGCGTGCGGCTCTTCCCTCTGGTGGGTGACCACGCCGCCGACCGCCCCGCCCCGCCCCACCCCGCCCCGCCTCGCCTCGCATGGGCGCGCTGCTTCCCTCGGCGCTCGGCTGACGATTGCGCGGAAGCCAGAAGGATCATCCGCGTCGTACATGTCAGTTGTTAGGTCTGAACATTGAACTGCACCATTCCAAGGACTCACTGACGAACTGGGCAACTGGCACCGGAAAAGGAGTTGCTCCTCACTGCTGCGGCCTGCGGGCAACTTTTCCTTCTTTTTGCTGGGCACGGGGCGCGCACCAAGCCACCAACCGATACAGCAAGCGGAGTGTAGAGCAGATGATTTCTCCTGTTCTCGTAAAGCAAGCACGTGGGATCTCAGTGGCTCATCCAAATGTCAGGTTTCTCGGAACAGATCAATGCGCGGATTCTCCTGCCTCGAATCATGTAGGCTGCCCTGCATTCGTGATTCGTTGCATTGCGTAGGGTCGTTGGGAATAGCCCTCCGCAGCTGGATGTCCTCAACGCTGAACTGAAGTTGTTGCAAAGCTGACTTTCTTTTCCTTCAGCATAGAGGTGAGCTTCGTCACCTTTTGTCCATAGCCGAATCCGCTTGAGTTTTTTAGAAAATATATACTTGAGTTCATTTCTTTGTCCAGGAGTTGGTAAATTGCCTGAAAGAGCCACAGTTTTCATTCGTACTTTCCTCACAATAGGATTATGTGATAGTGTGATACAACGAAATCTGACAGAATATAAGCACCAGAAATACCTGCTACACCAATTCCCAGGGACCTGAAACATCTTTTTGCTATGCCTTGTTACTATCTGGAGTAGTTAATCAGCACAAGTACTATACATCATTCAGCGTGCCCACACTACAACAAAACAGGCAACTTCCGTCGGCCAAAGCCGACGGAAGTTAGCCCTTTCCCGACGGAAGAAGCCAACTTCCGTCGGCAAAACGCTATCTTCCGTCGGCCTTTGGCCGACGGAAGCGCGGCGACGGAAGTTAGCTAACTTCCGTCGGCGGCCGACGGAAGTTAACTAACTTCCGTCGGCTTGACGTGGCCGACGGAAGTTAGCGCCGAACACTGCCACGTCACCAGGGGGGCTTTAACTTCCGTCGGCCAGGCTGGCCGACGGAAGTTAGGGGCAGCTAACTTCCGTCGGCTTTGACCATAGCCGACGGAAGTTAGCCTTTCTGCCCACGTGGCCGAAACCAGCTAACTTCCGTCGGCTATGGTCAAAGCCGACGGAAGTTACCTGGTATTTTTTTTTTCCTGGTTCCCCTACTCACACTCACATCCAACCACAATTTCACATACATTCACAATACACATCCAAAATCACATTTCACATCCAAAATCACATTCAAACTTCACATATAACATCCAAAACCACATCTCACATCCAAAATCACATCCACACTTCACACATCACATCCAAAATCACATAATATAACTGAATTCACATCCAAAGTCACAGTAAACATCTGAATTCACATATAACATCCAAACTCACATACAAATTCACAAAACACAGCGAGAGCCACATACAAAGTCATATTTGTCCATATACTCACTGATCGCCCACATTTGGGTCGTGGGCGCCGCCGCTGCCTCCTGCTTCGTTCACATTTGCCCCGGAGGCTCCATCCTGGCCAGGCGTACGGAAACACTGAAGAAATAGACAAAATTAGAAACGAACTCAACTACACTTCTAAACGCTAACTTAGGTATTTAGGAGGTACCTCAGGTGATGTAGGAGATAGTGGTGGTGGCGGGGGAGGTAGTGGTTGGAACATAGACATGTCAAATCCACTGTTTTGCTGGGCTAGTTGCTACACATGTTGTAATGTAATCAGTTAGTTCTAAACCTATTTCTGAATACTTTTGAACTGCAACACTCTAAAGTAAGCTTATTTGGATCATCGCATGTTGTTGTGCTAAGCAGGCGGTATAGTACTCTTGTTGTTTCCTGTTGTGCTCGTTTACCCGCCTCAATTCCTCCCTCATCCGAACCATCTCCGGGGTTTCTTCTGAGCGACGACGGCTGGAGCCAACTCCGACGGAGCTCTGCGACGACTGAGCTGACTTCTGAGCTCTCACCGCTCTCGAGTCAATAACTCCATTGAACATGGAGTACCTGCAACATTAACAGGGGTTAGTTACCATCACAATACCATACACAAAACATTAATAAAAACATTGTCTCACTGTCCATGGCTTTTGCCACCTCCGCTGGAGTACACGGCCATTTGGTCCACAGGTTCTCTCCGCCAATCATAGTTCTCTCCATGGAGTCGAACCATGTGTTCACCATACTGCGCCTGCAAAAAACATGTCCGATTAGCTAGACGCAGAAAAATGAAATTACGTGAACTCTTAATAACATCTCACCAAATGGTCCGTGGCTGTCTGGCTACACAAGACATCTGGCTGTGCCGGATCGCTTCCTTTGTGACCAGAGGTATACACCTCTATGTCACTTGGCACGTTGCCAGATTTAGCTTCCTGTGCATTAGAAATGAGTTAGTCGCATTACAATGTATCTATAGCTAGAGAGTGACAGATCGGTCTTACCAAGCGTTTAGCGTGGCGAATATGTCCGTCGACACCATATCTGTGCTTCGGATCCGTCCCGCGGCATTGTCTTTTCTGCTCGGAAGTCTTCTTAAATGCGGCTGAAGACCAAATCTTGCAGAATTCAAAATAGGCGTCCTCGCGGTTTGCCAACCACGGAATCCTCACCTGAACAGAGATGCTATTTGTATTATATGACAACAAATCTCAACAATCGAAGAGGTAAAAAGTTAGAATTGTTTACCGAACGGTATTCTTCTTCAGTCAAATAGACTGACGATGAGCCCGTCGCCTTGCTCATTCGTTGCCCTAGCTTCTCCTTGTAGTAAGCATTGTTCGCTTGAATGCGGGCATACGAAATGGCGTCCTTCACCACCTTATGCGCATTGTTGTTGAAGACTACAAGCGCATGGTTATGGTGATTGCCGACTTCTGGCAAGCAAAAGCGTAACTGCAAAAATAATGATTAGTATAGTGTTGTAACTCAAAAATTCTAAAAGAAAATTGAAAAAAACACTTGCATACCCAGAAGTCATGAGACACCGCCCCCTGAGCAGTTCCGTGTCGCCCGTCAGGAGCGAACCGGTACTGGTCCCATGTTTGGCATAGAACCCGCTCACCGGTCGGCATTGTCAGCAAAAGCGTGAAACATACATAAAATCTCAATATTAATACATGACAAAATTCATATATGTAGCAAAAAATACCAAGAAGCAAGTCATACTAAAAAACATCTAAGAAACCTTTATAAAGCAAGATGCATACTACTATCATTCCACATTTCAATATATTGCAATCCAGTACAACGACAAAATTCAGAAATAAGTTAACTTTCAACTATACTAACAATATCATATCATGCACAAATTAAAAGCGAAAAAAATTAAAGCCGAAAAAAATTACTTAATCGTCGGGCGGCGACGAGTGGTGGGTGATGGTGTCCGGAGGCCGGCGGTGATCACAGTGGCACCACGCGACGGATGGCGATGGCCGAATTGGGGGCGGCGGTGGATCCTGAAAATTCACACATCTGATCATGCAAATTCAGAATTCCTAAAAATTATTCTAAATGACAACACTATTCCTTATCCGACCACATCCAATACAAAAAAGATTTTAACTGCATATATACTTTCAGACTTCAAATTTCAGACACACAGATTGAATGGCCAGGCGGGCGCCCAACTCCACCAGGCGAGACTATAAATCTATTATTATGCTTTCCAACACCAATTTATTCATATGCTAAAGAAAATAGGTGACAACTCACAAAACAAAAGATGAACTAAAGCTTCTATTTACATATCACATTTCATCAATTAGTTCACATTCTGTCAATTTTGCACAATTAATAAAAAATGACAACTTCTATGACACAAAATTAGAAAGGATAGCAATTAATTCAGATCAACACTCACTATAGCATATCAACAATTTAACTCAGCATTTACTGTAGCAGTGTATCACAAACTGAGATTCCTATCCAGAGTGTTTAATCATCGAGACAAAATTTAACAAACCACAATATAGAAACCCTTACTATTGCGCGGACGGCGGCCGGGCGGGCGGCGGCCGGCCGGGCGGACGGGCGGCCGAGGCGGCGGCCGGACGGGCGGGCGGGCGGCCGAGGCGGCGGCCGGGCGGACGGCGGCCGGGCGGGCGGCGGCCGGCCAGGCGGGCGGCGGGCGGGCGGCGGCCGGGCGGGCGGGCGGGCTGGCGGCCGAGGCGGCGGCCGGGCGGGCGAGGGCGGCCGGGCGGGCGAGGGCGGCCGGGCGGCGAAGCGGCGGCGGCGGGCGGGCGGCGGCCGAGGCGGCGAAGCGGCGGCGGCGGGGAACGGGCGGGAGTGCGCGCGTGTACAGGGAGTTAGGGCTCCCTGTACGCGCGCGCGGTTGGGTGAAAAGCCCCCTAACTTCCGTCGGCCAGCATTAAAGCCGACGGAAGTTAGCTAACTTCCGTCGGCTTTAATGCTGGCCGACGGAAGTTAGGGGGATCCGGGCGGCCGCGGAAAACCCCTGCTAACTTCCGTCGGCCACTGTCAGAAGCCGACGGAAGTTAAGTTAACTTCCGTCGGCTTGTGGAGGCCGACGGAAGTTATTTAACTTCCGTCGGCTTGCCCAAAAGCCGACGGAAGTTAACTTGGCCGACGAAAATGTTCTGTTTTGTTGTAGTGCCATTCGTATTTCGTACTGAACATGAAAGTTTATTGTCATATTTGCTACAGCATTGCCGCAGACTACACGATTGTAGTAGTAGTGTTGCAGCTTCCAATACCTTTACATGTTGTCGGTGACAAAGATTCTTAACCAGTACTAGCATCCTATGTAGATATAAGAGTGATTGGTATTGCTAGCTCACCACTAACCCGTAACCAGCAGCCTATTATATGCAGATTTTAGAGAGAGAGGCCAGTGTTGCGAGCTCTGTTATTGCAGCGTTAGGTGAGATTAACACTTCAGCTAGCTGTAAGCTGGGACACATCACTGTTCTGTCGAGAAGGATCATTGGAGAACTCTCAGATACGGCCTGTGACAGGGGACATCATCATTTCAACACATGCACCAATCGCCCGCAAGTGATTTGTTTCTTTTGCACCTCTCGGCTCGAGGACCCGTGTGTGGCGTGCAGCGTGCTGTGGCCGTTGCATTGCATCGTTTGTATGCATGTTAATGTAGAGTTTTTTTTATGAGAGATTGTTTACAGCCATGTCCTCTGTCATAAGCATATTGACAGATTTTTTAACCAGATAAATAAAGACAAATGGGGATAGATGGGACACATCCCCAACTAACTTTAAAAAGAAAATGGCTAAATGCTAATACTCATTAGACCATTACTTCCAAGATGTTGTACTAGACAGCTAGACAATCTTTTGTGGTACATATATGCCCCAATAAACCATTTATGCTAATGATTATCTACAAAAGTTAATAAGTTATGCATCTGATGGAAACATTACCACCGAATGAAACCAACTTGCTAGATATACTGAGACATGCATTTGAAAAAAAAAAACTTTAGCGACTAGTGCGCGTAAGGCTGGCGTGAAATGACAAATCGGTGTCATATTTATGCAAATAATTAACTTCTAGATGTTGACTGTGAGGTGGTTATGAGTCTTTCGCTGCTCCTTCTGTCAACTTGGATGACTTTCTGTCCGGTTTTTGGGATGTGTTGCGTGGCCTGTCTGGTTGTCTTCCGCTTCCATTTCCGGCACCGACACAACACTCACGTCGGCAGAAAACGGCAATTCCGTTTTGTCCGATTTGTTAGGCATCGCAGTGCGCCAGTGCTGTCGATCGATTCTACCTTCTCTCCTCTGAACATGTACCTAGTATGCAGCTACACTGTACCAGATACTGTACCTTTTGACAATTATTCACCTGAAGTTAGGGTGTAGACTGATGCATGACACATTAGGTGTGGGACACCGAATTTTCAACCTAATCCAGAGTCAAAGGCAAATGTTAAGTTTAGCACTCCAGTAGCATGTGCGAGCAAGCTCAAAAGTCGTGCTCAGACATTTTGCACCTAGAAGCGTAGGCATTTCATGGTGCAAGTGCCTGAAAGTTTTCGGTGAAGCCATAGATGATTCTTTCATCTAGTAATCTCAAAATTGGGTCAGTAGCAATCTATCTACATAAACATAAATGTATCTTCTACTAAAGACCACTGAGACAGAAATGATGACAACATAATTATATTTCATATTTACTCAGTTGGACGACTTCGGCTGTCCTTTCATGTCAAAAACTTTGGAGGGTTTCCTTCTCAGTTCTCATATGAGCCCTCCTTTACACCTAAATATCGAGTTCTGATATCCATTATGCGAACTATTCCACCCAAAGAACGAAAAAAAAAAGAAAACATCAAATTCACAAGGCAAATGGTAGAACGATTATGAGATTTGCCCAATATGTCAAATCATCCTAACAATTTATTTCATGTTACTGCTATTGATTTTCTTCCTCTAGTGTCCAGTATGTCTTCACAACAAGGAGGAGCTTCTCCCGGACGAGTGGACCATCTTCGTGATCAACGATTTGACTGTTCCACCTCATCCCGTCCGCAATGCTCTTTATTTTCACCAACATGTCAACATCATCTCGAATAATGACCGTACCCTCAGGCCTCAGTATTCTGTCCATTTCCAGCAGAATGTTCTCCATCTCGCATCTTGCAAGCAAAAGTGCAAAACATTGTAGCGAAATGAAACAGTGGTTATTGCCAATAATTCCTATTAGACCTCACGTGCAAGAACAGAAGCCACTTGCGGTCATGGACTGAATTTTACTCGAGCATATGATTACCTGTCCTTGTAAATAGTGAACACTGAATCGGCATGAATGAGGTCGTAGGTTCGAGGGTATGTGGACATGCCCTCACACCTGCAGTGAATACAGATAGAAAGTCACGAGACAATAAAAACATGAACGTTATCATTGTCAACTCAAAGAGGACAAGAGGAGCAATGTTTGCAGTACAAAAACTCACCAGTCCTGGTAGCTTCCAATGAGTCCACGCTCATATATCACCCCAAGAGTTGTTGAATTGCCAACAGTTGGGACCATATTCATGACCCACACAGGGTCACCCACCAATGCCGCAGCGAAGCCGCCAAAGTGGGCATTCATATCAAGCAAGTTGCGGTACCGTCCTTTCTGACCAAATTGACTTATCACAGATTTATAATGGTCGGCTCTCTTCTTCCATAGCTTGGTGTCTTCCATGAACATCTCATCGGTAACTCCCTCAATGCTACCACTAGCAATCCTGGGTGGCACGGCAGTGAGCCTCTGCGGCCACTTCATCAACTCGCCACCCGCAACGTCTTTTATGTCACTAACCTCTGGGAGAGGAGTTATACAAGCCTCCATCTTATCGTACCTACAATCATTCACATTAATATTATTTATCCTAAACTACAAACGTGTGGCAGACTTCAAAACGGAAAATTAGGATTTGGTTAGTATTGTAACTACCAGGCAGAATCTGGATTTTTATTTGAGCAGAATGGTGGGGACTTGATGACTTTGCGGGAGACCTTGCAGTGAATATGATTAGTAGGTTTCTGCCAGATGGCAATGTCACCGACCTCCTTGATCTTCTTCCAGCAGAGGGTCTTGGCAACTGCCTCGATAGCTTGCTGCTCTGCATTCAGGTCCTCCTTGGTCCTCTGCCATCCCTTCCAGTGCTTCTTCCAGTTGATTGGTGGTCCGGACAAGATCCAATACCCTCCTGGCCGCAGAATGCGGTCCACCTCAGTCAAGTACAGTCCATCTGCAATTCGATATGAACATTAGTTAGTAAGGGTTTAACAGATAATTCCCATTAATGCGTGGTGATTTTAGGAGGAAATGCTGCCATACCATAGAGCTGCCAAGGAATGAGGCAGCGGGAGCAATGTGCCATATCAAAGGCACGAGCTGGATAGGTGAGCCGGTTGGATGAGAGAACGCCGATCATCGCCGGCACACCACGCTCCAGAGCAAATTGAACCTGTGCCTCATGGGAGTCACGTGGCGCGAAAGACATGGCCAGGATGTTGCGTGACAGCAAATAGGCCCCCCAACTAGCCACCTGGACCGAGCAACACAATGCAACGCATTAGGAAACCAGTCATCCAGGCGTCTCAAACTGCCTGAGTTCAAAATGGAGACAATTCGCACGGTTTGGCGTACACGTGAAAATGCTAGCATGGGGGACAGTGGCACAGTGTAAAAAGGTAATCCATGTGTGAAATTCTCAAAGATAACTGCACACAACAGATCCTCCTTTCTTGTAGCCCACTTGGACAATTTAATCAAAGATTGCAATTGATAAAGCCCGGGCACGACATGTCTCTTGTGCGCGACTGCGTGTGGGATGCTTAATGGAAGACTAGTACGAAAATATGTTACGCCAACTAGCAGCATTACCGCAAAGTTTATCAATCAGTTCCAACATGAGCAATGATTCAATTCAGCTTCTCCACGAAACAATAACGATACGCCACAGTGCCGCTACAGGCCGACCTGCCTATGTTAAATAAATGAATCTCTGATCGGGTCGGAGCAGCTGCTCCTAACCGGCCTCCCGGGTCAGACCCGTTTGCCCATCCGGAAAGGCCCAGATTTGGATCGTGCAGGCCTGGAGACTTCCGACACCCGCAAAGCAAATCCCATAATCCCATGAAATCGTGGTTCCCGAGATCTCCGCTTTCCGCCTACTGTTCTAGTGCATCTACAATTCTACAAACCAACATTAAACCCCCAAATTTTACCACAAGACACGAGTTAAAATCGAGTTAATTCTATGCGCACGTCATTTATCGAACCAAGAGGGGAGTGTTTATGTATGAAATGGCCTACCCCACATCCGGTGTCGAGGGCGGTGCGGATGGATCCGTCGTGGAGGGGGATGAGCTTGCCGATGTCGTCGATGTAGGCGCCGGCGCCGTGGGGGAACATGGTGCCTCCGCCGGGGAAACGGAACTTGTCTCTGTCGACGTGGATCCAGTTCTGCACTGCCTTCTCGACGGTGAGCTCTTTGTGCGGCACGTTGGCGAACCACGCGACATCGCGACTCGCCGGCCACGGAAACGGGTTGTGATACCCCTTAGGCGCCGGCACGAGGCATCGCATCCGCTCGCCCTCCGACGGGCAGTGCCGCTCCCGGTACATGAGCCGGTCCCGGGGGAACCGCAGTGAGCGTTCCACGTCCTCGCAGGGCGTGTGCTCGGAGTACTTTGCCGGGCACGCCTCGTACCTGCGGTGCGCCGGCACGGACGCCACCTCCATCCCCTCCGCGGTATGGTGAGCGGCAAAGTCGAGCGTTGCGGACGACGAGGAGGCGCCGCCGCCTCCTCCTCCCAGGACGGTCGGGGTAGGGGATACGCAGGATACGGATGCGGTGGTGGCGATGGAGACAGAGGAGGTGGCGCCGCCGGCCGGTGCAGCAGAGAAGCCGCCGTGGTGCCAGATGCCGAGGAGGTAGGACACCGAGCAGAGCACCGCGACGGCCGCGAGGTGCAGCATCGACGGGCGACGGGCGCCGGCGGGCGTGGGGTGCAGCTTCGTGGCGGTCGCGCCCACCGCCATGACTGCTCCGCTGCGCGCTCGGTTGGGGCGTTTCGCCTTTTTGCACCGCTTGACCGCTGCTCCCCTGCGCGCTGCTTAAAGCGCTCGGCTCTTAGGATTAGGTGGAGGTGGAAACTGGAGACGGGGGAGGCCGAGGAGGGGGCAGTGAAAGGGAGCCGCACATGCACCGGTGATTTGATTTAGAAATATTTAATGATGTTAAACTCAAAATAAGTTTCATTTGGAAATATTTAATGATGTTATACTTATTATACTAATACTTATAAGAATGATATAATAAATCATATGCGTCTACATCTATAATTTAATTATTAAATCCAAACATAATACCTATTCATTTTGTAATATAGCAATTTAGTGCCGAATAAAATATTTTATAGTACAAATGAATGTTGACAGTAATTGTCGGAGGATAAGAACAAGTACCTTCTGAGTGACCTTAGGGTGGTCGAACAGATCGAGTGATCAGTAGACAAAACACTGAAAATGATTTCGGAAGAGGTTGGCTCGGTAGTCAGCAACGAAGCAATTAACAGGATGTAAAGGGGAGCATGAATGACACCCCGAGCTTAAGACTCAGAAAATATAGTGAGTACAAGCGAGTACCTGTCGTTGGCAAAAATTCAAGACATAGCCGTTGGATTTGAATACTAGTAAGGGTAGCAAATAATGTCATGGTTATTAGTCATGATTCCTGACTATAAAGGGACTTAATTGGTAAGTTAAAGCCTAAATAGTTACACTTCGATATATAAAGGGGTGAGGTAAACACATTGAGACTTTCATATAACTTACACGTGCAAGATCCTTGTAATCAAGCTTATTAGCGCATACTTCATCATACCGAACTAGAGTTATTATCTCAGGAATCCTGAATTTATCTAATATTTGTCAATCTCTCTTGGTTTTTTAATGCAACCATAAGATCGCGAACTCAGAAATCACCCCAAACTAATTCAATCCACCCCAAACTAATTCAATCTACCTCACCCCTACGATAATCCCATCGAGCAACTGTCGTTCTAAATAGCAACAGTAACCATATTTATATTTATTGTAGTATAAAATATGTTATTCAATTAATCCTAAATTACTACGTACTAGTATACAACGCGAGGAAGAAAGTACTATATCAAATTACCAAATGCAAAGTGAGCGTTTATTACGGTACCGAGTGGCTGGTTGGAGGCCGCAGGCAGAGTGTGGCGCTTCGGGAACACTACCCTATACTCAGACACAGGTTCTCGGCAATGGCTGGGTTGATGCGGCTGGCCAGCGGGGTTGCCATTGGGGGAGACGCGTGGGCTAGTGGGCTACTGAGCTGTATACAAATACAATCGCTTAGTGGCGGCAGTTTCTGTACATCGTTGACTCAGTGGGGTTACTGTAAATCTTCCGCTGACACGGTATTCGTTGGCGCTACTTATGGAAGCGTAAATCGGATCAATGTACAATACTTTAGGCTATTCACAATAGAGATTTCATGGGGTGTTGTGTTTCATGGTATTAATTATCATGCAACATCAGATTTTTTGCTTACATGACATTCAATTAATGAAGAAAGAAAAAGAAGTAGTGTCATCACCATTACATGGTGCTAACCCGTTTCCAAGACAGATGAAACGAAATGAAACAACCATTGAGAGCTAAATCGTTTCATCAGAAAGAGGGTATTTCATGAGAGCTAGTTGCATTTAATTACACTTGTTAGCCTAGGAAACAGTGAAATAAAACTCTCCACTGAGAGAGGCTATTTCATTCAGTTGTAAAGCTGACGTGACATTCTAGGAAACAGTGTTATGAAACTCATCATTGTGAATAGCCTTAGGGGTGTTTGGATCCAAGGGCTAAAGCAAAAGGGGCTAAAAATCCAAACACAAGGCTAAAAATAGGCTAAAAATTTTTAGCTCATTAGCCCCAAAGAGGGGCTAAAATGCCCCTTTTCCACCCATACCCCCACCATGCATGCATGCATGAAAAACAAAAGTAATAAATGAGGGATATTTCAGTCATTATACACAACAATAAATGTTTTAGCCATTTTTAGCCCTTGGATCCAAACAAGGTTTGACTAAAATTTTAGCCCTTTTTTTAGTCATTTTGTTTTAACCCTTGTATGTAAATTGTTAGCAAGAAATACCATGTTGAATTGTATTAATGGTCAAAATTGTCGAATTGGTAAAATTGATATAATTTGACCGAAAATATATAATTCCTGGTACAGTTCAGCCTGACCGACATTATCACTTCGGTCTAATCAAACTAAGCCGGTCAGACTGACCAGTCTTAGTCCGAGCTAAGATAGTTAGTTTTAGGTTGTTTTGATCTCTAAACAATTTGTAACAACTTGGACTCGTACCCTAATCCATCTAGGGTACAAATTAAACCCAGGGACAACAAGACCAACCCCTATAAGTATAGGGGCAAGGCCGATTCAATAGGACACATCTAATTCCAATTCAATCTAATTTACTACCCCGTAGAATCGTTCTTTTTTCAATTTACTACCTTTTGCCCTAGATTTAGCTATAGCACGTCCATCGTTGTGGGTTTGCACTGAAAATCTTATGTCCATCGCATCGTAATCGCGGTAATTCGGTCTCTAGGACGAATTGCTATTGATCTTTAGAGGTTTGCAGGAGCCAAGGCATTTACCATCATCATCAAGGACTCCTGCATCGTCCCCGTTATCAATAGCACACGCTAGCAAGCCCGGTGTTTTCCTTCCCTCATCGTCAGTCTAACCGGTGGTGATACATCGGTATGATCGGGTCATGCCGACAACAGCCGTCACGGTAATTACCCTGTTTGATCAAGTCGTGCCGGCACGCCTCGGTCTGCCCGTCGGCTTGTTGTCGGTCTAACCGCCCCCTTTACACTTTGGCTAATTGAATCACATTCTCCTCGTACGGTTTAATTGTCTGGCGAATCCACCCTAGTTTCCCTCGTCACGGTCGAGGGTCATCGGAATGTGGCGTCGGTGTCGTGTGATGTTTGGAGGACTACTTCAAGCGTCCGCGTTTTTGGATCGCCGGATCCATGTCAGTGATGTTTGGCGCCTTCTTGGACAACTTTAGCGTCAACACACTTTTTGACGACTCCGCTGGGGAAGCACACACCAAGCTCAACCACGTCGGTGACAGGTACAAGTACCACAATTACACCCACTACACCGACAAACATGGTGAGGAGCGCAGAGATCGACAACGACAACACCATCCTCCCCACCCTAGAAGACATTTCCAAGGAGGACAGAGAGGAGATTGAGGCCAAGATGAGGGAGCTACACACCATCATGCTTGGGCGCTACACCAAGACTCGTGCAGGCTTCGTCAAGCGCAACACTGATCTCCCCAACATCTCCATGAGCAAGATACACATCCCCTCGACATCGAGAAAAAAAATAGCTACAACTATAGATCAAGCAGTTAGAGCCACATTTGCAAATCATCTAGGGCCCGAGGTAGACTCTAGGATGGAGGCGATGTTTAGGAGATTCGGTTTTTTTGAGGTCACTTCTCCAACCCCAATTGCTAGCGTACCCCTTGTTTATCACGTGTACAGTAGAACCAACGGGAGTAGGGAAAAATATGGCGAGCACAACCTCAACATCTATACCAAAGACCTCATTTAACCCCGTCGGTCAGACCGGCCCTCAGGCCGGTCAGACCGGCGCGTGCTAGCCCTCGCTACCGACAACAGTCAGTCTGATCAGCTACTAGGCCGGTCAGACCGGCTACTACACCCCTAGTCAGACCGGCCTGATGGTCGGTCAGACCGCACCCATCGTAGTACATGAACTACCACCAGCGCCCATGATGCCTTTGCCCGCACTTCGTGTGCCTCTTTGTAACACCTTGATTTTTCAAAAATAAATTAAATTGAAGAAAAAAAATTAAAATTTTAAATAAATTAAGTTTGAATAACAAATTGGTGGAAAATAATAAAGAATTAGAAAATCTTAAGGAAGAATTAAAATAAAGTAAACATTTTTTTGGAAAAATCATTTAATTAAGTTTGAACCAAAAAGAGACATATAAATAAAACCATGGGAAAGTAAAAATTTTCCATAAAGGAATTATTTTTGATTATTGAGTAAGTCGAAAATATCCAAATAAAGAAAAATCTTGAGAAATAATTAAAATCCTAAGTTGAGAAAATTATGTTAGGTTCCTATGGGCAAGATATATTTTTGAGAATTTTTAAAAAATTTTAGGACCTTTGCAACTAGCATAGAAAATACAAATAAACTTTTGGAATTATTTTATTTGAGAAAAATATTTAAATCCTAGTGGACCGCCTCTCTCCTTTCTCTCTCCAGCCCGTCCCAACTCCTCTCCCGCGCCCACTGACATGTGGAGCCCCCTGTCAGCCATCTCCCATGTGCACCCGCACCCGACCCCCTCCCATTGTCTCCTCGGGTCCACCTGTCGGCGCCCCCTCGCTCCAGCCCTCACAAACAAGTGGGCCCCACTTGTCAGAAGCTTCTTCCCCATAGGGATCGCCCCCCAATCTCTTCCCCCCATGACTGTCAAAGACCTAGCCACACCAATTCGTCTCTGTTGGCCTCCTTCCACCGAATTGGCTCCATGAGAGCACTTGCCATCCATCGGAGATCACTTTCCCTCATTCGCCTGACCCAATTGTGTCCTGGTTCGATGAACTGCGGTATAAGGAAATCTTGCCGGAGTATTTTTGGAATCCTAAGGCTTTCCCTCCGATCACATTCCATTCTCACCACTAGCGTCCCCTATAAATTCCCCGCCACCCTCTTCGCATCTCCGCATATTGGAAACCCCAAGCCTTCGCAGTTCTGAGCACCCATAGAGAAATTTCGTGCCACTGCCTTTGTTTCTGCTCTGGCCGCCACTCGCCATCGCCGAAGGGCCTCGACTTCCTCGTCGTCGACTCCATCGTGACTGCCGATACCCGCACGTCCTTAGCCACACCTCCGACCGGGCTGACTGCTGTCGCAACACTGCGGTCATCGTTAACCCGAGACTACCTCGCCGCCCCCTCTCGTCGTCGGCCTCATCCCGTCGTCGACGACCCCTATCTCCGGTATAAACATGACCCCCACGTTATTCCCTTTCCATTTTCGCAATCACGTGTGGCCCTTATCCCTTGTCGCCGCCGCTAGCTCCGCCACCACCAACTATCGTTGACGGAGACAAAGGCCCCATGACGTACCCTCACGCGTGTGTCGGATCGATGCTCAGCTGTCGGATTCGAATCGTGCGACCGAAATTAAATCCCAAACCGAACGTCCAGATCAGTCCTAACCACCATTGACCAATATCGGGTGATCTGTGCCGCTCGTTTTAATTTAAAACCCCGCGTCAATCCTGGTCGTCTGTGCGTACCCCTTCGCCCGGATTTAATCTCCACTGTCCATTTTCATTTAAAGCTTCCTCGTGTGCCCCACCGAGATCCTAGCCATTGGATGCAGATCTGGGCTCTGATCGCTCCGGTCCACACGCACAGTGCGCTGGTTCACGATAGGCCTGGCTCACCGTGGACTAGAGACTGTTTTTAATTTAAAATAAATTCCTGAAAATGTTTTAAACTTCAAAAATCCATATCTTCTCCATTTTAACTCCAAATTTCACCATTTCAATTCTAGAAATCCCTCTTTTTATTCTCTACAACTTTAAAAAATTTAATTGAAATGTTTATACTGTTTATTTTATTGTTTTTAATTGTTTATTGTTCTCATTTTGCGTGCCGAGAAGATTTTGAAGTTGCCGAGGAGCCGAAGTTTTATCCCTAGATTCCACCATCTCCATTCACTGATCAAGGCAAGTCACAACTCCAATTTTGATCATATTGAGCCCATGTCTTAATTAAATATCGTTATAATCTATAGGAAATTAATGCATTAGTCTAATTGAAAGCCTTACACTATATGTATTAGATTCCCTGACCTTGCTGTGCAAACCCAAGCCATGCTATTGAGCCTCTTTTCCTTATCACCTTTAATATTAAATAATAGTTAGTATTCAAAGTATCGATATAACTGCCATGGCTAACAACGAGTCATAAGATAGAATAGTCATTTGATTCTGATATATATTTCCTATTATACTTCTCATCTCTTGGTATTATGAAGACTTGGAAAAGTGGTTGAGTATGTTAGCATGGTGGGTTCTGGGTGCAAGCGAGGGCATTGGTTAGTCGCACCCAAGGAACTATAAGGATTGGTCCGGGGGATATGTTGCGAAGCACTTCCGTACTAACCACAAGTCTAATGGGTAAGGCCTAACTAGAAGTATGGAGCGTTCCATCCCGATGCACCAAGCGGAGGGGGCAAGTTGCATCAGTGGATGACTTGTACCGACGAGGCACAAAAGGGGCACAACGTTGGTCCAATGCATTGGCACGTCGACGAAACCTATAGTGGGTGTCCTCGAGTTGGTACGTTCCATGGTGAAGGTTTTGGCATGAGTTCCTGTGACTTGGGTCATCTAAACACACTGCGGTGTGCAGGAATGAGTGTCTTGTGGGTATAGTGGTACACCTCTGATCAGAGTATAATATTTTTGAAAAGCCGTGTGCACGGTCAAGGGCGGGTTGAGCAATGTTCCTAGTTTATGTAACGCCCTGATTTTCATCAGGCGTTAAAAAGAAAATAAAGTAATTAATAAATGAATTTCAAGAAAAGGACTCAGCATAAATCGATAAATAATAAATCTAAAATATGGGCCCAAATATTTTATTTAAAAATAAATCTTAGCTCAAGTATTTTCCTAAAATTTCTCTTGTTCTAATTTGCGTCCCAAAAATTTTTCTAGAATTTTTAGCGCAGAAGGAATTGAATAAGATATAATCAATAACATTTTATCGCAAAACTCTAACACTAACTAATAAGATATATTTCAACATGAATGTTGTGTGAATAAAATATATGATGAATCATTTATATTAAAATAATATAAAACCAAATAAAATTCCGCTAGAGAAATTACTGGTAAATTTCACCCGCCTAAAATCAATTAATGTTTTTATTAAGGATTTTACAACTAGAATAGTAACACATAATATTTCATTGAATAACTTTAAACCAGAAGGAAATTAAATTCCTATTTATTTCCCGGTTGAGTTTGAAATCTCCATCCTCAATCATACGTCCTTTCCGGTCAAAAATCTGGAGAAATAATTTTCTCTTTTCATTCGCGAAGAGTTAAAATCCTTTTTTAGTCGTACGGTTTAAACTCCATGCAAAAATATATTTTTAAAATCTTTATTATATTTTAAATGCCAAAATGTATTTAAAACCTTAATTTTACGTTCAAGTTCAGAATATTTAATTTCGACGTGAATACAAGTATTCTCGATTTTCCTAATCACCGATTATTCTTTAAAATATCAATAAGCGATTTATTTGAAATCTAAAATTTCTAATTTTTTTAGTTCCCAAACTTTCCCAAAACTTTTCACTTTTTATCAGAAATCCTAATTCAAAATTTCAGAAATAAATAAATTGGAGAAGATAAAAAAATTAAATTAAGTTCGACTAATTAAATGACTGAAATATTGGAGAATTTAAGATCTCAAGAAATAATTGAAATTTCAGTTTGTGAAATTTATGATAAATTATCCATGTCAAAAATATACCCTAGGATTTTTCTCTGAATTTTTAGGAACTTTATAACTAGACTAATTATTAGAATACCAATTCAGAAATTAATAAAATTAGAAAATAAATTAAAATTTATTAATTAATTCCTTAATGACCATGCATTTGTTTCTCTCCTCTATCCGGTCAGCCCGTTCTGCCAGCACTGCATGCGTGCGTGCCGCTTGCATGCGCCGTGCGTCCGCCTGCAGCTGCGCCATGGGGGCCTTTGGCTGCCTCGCACCTGCATCCGTGCGTGGACCCCACCATGCACGTTTAATTCCGCTGGGTGACTCGCGGTCTCGCGCCTGTAGACCTGGTCCACGACCATAGCATTTTCTAGTTTAGAGAAAATTTCAGAAATTGATTTAAACTTTAAAAATTTACAACTTGCTAAATTTAACTCTAAATTTGACCATTCCAATTTTAGAAAATTTATATTTTTATCCTCTTCATATTTATGTAATAAAAACAATAGGTTTATTCTGAACTTTTTATTATTAATTAATTGGAAGTTTAAAATACATTAGGATATATTTTTATTCCATTTTAGAAAATTCATAACTCCATAAAAATTTATTCAGATAATAATTCAGAAGCTTTATAACTTTATTTTCCTTAATTTGACCCAACAAAACCTATATATTTGTAGTGTGATTTTGGATTGTTTTAATTGAATGTTATGTTTATTTTATTCGTATCGCGAAGACTACGAGGTCGTTGAAGAGCCGGAGAACTACCCGGGGTTCCACCATCACCTTTCGCCGAGCAAGGCAAGTCACCACACTATTTTTTGAGCATATTGAGCCTAGTTTTCTTAAAATATCGCTAAAACCCATAGGTCATACATGCATTAGTCAAATTGAAAGCCTTACATTATATTTATTTAGATCCCTGACCTTGAAGTGCAAACCCAAGCCATGCTTTTGAGCCTAAACTCTTTGTCACCATATTACTAGTATTATTAGGTAGTGTCCAATGTATTGACACAACCGCTATAGGGTAAAAACGAGTAGTAGAGATTTGGATTCTATTATATGATCCAGTTATTCTCTCATCCCTGGAATTCTGTTGGTTATGGAGTTTTGGTTAGAAGTGTAAGCATGGTGGGTTCTGGGTGCAAGCTAGGGTATTTGTCGGTAGCACCCGGGGCACTATAAGGACCGGTCTACGGGATCTGTTGCAATACACTTCCGTACTAGCCACAAGTCTAGTGGGTAAGTTCTAACTAAGGTATGGGGTGTTCCAACTCGAGGCACCACTTGGAGATGGGTAAAGCAGCACATGCGGGGGGATTGTATCGACGTGGCGCAAAAGGAGGTGCGACGTTAGCTCGAAGTGCCGGGCACACCGACAAAACCTAGAGCGGGTGTTATCGGATTGGAGCATCTCATGCTAAGGTTTTGCCATGAGTTCCCGTGGTATGGGTCATCTCATTACACTTTGGTGTGGGGGATGAGTGCGTGCCTTGTGGGTACAGTGGTACACCTCTGATCAGAGTTTAAATCTTTTCGAAAAGCCGATCCCACGGTCAAGGGCGGGTTGCGTGACTACTCGCAGTTAGTTTAATTTTATGAGTGTTGCATGATGACTTGGCATGTAAGGACTGTTGAGCAAGGAGAGAAAACATACTCCTCGAGTTAGATGATGATGCATTGTTCATGTTTACTATTATGTATAATTAAATTTGACTACACTAAATGTTGCAACTTAAACATGTACTTTTCCGCACTTTAAACCCTTATCATTCCTTTGTTACTACCCTGCATTATTATTGCATCCTCGGTGGCTTGTTGAGTACTTTTGTACTCATACCCATTGGAAAAACTCTTCAAAGACTACATATTATGAGGAGAATGGTTTGGAGTAGCGATCCAGTCAAGAAAGCGATCCTGAAGAAGATGTTCGTCATGTAGTTTTATTTTCATAGTTTCTTTCTAAATTTTATACTTATGTAATAAATGTGGTCTGCGAACCACGGATGATTGACCGTATGTACGTTGTCGCACGATGGACATCTTGTTATTATTGTTTTTCTATGGAAATTCAATAATGTCTGTATTTTAATAAATCCGGGCATTACAGTTACTTTTATGATTGGTGCATTAATGAATGACATGTAAGAACTGTTGAGCGAGTGAGGGCTGGCTGTACTACTCGAGTTAGAAGATGTATTATTCATGATTTAATTTCTGCATAATTAACCTGATCACATTAAATGCTTAACCCTAAAAATGTACTTTTTCACACTTTAAGCCACTACTTTCCCTTGTTATCATCCTTGCATTTCGGTGGCTTATTGAGTACTTTTGTACTCATCCTTTTGATACACCATCAAAGGTTGCTTACTATGAGGATGATGGTCTAGAGTAGCTGTCCTAGTCAAGGAGGCGAGTCCTGAAGCAAGATGTTCATCGCTAAGATTTTTTTCCTTTTATTATTAATTCAGTGTAATAAAATAGCCTGCGAGCTATATTTGGTTTGTCGTAAGATGTGGTCATGTGATGAACATTTTGTATTTATTGTTTTTCCTCAGAAATTCAATAAAGTTTGGAATTATTAAATTCCGGGCGCTACACTCTTGCTCCCGCATATCCGCATAGGCCTGAGAATGTTGCATACCATGAGACGGCACGAGAGTAGGATAACTGAGAGAAGATATATGGCTGACACGCCGGGATACCACCATGTGTCGCGCCCCCGCACGCTAGGCTCCCACAGGATAGAGGCGTAGACGACATAGATGAGCGTATCCGTGTGTTGTTCAGAGAGTGTGTAGGCTACGCACCCTGGGATCGGACTAGGGTTTACCATAAACCGTACTCGGACTATTTTGACACCATCCCATATCCTCGTAGTTTTAGGGTTCCCAAGTTCACTAAGTTTAACGACAAGGATAGTAAAACCACTTGGGAGCATATAGGTCAGTTTCTAGCGTAGTGTGGATAATCTAGTGGGTTGGATTCCTTTAAACTTAGGATGTTTTCTATATCGTTATCCGATACTGCTTTTACTTGGTTTTCGGCGCTACTGCCGAACTCCGTCCAAAATTGGGCCCAGTTAGAGCAAATTCTATGATTATTTTTATACTAGAGAAACTGAACTTAGAATCTCGCACTTGACATTGATTAAACAAAAAATTAATGAGTGTCGCTGAGTACAACCGATGTTTTAACTTGAACATTTCTAAGAGAGACCTAGCTGACTTAGCTTTCAATGGCTTACATTCTGAACTTAAGGAGAAGCTAGATGACCAGGATTTCCTAGAGGTGAACCAAGTGCTACAGAAGGATCTGGCCCAAGAAGGTCGAGTCAAGTCTAAAAAATTCAACAAAAACATTTAGCAAACCTAATGTCGAGTTTCACATCGTGGATCATTCCGATGAGGAGTCATCGAAAAGCGAGGATGATTCGACTAACATGTACAAAGCTGAGTGGACTTGGACCAGTAAGTCCAAGCCAGTCACTTGCTCTGAGCTACGACCATCTCCCACTAAGAGTCAGCCAGTGAGGTCAAGTACGCTTTTGTTGTGACCAAATGCAATAAGATATTTGATTTTTCGTTGAAGAATAAACTCCTCAGGTTGTCGAAGGGTCACGTCATTCCCACTGCCGATGATTTAAAGAAACACGCTCATTGTAATGGCATGATTCCCATTCTCATTCTACTAATGATTGCAATGTCTTCCGTTGATAGGTTCAATCGATCATAGACGAAGGACGATTGAAGTTGGAAACTAGTCCCAAGATGAAGCTGGACCAAGACCCCTTTCTCGTGAACACCATGGACCCTTATGGGAAGAAGGTGCTGATTCGGCCCGAGCAGGATGAGTCATATAAGGGGAAAGCGGTCATAGTTGGAGAGCCTCACCCGTAGATGCTTGTACCAAAAAAATCCCAAAGTAGGGGTTTGGAAGGTGAACACCAATACGACATCTTCGGCTAGATCCCATAAGAAGTCGAAGGTAACGTATGAGATGCTACTTTAGAAGCACCAAAAGAGGGCCAAGAAAGTGAGTACTCGGCCAAGGCCTCTAACAAGGCTGAACCATCTGCAAGGGAATTAGTTTGGTCCCCGATATGCAAGACCACTAGAGCCACCGATGCCTCCACCTCCGTACTAGCTCCCTATGGCGTAGTGAGCTTCATACTACTTTCCGTCAGTAGGCTTCACGTTCCCCTACTTTTTCGTGATTATACTTTGTATGCCACAAGAGAATCCCCACATGTAGGAGTAGATGGGCACGGTGGGAGGCGGCATATTCAGCCGATAGTCCGTCGCACCACGGAGTGAGGACCGACCACCTTGACATGAAGGTGAAGGAAATGGATGCAAAGACACAATGGAAAGGGTCTCCGAGGCCATCGTCATCGAGGTGGGTACCCGGGATGTCCCAATCCCCAAGGGGACCCTTACAGAACAAAATAGAGGCAAACCGGAGAAGGTGTCCAAGGGCAGCATTTGTTTGACCGCCCCCGCACCTTCGGTCCGACCGATAGTGCAAAAAAAGACTTCCATGGAAAGCGCAAAATTGTCGAGGCCAACCCGGGCAATTCCCATTCAGCCAAAAACTCCAGGAGCAAGTTTGTGGCCCATGGTACAAAGCCACAACTTTCGTGGGCACCTACGGGCATGACTAGGTCCTAGAAGAGGCATCTGCAGCGTCTCCGGGCACATGAGATGAAAGAGAAGAAGGCTCAAGACAAGCGGGATGCAATCTTCAAGGAAATTTCCCCCTGACCAGTACTCAAGAAGTTAGGGAAGCCCAAGATGGTTGCAATAGACAACTCGGCTCCCACTCCAAGTGATGACGATGATGATATGCTAGATGACGACTACACACCCGTATCGGAGGGACCTCCTCCTCAAGAGATGTATGTGAATGTGGTGATGCTTCCCACTGAGTTTGGTTTGCCAAAGGATGAGGCCAAGGTCGCTCAACTAAACATCAGGCCACGTGAAGCCGTGTTCGAGAAGCCCGAGGAGTCGACTTGTCACTTGAATCCTCTCTATGTTCGAGGACACATCGATGACAAGTAGATCTCAAGGATGCTAGTAGATGGAGGTGCCACCGTCAACCTGATGTCGTACTCACTTTTTAAGAAGCTCAACAATAATGAGGATGATTTAATGAAGACCAACCTGATGTTGAATGGCTTCAATAACGAGAGCTCCGAGGTGAAGGACGTCCTATCATTAGAGCTGACGGTTGAGGATACACGTTGAAGATCATGAGTCTCATGGCTCTAGAAGTGATGAGTGATTGTCAACGAAAGTCAAAGAGAGAAATTAGGAGACGAGACCTGTCGTGTCTTGCACCGCGTGTGACTCAGCGCGTGGGCCTTTGAGGCGCGGGAGCGGCGCCACAGGAGTCCGCTGTGGAGCAGGACTATTTGAGTCGTCGGATCTCTAGAACAGCGATGGACTCAGCAGTGTTGGGAAGTCCAGGCACGTGGCGTCAGTTGGTTGCTTTAGCACTGTGCTTCTAAGGTGTTCGGTAGAAGGCATATGAGATAGTCGGCAGCACAATAATTTCATTCTTGATCTTCGGGCATTTGTAGATTTTATCTGTGATTATTCTGTGATTGATTTAATTTATTCAAGCACTTTATTTTCAGAATATGATATGCATGTTTACTGATTTATCTTAAGATTTTAGTGCATGTCATGAATTTGATTAAATGCTTGTGTGAGGAGCCATGCTGAATAGCGTGGGCCTCATGGCTCAAGAAGTGATGAGTCATTGTCAACGATAGTCAACGAGGACTAAAGTAGAGAAGAGATCTGCTGTTTCATGGGCCGCGTGTGACTCAGGTACACGGGCAGCGAGCGACTGTCGGGCAGAGGAGGCTGCGAAGTCGGGCTGGCCCAATCCGGGTGCATGGGCCAGAAGCAGTAGAAGACCCACTGGGCTGTTTGACCAGGACTGACTCAGGTACACGGGCGGTGAGCGATTGCCGGGCTGAGAGAGCTGCGGAGTCGGGCCGGCCCAATCCAGGTACCTGGTGCAAAGCTGGTGGAGGCTTTGTCAGTTTCGGCGTAAAACTGACAATCGTTGATTCTGTATCCGACTGTCCAGAAGAGAAGCCGTAGTCGCTACGAAAACTTAGCTTCCGGACATGTCATCTGTAACTCTAGGCCCACAGTCAGTCAGTCATGTCTGCAAAAATTCCTAAGGGCAGTAGAGTCTTTTCTTTTATTTTGAGTCTGTAAAAAACCCTAAGGGGCTGGTAGAATATTCCTAGTGTTGGGCTGCCTATAAATAGCACCCCAATCCCTAGGGTTTGGACTACCCTTTTGGCTGAAATCACATCTACTCTTTGGGTCATTCTGTCTCCCGTTTCTCTCTCCTGTGTGCGCCGCCAGGGCTTGCCTCTCTCTGTTCATGCATTATTTTGGCTCTAATCTCTCGGATGCTTTAATGCTTTGGTCCCTGGTGAATTTATTGGTTGCATATTGTTCGGTTTGGAGAGTTACTGCTTTGGCTACGGGCTGCTGAATTTATTTCTTGAGAAGAAGCTTCTTCTGTTGCTTCTGTTCTTCGTGAGAGGGAGTACTAGTTCTTGCTGTTGCAAGTAGTACTGCTACTGTAGCTACAATACTTGCTGCCAGCTTTTTACCTTCTACTGTACTGCCTTTTTGATCGAAGCAGAATGGAGTAAATGCCTTTTTGACTGTTTCTGCGAAGTCATCTTTCTCTGTTCGAAGCCCCTCAGCTCCGTGAGGCGGGCTACGATCTAACTCTTTCAAACTATCGTTCAAACTGCGAACTTCAGTTTTTGTGTCTGAGTTGCTAGTTTCGAAGTTCTTCCTGTATGGACAGCATCGCATACTTCGAACAAGCATACTCCGAATCTATCTGTTCGAAGTGCACACTTTGTTAGGCTTCGAAGTTGGGTTCGAAGTTTGTCTTTTCTGATAGACTTCGCTTGGATTTCTTTGTGGCGTGTCAGGCTTCGATTCTCCTTCCGAAGCTTTCCCTGTTCGAAGATAGAGTGTAGGCTTCGGATTTGTTGTTGTGTCACGTGACAGACTTCGCTTCTTTGCTCGAAGGTTGTCTGGTTGTGTGTTGTGTTCGAAGCTTTCTGCTCGAAGGTTGTGCTTCGAAGCTCTCGGTTCAAAGTTGTGTTCGAAGTTTTGTCTTCGAAGTGCTCACTTCGAAGCAGGCTCAAACTTTGTCACTTTGCTCCGAAGCTCTTGGTTCGAAGCTGTGTTCGAAGTCTTGTGTTCGAGGTACATACTTCGAACCAGGCTCCGGCACTGTTTTACTTCGCTCCGAAGCACACTTCGCCTCTTACCACTTCGAACTAGGCTAGACAGTGACACCTTCGGCATTTCGGACAGACTCCGTCACCAACCTCCGAAGCAGACCTTGTCGTGCGAAGGGGGCTTCGCCAAGTTCCGAACAGGAGACAAATTTGGACAGTAACTTCTCTTTTCATTTTATACATACTTAGATCATTTCATTGAGAAGTTTAGGGCTATTACAAATTGTTCATCTACCTAGTTGCACCACTTTAGTTTTACCCTGTTTATCTTCAGTTGCTTCTAGGTTAGAAACCTTTAGACTTAGGTCTTCTGTTTATTTTCTGCTGCGTAGTATTGTGAGGTGCGTTGGGTATTGGGAACAGGCCATTGATTCGAAAGAATTTTAAGGCGCCCATTCACCCCCCCTCTGGTCGCTACTTTCGGTCCTACAAGTGGTATCAGAGCAAGGTTAGGTTTTTTCCATACCTTAACCGGTTCTAAACCCCAGTAGTGACTATGACGTCTCCTGGCAAGGTCCCGTCCTTGGAAGCCTATGGCTATAATTATTGGAAGACTCGCATGCGAGCCTATCTCATGAGCCAGGGTTCAGACATATGGGATATTTGCGTTCACACCACGTTTGTCATTTTGCCAGTTACTGAGCAAGGTACTGCTGGTATCATTGCTCAGCATCTGAGCAACAGTAAGGCTGTGAACATCTTGTTTTCTGGTTTAGGTCCCATTGAGTTTGAGCGTGTGAGTCATCTCTCCACTGCGAGAGAGATCTGGGCTACCCTCAAGGCACACCATGAGGGAACAGCACAGGTCAAGGCTCGGCTCTATCAGACCTACCGGCGTGAATATGAGAATTTCACACAGAAGCCGGGTGAATCTGTTGAGGCTTTGTTTGGTCGTTTTCAGTCGATCATTAACAAGCTTCGGGACAACAAAGCTGAGGGTGCTCAGTTAGTCTCAGATCATGAGCAGGCGCTCAAGGTTCTTCATACCTTGGACCCAAAGATCTGGGAGATCAAGGTATCCTCTATCGTTGAGAGCACTTCTTACGATACCTTGACCATTTCTGAGTTGTTTAGCAAGCTAAAGGCCACTGAGGTAGATATCCAGTTGAGATCAAATCTCACTGGCTCTGGATCAAAATCCCTGGCCCTTGCTACACCTTCTGTTGATCCCTCTACTGTGAGCTGTGCTGGGTTCTCCTTGATGTCTATCACTGAGGACCAGCTTGAGTTGTTGGGAGATGATGATTTGTGTCTCTTTAACAACCGGGTGCGTCGTGTCTATGATAAAAGAATGTTCAAAAGACACGGCACAAATCCGGATGCTTTGAATGTGGTGATCCAGGACACTTCATCGCCGACTGCCCCAAGCGCAGTGGATACAAGAAGGGCACCGGCAGCAGCTTCCACGACTCCGGCAAGCACGAGAGCCCCTCCTTCAACAAGGGCAAGCCGAAGACTCGGTTCTTCAAAAAGGCCCTGAAGGACTACCGGCGAGAGAACAAGAAGCGCGACAAGGCCTTCTTCGCCGAGATGGAGAAGAGCTACTCCAAGAGATCCACGTCTTCTTCCTCTTCATCGAGCTCAAGCGATGAGGAGATCGCCATCAGGAAGGGGAAGGACAAGGATGATCCGGCGGGCCTCTGCTTCATGGCTTTCGGGGACAAGCCGAAGAGCCGCTCACACCAGCGCCGAAGATCCCGCAAGAGCTTCTGCTCAATGGCTCTTGGGGATAGAGAAGAAAAGAGCTCCTCCGACGACTCCGACGACGACGATAGCAAGGTATCATCTTATGAGCGTGAAATTGTTGATTTACTTGAAAGCAATCGTCAGGAGTTGAAATATCGGGAGAAATTGCTTAGGGGGGCTAAGAAAAGGATAGACGAGTTAGAGAGTGAGCTTGCCGTGGCCAACGGTAGAATTGAGAGTCTATCCTCTTCCCCTTGCTTGGGTGATAGCAGTGAGTGCCCGAAGTGTGAGGTGCTTCTGTGTGACCTGACGACTCTGAAGTCTAGGTACACAGAAAGGGTTGATGAGAGGGATGCTTTGGCCACTGAGCTTGAAAGCGCTCAGCAGGAGCTGAAAGATGCTCAAGCCACTGTCGTCGCACCCTGTGTTGATTGCCCATCGCATCTAGCTGTCTTAGCTGAGCTGAAATCCAAGGGCGATGAGCATTTGGGTGATTTAGAGAGGTTGAGAGTTGAGCTTGCCCAGACTAGGCTAGAGCTTGAGACATTGTCAGTTCCACCCACTGTCTGTGAGAACTGCCTGTCTCTTAGAATGGAGTTGATTAAGCTAAAAGCCGAGAAGTCTGTCCAAGTAGAGAGTGAGTGTGAGACCTGCTTGTCTCAGGTGGAGGTTCTAGCTTCTTTGAGAGAGGAGCTAGCAGATTCTCAGAATGAGAATTTTTACCTCCGGTCTATCCTGAGTTGGATCAGTGCCAGAGAGCCACAGCTTGGCATGATGATCCAGTAGTTCAAGAGGCAGGATGGGTTTGGGGTAGGTTACACCTACACCAAGGCTGACTTTGAGAGTGCCATCAGCCGGGCAGTGGAGTGGAGTAAAATGACTCCAGAGCAGAGGTATCCCAAGACTCACTCCACTGAGACCTCCCAGGCCTGTCAGCCCAAGGATGGAGTGATCCATGAACCACCCAAAGCTCCACCCAAGAAGCCTATCTGGGTTCCTAAGCCCAAACACCTCCACTCTTCTCTAGACTCTCTTCCTGGACCCTCTCAGCCCAAGAAGACCACACCAAACACTACCAAGCCCAAGAATCCCAAGCCTCAACCACATCCCAAGAAGCCTACCTATCATTGTGAGTATTGTCAGAGAGACGGGCATCTTGCGGAGTTTTGCTTCAGGAGGAAGCGGGTTGAGAGAGCAGAGAGGGCTCGTAGTGATCAGGAGCAGTTCTACCAGCAGGGTGGTAGACTGCGTGTTCCTCGGCGCGGGGAGAGGCTGGAGGCTAGGCCGCGTCGTGTAGGTGGTGGTAGAGGAGACGGCTTTCTTGCCCGTGCTCCAGTTGGTGGTGTCCGTTCCGGCAGGAGTTCCAGATCGTGTTGGCTACGATTCTGGACCTCGTGGCCGCAGGGTTAGGCAGAACCATGGACCGCGCTTTGGTCCAAACTCTTTTGATGGTTTTCGCTTTCCATCTTTTGAGCAGATGGCTCGACACTGGTTTAGCTCTTTTGCTAAACCTGGTGCCGGACCATTTGCTCCCACTTACAGACACTGATTGTGCAGGACCGGGGACTGGAGGATGTTTGGATCATGGACTCAGGATGCTCTCGCCACATGACGGGACATCGCAGATGGTTCTCCAGTCTCACTCCCCCGAGCTCCAAAGAATATATCACGTTCGGGAACAGCGGTCAAGGGAAAGTAAGTGGCATAGGCTCAATCAGCATTTCAGACCATTTCTCTTTAAAGAATGTTGCTTTGGTTAAAAATCTGAACTTTAATTTAATCTCTGTTTCGCAACTTCTTGAGGATGGTTTGGAAGTGCATTTTAAGAAGGGAAATTCTTCTGTGTTTGATTCTAGAGGGTCTTTGGTTTGTCAGATTTTACCCTTCGGTAAAGTTTTTCGAATTGACTTCTCTAGTTCTTTTGGCCCTTCTCGCTGTTTGATTGCTGGATCTTCTTCTAAGCTCTGGAAGTGGCATAGGAGGTTGGGTCATTTGAGTTTTGATCTGCTAGTCAGGTTAAGCTCTATGGACCTCATCCGAGGATTGCCCAAGCTTAAAATGGAGAAGGATCTAGTTTGTCATCCCTGTCGTCATGGGAAAATGGTTGCCGCTTCTCACTCACCTGTGACTCAGGTGATGACTTCATATCCGGGCGAGCTTTTACATTTGGACACTGTAGGTCCAGCTCGGGTACGCTCAGTCGGTGGGAAGTGGTATGCACTTGTGATTGTTGACGACTCTTCTCGATTCTCGTGGGTTTTCTTTTTGGAGTCTAAGGATGAAACTTTTCAATTTGTCCATGACCTGATTTTGAAGCTGAAGAATGAGAACAATGGTCGGATGCGAGCAATTCGCTCTGACAACGGCTCTGAGTTCAAGAACTCTCAGTTCGTCAGCTTCTGTGGTGATCAGGGTCTGGACCATCAGTTTTCCTCTCCTTACACTCCCCCACAGAACGGCGTTGTGGAACGAAAGAACCGCACGCTAGTTGAGATGGCCAGGACGATGCTCGATGAGCACAGGACTCCTAGGCGTTTTTGGGCTGAAGCCATGAACACGGCTTGCTATCTGGCCAACCGCATTTTTCTTCGAGCTTACATTGGTAAGACATCTTATGAGTTGCGGTTTGGTAGACAGCCCAAGGTGAGCCACTTGCGAGCGTTTGGCTGCAAGTGCTTTGTGCTCAAGAAGGGAGGGCATTTGGACAAATTTGAGTCTCGTTGCTGGGATGGTGTTTTTCTTGGCTATGCATTGCATTCTCGAGGCTTCCGTGTTTGGAACCTCGAATCCCAGCTGCTTGTCGAGACGTGTGAGGTTTCATTCGATGAGTCCTTGCCTTCTTTGACTCCTTCTTTTGAGCTTTCTGGTGATGATGAGCTCGGAGAGTCCATCTTCGAGGAAGATGAGGATACTCCAGCTGCTGTTGAGGGCGGGCCTTCTGCATCCCCCGCAGAGCCCACACCTTCTGTGACTTCGACTGATGATGAGGGCGGACCTCTGATCACTTCTTCCACTTCGATCGAGCCCCCTCAGTCGAGTCCAGAGGTGCCAGCTGCTGACTCCGGTGAGGTGACTTCAGATCACCAGGGAACCCGAGCAGTTCAGCGTGACCACCCCTCAGAGCTCATCATTGGTGATTTGACTGAGAGGACTTTGCGCTCTTCTGCCTCTCTCGCTGTGTTTGCTGAATCTGCGTTTGTTGCATCTTTTGAGCCCAGAGACATTTCTCATGCTCTTTCTGATTCTAATTGGATTAATGCTATGCAAGAAGAGCTTGAGAATTTTGTCCGCAATCGGGTTTGGACATTGGTTGAGCCGCCACCAGGATGCAACCCCATAGGTACCTAGTGGGTGTTCAAAAACAAACAAGGTGAAGATGGGGTTGTGGTGCGCAACAAGGCTCGACTAGTCGCCCAGGGTTATTGCCAGAAGGAAGGTATTGACTTTGAAGAAACCTTCGCTCCTGTTGCCCGTCTTGAGTCCATTTGTATTCTTCTAGCTTTTGCCGATTCGAAGGGCTTTAAGCTTTTTCAAATGGACGTTAAGAGTGCTTTTCTGAACGGGTTCATAGAAGAGGAGGTTTATGTTAGGCAACCCCCCGGTTTTGAGAACCCTAAGTTCCCTCGACATGTTTTTAAGTTGCACAAAGCTTTATACGGGTTGAAGCAAGCCCCCAGGGCTTGGTATGACCGGTTGAAGCAATTCTTGTTGGGGAAGGGCTTTGTGATGGGTTCTGTGGACAAAACTCTTTTCTTGCTCAGGGATGCTTCAGATTTCTTAGTCGCTCAGATTTACGTGGACGATATTATCTTTGGCGGTACTACTGATTCTCTTGTGTCCAAGTTTTCTGAGCAGATGCACAGTGAATTTGAGATGAGCCTCATGGGTGAGCTCAAGTACTTCTTAGGGCTCCAGATCAAGCAGACCAAGAACGGCACCTTCATCCACCAAGGTAAGTATACTCGTGACATGCTTAAGAAATTTGACTTTGGTGGTGAATTGAAGCCGCAGATGACCCCGATGGGCACTTCTGGGGGTCCGGACAAGGACGAGAGCGGTGTCAAGGTCAATGAGAGAGAGTTTCGAGGAATGATCGATTCGCTGTTGTACTTAACGGCAACAAGACCAGATATACAGTTCGCCGTGGGACTTTGCGCGCGTTTTCAGTCTTCACCACGCGCGTCTCACCGGCAGGCTGTCAAGCGTATTTTCAGGTATCTCACCTATGCGCCTGATCTTGGTCTTTATTATTCAGCATCATCATCACTTGATTTATCTGGCTTTTCGGACGCCGACTTTGGTGGGTGCCGGTTGTATCGCAAGTCGACTTCCGGTACTTGCCAGTTTCTTGGTTCTTCCCTTGTATCTTGGTCTTCTCGAAAGCAATCTGGAGTTGCTCTTTCGACCACAGAGGCTGAGTATGTAGCTGCTGCCAGCTGCTGCTCACAGATGGTTTGGATGATTTCCACTCTACGAGACTTTGGGTTGTTCTTTCCTACCAGGGTTCCATTGTTTTGCGATAGCACTAGTGCTATTAGTGTAGGGAAAAACCCGTGTCTTCATTCAAAAACCAAACATATTGATGTGCGCTTTCACTTCTTGCGGGATCAATATGAGAAAGGTGTCATTGACCTTATTCATGTTGATACCCATCATCAGTTGGCTGACATTTTCACCAAACCCCTAGATCAGTCTACTTTTGAGCGTTTAAGAGGGGATTTGGGTGTTGTGTATCCTTTCTAGGATATTTTGCGTCAGTTTTCTTTCTTCTTTACTCTTTTCTTGAGTCTTTTTATGTGTGTTCATATCTTGCATATTCACGTATCACACTTTAGAGATGCTTCTGTTATATGATTGAACTGCTTACTTATTCTAGCAGGTACATGCTTTTGATTACTTGTCAATGATCATGCTTTGTTTCAGTTCGCTTGATATGTCTGATATCTGTCAAATGCATGGCTTTTACGCTTTCAACTCGAAAAATGATCACCATTGCTTCTGGTAACTAGCATGTGTAGGCTGAGTGCTTTTGCTATCTGTTACATGCCTTGTAGCTAGTTCATCACATAGATGCAGATATGCAACTTGGACATCTTTATGCTTTAACATGGAAAATGTGCTATAAAAATGATAAAAATCAAAAAATGAATGAAAATTCCATTCCTTTTTTATGCTTAAGTCGAAAAGATCCAAGTGGGTTTGCTTTGTCGCATTATATTGTTCTGGACTGCTTACCATAGCACTTTGGTATGAACTAGGACAGTATAGTGTATGCCGAGACAAATGTCTTAAGCTTCTAATGGCTCAGTTCTGGCCTAGGCTTGACTTGGTCGGTTAGCATAAGGTTTGACATGCAAATAACCCTTGGCACAAATGACAAAGGAAAATGAAAAAGCCTGAACTTTAAAAGGATAACAAGTTTGCTAAAGCACTTTGTTTTGAACAATGCTTATCTTGGTAGATATCAGTTAGCTTCTGCATCTCATGCTTTACCTTGCTTGTTTACTAGAAAATGTGGTGATGCTTTTGTTTGCAAAAATTGACAAATGCGTGCTAAATGACTTTCTTTAGATATCATCTCTTGCACTGATCATGCCATGTGTCTTAGACAGTATCTCTTTTGCTATACCTGTTAGATACTGTATTTGCAGTCAATCATATCTGAGAAGCATGCTTTCTACACTCCACCTGCACCCCAGTTGCATTTCACTGCATATTTTGAGGGGGAGTTGCATTTCAAGGGGAGTCTGTGTCTCTTTTTGAGTGCTTGATGAGTTCACTTGTCAACAAGGGGGAGAAAATTTGGGATCAGAGTTTAAGGGGGAGTTCTTGATATCCTTGTTATTCTGAAATCGCACTCATTCTGAGCTTTTACGTTTTGGTAACCATATTGACCGTTTCTTGCTTTTGATGGCTTTTGGTCAGTAGGGTTAAACTTTTACCTTATTTTTCTTCTTCTTTGTTCTCTTGTATTTTGTTTTCGTGTTTCCACATTTGTTCACAGGTGATGAAGAGCGAAGAATTGAGGAGTGTTGACAATGCACTCATCAAGGGGGAGATTGAGGAGCCATGCTGAATAGCGTGGGCCTCATGGCTCCAGAAGTGATGAGTCATTGTCAACGATAGTCAACGAGGACTAAAGTAGAGAAGAGATCTGCTGTTCATGGGCCGCGTGTGACTCAGGTACACGGGCAGCGAGCGACTGTCGGGCAGAGGAGACTGCGAAGTCGGGCTGGCCCAATCGGGTGCATGGGCCAGAAGCAGTAGAAGACCCACTGGGCTGTTTGACCAGGACTGACTCAGGTACACGGGTGGTGAGCGATTGCCGGGCTGAGAGAGCTGCGGAGTCGGGCCGGCCCAATCCGGGTACCTGGTGCAAAGCTGGTGGAGGCTTTGTCAGTTTCGGCGTAAAACTGACAATCGTTGATTCTGTATCCGACTGTCCAGAAGAGAAGCCGTAGTCGCTACGAAACTTAGCTTCCGGACATGTCATCTGTAACTCTAGGCCCACAGTCAGTCAGTCATGTCTGTAAAAATTCCTAAGGGCAGTAGAGTCTTTTCTTTTATTTTTGAGTCTGTAAAAAACCCTAAGGGGCTGGTAGAATATTCCTAGTGTTGGGCTGCCTATAAATAGCACCCCAATCCCTAGGGTTTGGACTACCCTTTTGGCTGAAATCACATCTACTCTTTGGGTCATTCTGTCTCCCGTTTCTCTCTCCTGTGTGCGCCGCCAGGCTTGCCTCTCTCTGTTCATGCATTATTTTGGCTCTAATCTCTCGGATGCTTTAATGCTTTGGTCCCTGGTGAATTTATTGGTTGCATATTGTTCGGTTTGGAGAGTTACGCTTTGGCTACGGGCTGCTGAATTTATTTCTTGAGAAGAAGCTTCTTCTGTTGCTTCTGTTCTTCGTGAGAGGGAGTACTAGTTCTTGCTGTTGCAAGTAGTACTGCTACTGTAGCTACAATACTTGCTGCCAGCTTTTTACCTTCTACTGTACTGCCTTTTTGATCGAAGCAGAATGGAGTAAATGCCTTTTTGACTGTTTCTGCGAAGTCATCTTCTCTGTTCGAAGCCCCTCAGCTCCGTGAGGTGGGCTACGATCTAACTCTTTCAAAACTATCGTTCAAACTGCGAACTTCAGTTTTTGTGTCTGAGTTGCTAGTTTCGAAGTTCTTCCTGTATGGACAGCATCGCATACTTCGAACAAGCATACTCCGAATCTATCTGTTCGAAGTGCACACTTTGTTAGGCTTCGAAGTTGGGTTCGAAGTTTGTCTTTTCTGATAGACTTCGCTTGGATTTCTTTGTGGCGTGTCAGGCTTCGATTCTCCTTCCGAAGCTTTCCCTGTTCGAAGATAGAGTGTAGGCTTCGGATTTGTTGTTGTGTCACGTGACAGACTTCGCTTCTTTGCTCGAAGGTTGTCTGGTTGTGTGTTGTGTTCGAAGATTTCTGCTCGAAGGTTGTGCTTCGAAGCTCTCGGTTCAAAGTTGTGTTCGAAGTTTTGTCTTCGAAGTGCTCACTTCGAAGCAGGCTCAAACTTTGTCACTTTGCTCCGAAGCTCTTGGTTCGAAGCTGTGTTCGAAGTCTTGTGTTCGAGGTACATACTTCGAACCAGGCTCCGGCACTGTTTTACTTCGCTCCGAAGCACACTTCGCCTCTTACCACTTCGAACTAGGCTAGACAGTGACACCTTCGGCATTTCGGACAGACTCCGTCACCAACCTCCGAAGCAGACCTTGTCGTGCGAAGGGGGCTTCGCCAAGTTCCGAACAGGAGACAAATTTGGACAATAACTTCTCTTTTCATTTTATACATACTTAGATCATTTCATTGAGAAGTTTAGGGCTATTACAAATTGTTCATCTACCTAGTTGCACCACTTTAGTTTTACCCTATTTATCTTCAGTTGCTTCTAGGTTAGAAACCTTTAGACTTAGGTCTTCTGTTTATTTTCTGCTGCGTAGTATTGTGAGGTGCGTTGGGTATTGGGAACAGGCCATTGATTCGAAAGAATTTTAAGGCGCCCATCACCCCCCTCTGGTCGCTACTTTCGGTCCTACATTGTGATCTGTGAATTATTATCTTGTAATCTATGAAATGCTTGTGCACATTGGATGTTATGCTTAATGGTGTACCTGTGATTTTCTGGAATGCTTGTGAGTTAAATGCATTGTTGATCTACTTTTAAGCACTTTTGTGGTGACTTTTCGATTAGGACACTAGTCGTTTTTAGGCTAGATTATTTTTAGTGCTTATGATCTCTTAGACTGTTGTATCACATCATATTTAACAGGAGAGTGATAGCGCTATCTTCGTCTGTGTTTTTTGGGTAAGTTTTTGGTTATCTCTTGAGGTGCGTTGGGTGTTGGGAGAAGGCCATCAATTCGAAAGAATTATTGAGGCGCCCATTCACCCCCTATGGTCGCTACTTTTCGGTCCTACAAGTGGTATCAGAGCGAGGTTAGGGTTTTCCATACCTTAACCGGTTCTAACCCAAAGTAGTGATCATGACTTCTTCTGGAAAGGTCCAATCTTTTAAGTTTTTTGGCTATAACTATTGGAATAATCACATGCGAGCCTATCTATTGAGCTAGAGCTTAGGAATATGGAACATGTGCGTTCATGCCACTTTCACTGTGCTTCCAGCTGCAGAACATACTACCCCTGAGATAGTCGCTTTACATGATCTGAACAACAAGGCAGTGAACATTATTTTTTCTAGTTTAGGTCCCGGCGAGTTTGTGCGTGTTAGCCATCTCGACACTTCTCGAGAGATCTGGGCTACCCTCTAGGCACACCATAAGGGGATAGCTTAGTTCAAGGCTAGGCTCTATCAGACCTACCGGTGTGAGTATGAAAATTTCTCACAGAAGCTGGGAGAGACTATCAAGGCTTTGTTTGGTCGCTTTCAATCAATCATTAACAAGCTTCGGGCCAACAAGGCCGATCATGATCAACTGGCCTCAGATCATGAACAGGCGCTCAATGTTCTTCGTACCTTGGACCCTAAGATCTAGGAGATCAAGGTATCCTCTATTGTTGAGAGTGCTTCCTATGATACCTTGACTATCGTAGAGTTTTTTAAGCAAGCTCAAGGCCTTAGAGGTTGATATCCAATTGAGATCAAATTTCACTGGTTATAGATCAAAATCCTAGCCCTTGCGACACCTTCTGTTGATCCTGATTCTTTGAGTTGTGCTTTGTCCTCTTTGATGTCTATCACTGAGGACCAATTGGATTTTCTAGGAGATGATGACCTGTGTATTTTCAATAGTCGGGTTCGTCATGTTTATGACAAGAGGATGCTCAAACGACATGGCACGAAACATGGTTGTTTTGAGTGTGGTGATCTAGGTCATTTCATCGCCAACTACCCCAAGCGAAACACACACAAGAAGGGCACCAATGGTGACTCCTATGACTCCAACAAGCACGACAGCTCCACCTTCTCAAAGGGCAAGCCAAAACGAAGTTCTTTTGTAAGGCCCTGAAGGACTACCAGCGCGAGAACAAGAAGCGAGACAAGGCCTTCTTCGCCGAGATGGAGAGAAGCTACTCCAAGCGATCATCCTCTTCTTCCTCTTAATCAAGATCAAGCGATGAGGAGATCGTGATCAAGAAGGGGAATGACAAGGATGATTCGGCGGGCCTCTACTTCATGGCTTTCGTGGACAAGACGAAGTCTCACTCGCACCACAACCGAAGATTCCGCAAGAGCGTCTACTCAATGGCTCTTGGGAATAAAGAAGATAAGGGCTCCTCCTACAACTCTAACGATGAGAACGTATCTTCCTATAAATGTGAAGTCGTCGAATTACTTGAGGAGAACCATCAGGAGTTGAAATATAGGGAGAAACTACTTAGAGGGGATAAGAAGAGGATAAATGAGCTTGAGAGTGAGCTTTCCATAGACAATTGCAAGATTGAGAGTCTATCTTCTTTATCTTGCTTGGGTGAGAGCAGTGAGTTCCCCAACTGCGAGGTGTTGCTATGTGACCTGACTACTTTGAAGTCCAGGTACACAGAGAGGGTTGATGTAGGACCGAAAGTAGCGACCAGAGGGGGGTGAATGGGCGCCTAAAAAATTCTTTCGAATCAATGGCCTGCTCCCAATACCCAACGCACCTCTAAAGACTAAACAACAAAGAATGAACATATAGCCTAAGTCTAAAGGTATCTAGCCTAGAAGCAATTGTTGATAAACAGAGAAATGCCAATGCAGTGCTAATAGACAGATAAACAGAGTACACGAGACAAGGCTAGATAAACTTCTCAGAAAAACAACCTAAGTGCACTATGAATGAGAAGAGAAGTTACTGTTCAAATCTGTCTCCTGTTCGGATCTTGGCGAAGCCTGCTTCACCGATCGAAGCCTGCTTCGCTGGTCGAAGCCTGCTTCGGAGTTGCTCGTCGAGGTCGTGCGAAGGTTATCGTTGACGTGCCGAAGGTTTGTTTGGTCTAGCCTAGTTCAAGTATCAAAGTGCGAAGTATGCTTCGGAGCGAAGTATGACAGTGTCGAAGCTTGCTTCGAACAGTGTACTTCGAAGTCCAACCTTCGAACAGACAACTTCGAATATGATACACAAAAATCAACCTTCGAAAGATAAGCGAAGCCTAGCACACGGCAGCAAGACAACACGAAGCCTACACCCTACCTTCGGAGCTAGCTTGGTCGAGGAGAGATGAACGAAGTTATGACCTTCGACCAGAAGACTAACTTCGAAAGACACGCTCCGAACCCTCACACTGTGACCTTCGAAAATGCCAGCAAGAAGGGACTCACGTTGAGCGAAGTCTACCAGAGAGACAAGCTCCGAAGCTAACTTCGAAGCATGTCAAGGTATTGACTTCGAAGAGCTTTGAGCCGGAGTACAACTTCGCAATTATGGTCGAAGTATGTCAAGCCAACAGACTAAGTACAAAACATACTTCGAAGATAGAAACACAGAACTCAAAGCGAAGTCGAAGTTCAGCGAAGCCCTCGAGGATGACAAATCGAAGCCTGCCTCACGGAGCTGAGGGGCTTCGAACAGAGAAGGGGCTTCGCCAGAAAATAGCCAGAAAAGTGACTCAACCCTGTTTACTTCGATGAAAAGGCTACGCAGAAAAAGCAAAACCTGAGCACTAGTGTACTGTTGCTACAGTGTAGTAGTACTACTTGCAACCAGTATGAACTAGTACTTCTCACGTGAAGAACAGAAGCATCCAGAGAAGAACATTCGTTCAGGAATAAAATAGCAGCACACAAAACGAAACTACAGTGGTGTAGATTAAATGCTACACATCAAACCAGCAGGAACGAACATTCTTCCAGAGTAGTGAGGAATCAAAATAAACTCACAAGAACAGGAACAAAGTTCCTGGTAGCGCACGCAGGAGAGAGAAAAAGCACGCAGGAACAAAATGACCCAAGGAATGAATGAAAAGTGATTTTTAGAAGGGTAGTCCAACCCTAGGGATTGGGGCCCTATTTATAGGCTGCCCAATGACCTAGAATATTCCACCAGCCCCTTAGGGTTTTTACAGACGCTAAATAAAGGAAATGACTCAACTGCCCTTAGGTATTTTTACAGACACAACTGACTGATTGTGGGCCTAGAGATACAGATGACTTATCCGGAAGCTAAACTTTCGTAGCGACTACGGCTTCTCTTCTGGACAGTCGGATGCAAGATCAACGGTTGTCAGTTTTGCGCCGAAACTGACAAAGCCTCCACCGACTTTGCACCAGGTACCCGGATTGGGCAGGCCTGATTCCACAGCTCTCTCAGCCCGGCAATCACTCACCGCCCGTGTACCTGAGTCAGTCCTGGTCAACAACCCAGTGGGTCTTTTACTGCTTCTGGCCCATGTACCCGGATTGGGCCAGCCCGACTTCACAGCTCTCTCAGCCCGACAGTCGCTCGCTGCCCGTGTACCTGAGTCACACGTGGCCCATGAAACAGCAGATCTCCTTTCTCCTTCTGTCCTCTTTGACTATCGTTGACAATGACTCATCACATCTGGAGCCATGAGGCCCACGCTATTCAGCATGGCTCCTCAATCTCCCCCTTGATGAGTGCATTGTCAACACTTCATTTCTTCAGCTCTTCAGAACCTATGAACACATGTGGAAACACGAAAACAAAGCACAAGAAAACAAAAAGAAGAAAATAAAGTAAAAGTTTAACCCTAATGACCAAAAGCGGAACAAAAGCAAGAAGCGATCATTATGGTTAACCAAAGATAAAAGCTCAGAATGAGTGCGATCTCAGAAACAGCAACAAGGATATCAAAAGAGTAAGCGAGACAAAGACTCCCCCTTAAACTCATATTCCAAGATTTCTCCCCCTTGTTGACAAGTGGACTCATCAAGCACTCAAAAGAGACACAGACTCCCCCTAAACTGCAACTCCCCCTCAAAATATGCAATGAATGTAACTGGAGTGCAGGTGGAGTGAATAAAGCATGCTTCTCAGATATGATTGACTGCAATTACAACATCTAACAAGTAGAGCAAAAGATATACTGTCTAAGACACATGGCATGATCAGTGCAACAGATGATATCTAAAGAAAGTCATTAGCACGCATTTTTCAGTTTTGGCAAACAAAAGCATTACCATATTTTCTAGTTAACAAGCAAGGTAAAGCATGAGATGTAGAAGCTAATCTGATATCTACCAAGATAAGCATTGTCCAAAACAAAGTACTTCAGCAAACTTGTTATCATTTCAATTTTTAGCCTTTTTCTTTTCTCTTTTTCATTTATGCCAAGGGTTATTTGCATGTCAAACCTTATGCTGACCGACCAAGTCAAGCCTAGGCCAGATCTGGACCATCAGAAGCTTAAGAAATTGGTCTTGGCATACACTACATTGTCCTAGTTCATACCAAAGTGCTATGGTACGCAGTCCAGAACAATGCAATGCGACAAAGCAAACCCACCTGGTTCTTTGCAAGTAATGCATAAAGAGGCATGTAATTTTCATTTTTCTTGATTTTTCATCATTTTTATAGCACATTTCCATGTTTTAAAGCAGAAAGATGTCCAAGTTGCATGTTTGCATCTAAGTCAGGAACTAGCTACAAGGCATGTAACAGATAGCAAAAAGATTAAGCCTACATATGCTAGTTACCAGAAGCAATGGTGATCATTTTCAAGTTTTAAAGCATAAAAGCCATGCATATGACAGATATCAGACATATCAAGTGAACTGAACTAAAGCATGATCATTGACAAGTATTCAAAAGCATGTACCAGCTAGAATAAGTAAAGCAGTTCAATCATATAACAGAAGCAATTCTAAGGTGTGATATGTGAATATGCATGATATGAACACACACAAAAAAAGACTCAAGAAAAGAGTAAAGAAGAAAGAAAACTGACGCAAAATATCGTAGAAAGGATACACAACACCCAAATCCCCTCGTAAACGCTCAAAGGTAGACTGATCTAGGGGTTTGGTGAAAATGTCAGCCAACTGATGATGGGTATCAACATGAACAAGGTCAATGAAACCTTTCTCATATTGATCCCTTAGAAAGTGAAAGCGCACATCAATGTGTTTGGTTTTTGAATGGAGACACAGGTTTTTCCCTACACTAATAGCACTGGTGCTGTCGCAAAACAATGGAACCCTGGTAGGAAAGAACAACCCAAAATCTCGCAGAGTGGAAATCATCCAAACCAACTGTGAGCAGCAGCTAGCAGCAGCCACATACTCAGCCTCAGTGGTCGAAAAAGCAACTCCAGATTGCTTTCGAGAAGACCAAGAAACAAGGGAAGAACCGAGAAACTGGCAAGTACCGGAAGTCGACTTGTGATCCAACTGGCACCCACCAAAATCGGCATCCGAAAAGCCAGATAAATCGAGAGATGATGAAGCTGAATAGAAAAGACCAAGATCGGGCGCATAAGTGAGATACCTGAATATGCGCTTGACAGCCTGCCGATGAGACGCGCGTGGTGAAGACTGGAAACGTGCACAAAGTCCCACGGCGAACTGAATGTTCGGTCTTGTTGCCATTAAGTACAGCAGCGAACCGATCATCCCTCGAAACTCCCTCTCGTTGACCTTGACGCCGCTCTCGTCCTTGTCCAATCCTCCAGATGTGCCCATTGGGGTCATCTGCGGCTTCAGCTCACCACCAAAGTCAAATTTTTTCAACATATCATGAGTGTACTTACCTTGGTGGATGAAGGTGCCGTCCTTGGTCTGCTTGATCTGGAGCTCTAAGAAGTACTTGAGCTCACCCATGAGGCTCATCTCAAACTCGCTGTGCATCTGCTCAGAAAACTTGGAAACAAGAGAATCAGTAGTACCGCCAAAGATAATATCGCCCACGTAAATCTGAGCGACTAAGAAATCTGAAGCATCTCTGAGCAAGAAAAGAGTTTATCCACAGAACCCATCACAAAGCCCTTCCCCAACAAAAATTGCTTTAACCGGTCATACCAAGCCCTAGGGGCTTGCTTTAACCTGTATAAAGCCTTTTGCAACTTAAAAACATGTCGAGGAAACTTAGGGTTCTCAAAACCAGGGGCTGCCTAACATACACTTCCTCCTCTATATACCCGTTCAGAAAAGCACTCTTGACGTCCATTTGAAAAAGCTTAAAACCCTTCGAAGCGGCAAAAGCCAAGAGAATGCGAATGGACTCAAGACAGGCAACAAGGGCGAAAGTTTCTTCGAAATCAATACCCTCCTTCTGGAAAAAACCCTGGGCAACTAATCGAGCTTTGTTGCGCACCACAACCCCATCTTCACCTTGTTTGTTCTTGAACACCCACTTGGTGCCTATGGGGTTGCATCCTGGTGGCGGCTCAACTAGTGTCCAAACCCGATTACGGACAAAGTTCTCAAGCTCTTCTTGCATAGCATTAATCCAATTTGAATCAGAAAGAGCATGAGAAACATCTCTGGGCTCAAAAGATGCAACAAAAGCAGATTCAGCAAATACAGCAAGAGAGGTAGATGAACGCAAGGTTCTCTAAGTCAAATCACCAATGATGAGCTCTGAGGGGTGATCACACTGAACTGCTCGGGTTCCCTGGTGATCTGAAGTCACCTCACCGGAGTCAGCAGCTGGCACCTCTGGACTCGACTGAGGGGGCTCGATCGAAGTGGAAGAAGTGATCAGAGGTCTGCCCTCGTCCTCAGTCGAAGTCTCAGAAGGTGTGGGCTCTGCTGGGGGTGCAGAAAGCCCACCCTCATCAGCAGCTGGAGTATCCTCATCTTCCTCGAAGATGGACTCTCCGAGCTCATCATCACCAGAAAGCTCAAAAGAAGGAGTTAAAGAAGGCAAGGACTCATCAAAAGAAACCTCGCAAGTCTCGACAAGCTGCTGGGATTCGAGGTTCCAAACACGGAAACCTCGAGAATGCAATGCATAACCAAGAAAAACTCCGTCCCATCAACGAGACTCAAACTTGTCCAAATGCCCTCCCTTCTTGAGCACAAAGCACTTGCAGCCAAACGCTGGCAAGTGGCTCACCTTGGGCTGTCTGCCAAACCGCAACTCGTATGAGGTCTTACCTAGATAAGCTCTAAGAAAAATGCGGTTGGCAAGATAGCAAGCCGTGTTCATGGCTTCAGCCCAAAAGCGCCTAGGAGTCCTGTGCTCATCGAGCATCGTCCTGGCCATCTCGACTAGCATGCGGTTCTTTTGTTCCACAACGCCGTTCTGTGGGGGAGTGTAAGGAGAAGAAAACTGATGGTGAAGACCTTGATCACAACAGAAGCTGATGAACTGAGAATTTTTGAACTCAGAGCCGTTGTCGGAGCGAATTGCTCGCATCCGACCATTGTTCTCATTCTTCAGTTTCAAAATCAGGTCATGAACAAACTGAAACGTTTCATCCTTAGACTCCAAAAAGAAAACCCACGAGAATCGAGAAAAGTCGTCAACAATCACAAGTGCATACCACTTCCCACCGACTGAGCGTACCCGAGCTGGACCTACAGTGTCCAAATGTAACAGCTCGCCTGGATACGAAGTCATCACCTGAGTCACAGGTGAGTGGGATGCGGCAACCATTTTCCCATGACGACAGGGATGGCAAACTAGATCTTTTTCCATTTTAAGCTAGGGCAATCCTCGGATGAGGTCCATAGAGCTTAATCTGACTAGCAGATCAAAACTCAAATGACCTAACCTCCTATGCCACTTCCAAATCTCAGAAGAAGATCCAGCAATCAAACACCGAGAAGGGCCAAAGGAACTAGAGAAGTCAATTCGAAAAACTTTACCGAAAGGTAAAATCTGGCAAACTAAAGACCCTCTAGAATCAACCACAAAAGAATTGCCCTTCTTAAAACACACTTCCAAACCATCCTCAAGAAGTTGCGAAACAGAAATTAAGTTAAAGTTCAGATTTTTAACTAAAGCAACATTCTTCAAAGAGAAATGATCTAAAATGCGAATTGAGCCTATGCCACTTACCTTCCCTTGACCACTGTTCCCGAATGTGATGTATTCTTTGGAGCTCGGGGGAGTGAGATTGGAGAACCATCTGCGATGTCCCGTCATGTGGCGAGAACACCCTGAGTCCATGATCCAAACATCCTCCAGTCCCCGATCCTGCACAATCAGTGGCTGTAAGTGGGAGCAAATGGTCCGGCACCAGGTTTAGCAAAAGAGCTAAACCAGTGTCAAGCCATCTGCTCAAAAGACGGAAAGCAGAAATCATCAGAAAAGTTTGGACCAAAGCGTGGTCCTCAGTTCTGCCTAAAGCCTCGGCCACGAGGTCCAGGACCGTAGCCAAAATGGCCTGGAGATCTGCCGGAACAACCACCACCAACTGGAGTACGAACAAGAAAGTCGTCTCCTCTACCACCACCTACACGACGCGGCCTGGCCTCCAGCCTCTCCCCGCGTCGAGGAACACGCAGTCTACCACCCTATTGGTAGAACTGCTCCTGACCACCACGAGCTCTCTCTGCTCTCTCAACCCGCTTCCTCCTGAAGCAAAACTCCGCAAGATGCCCATCTCTCTGACAATACTCACAATGATAGGTGGGCTTCTTGGGATGTGGTTGAGGCTTGGGGTTCTTGGGCTTAGTGGTGTTCGGTGTAGTCTTCTTGGGTTGAGAGGGTCCAGGAAGAGAGTCAAGAGAAGTGTGGAGGTTTTTGGGCTTTGGAACCCAGATAGGTTTCTTGGGTGGAGCTTTTGGTGGTTCATGGATCACTCCATCCTTGGGCTAACAAGCCTGGGAAGTCTCAGTGGAGTGAGTCTTGGGGTATCTCTGCTCAGGAGTCATTTTACTCCACTCCACTGCCCGGCTAATGGCACTCTCAAAGTCAGCCTTGGTGTAGGTGTAACCTACCCCAAACCCATCCTGCCTCTTGAACTGCTGGATCATCATGCCAAGCTGTGGCTCTTTGGCACTGATCCAACTCAGGATAGAACGGAGGTAAAAGTTCTCATTCTGAGAATCAGCTAGCTCCTCTCTCAAGGAAGCTAGAACCTCCACCTGAGATAAGCAGGTCTCACACTCGCTATCAACCTGGACAGACTTCTCGGCTTTTAGCTTGATCAACTCAAGTCTAAGAGACAGGCAGTTCTCACAGACAGTGGGTGGAACTAACAATGTCTCAAGCTCTAGCCTAGTCTGCGCAAGCTCAGCTCTCAACCTCTCCAAATCACCCAAATGTTCATCGCCCTTGGATTTCAGCTCAGCTAAGGCAGCTAGATGAGATGGGCAATCAACACAAGGTGCTACGACAGTGGCTTGAGCATCTTTTAGCTCCAACTGAGCGCTTTCAAGCTCAGTGGCCAAAGCGTCCCTCTCATCAACCCTTTCTGTGTACCTGGACTTCAAAGTCGACAGGTCACACAGAAGCACTTCACACTTTGGGAACTCACTGCTATCACCCAAGCAGGGGGAAGAAGATAGACTCTAAATTCTACCGTTGGCTACGACAAGCTCACTCTCTAACTCATCTATCCTCTTCTTGGCCCCCCTAAGCATTTTTTTCCCGATATTTCAACTCCTGACGATTGCTCTCAAGTAAATCAACAATTTCGCGTTCATAGGATGATACCTTGTTGTCGTCGTCGTCGGAGTCATCGGAGGAGCTCTTTTCTTCCTTATCCCCAAGAGCCATGGAGCAGAAGCTCTTGCGGGATCTTTGGCGCTGATGTGAGCGGTTCTTCGGTCTGTCCCCGAAGGCCATGAAGCAAAGGCCCGCTGCTTCGTCCTTGTCCTTCCCCTTCCTGATGATGATCTCCTCATCGCTTGAGCTCGATGAAGAGGAAGAAGACGTGGACCGCTTGGAGTAGCTCTTCTCCATCTCAGCGAAGAAGGCCTTGTCGTGCTTCTTGTTCTCTCGCCGGTAGTCCTTCAGGGCCTTCTTGAAGAATCTGGTCTTTGGCTTGCCCTTGTTGAAGGAGGAGCTGTCGTGCTTGCCGGAGTCGTGGAAGCCACCACCGGTGCCCTTCTTGTGGCCATTTCGCTTGGGGCAGGCGGCGATGAAGTGTCCTGGATCACCACACTCAAAGCACCCGGATTTCGTGCCATGTCTTTTGAACATTCTTTTGTCATAGACACGATGCACCCGGTTGTTAAAAAGACACAAATCGTCATCTCCCAAAGACTCAAGCTGGTCCTCAGTGATAGACATCAAAGAGAAACCAGCACAACTCACAGCAGTGTGATCAACAGAAGGTGTAGCAAGGGCCAGGGACTTTGATCCAAAGCCAGTGAGATTTGATCTCCACTGAATATCTACCTCAGTGGCCTTCAGCTTGCTAAACAACTCAGAAATAGTCAAGGTATCATAAGAAGTACTCTCAACAATAGAGGATACCTTGATCTCCCAGATCTTTGGGTCCAAGGTATGGAGAACCTTGAGCGCCTGCTCGTGATCTGAGACTAACTGAGCACCCTCAGCCTTGTTGTCCCGAAGCTTGTTTATGATCGATTGAAAACGACCAAACAAAGCTTCAACAGATTCACCCGGCTTCTGTGTGAAGTTTTCATATTCACGCCGGTAGGTCTGATAGAGCCGAGCCTTGACCTGGGTTGTTCCCTCATGGTGTGCCTTGAGGGTAGCCCAGATCTCTCTGGAAGTGAAGAGATGGCTCACACGCTCAAACTCAGTGGGACCTAGACCAGAAAAGAGAATGTTCACGGCTTTACTGTTGCTCAAATGCTGGGCAATAATACCAGGAGTACCATGCTCAGCAGCTGGCAAAATAACAAATGTATCGTGAACACAAATGTCCCAGATGTCCGAGCCTTGGCTCATAAGATAGGCTCGCACGCGAGTCTTCCAATAGTTATAGCCAAAGGCTTCCAAGGACAGGACCTTGCCAGGAGAAGTCATGATCACTACTAGGGTTTAGAACCGGTTAAGGTATGGAAAAACCCTAACCAAGCTCTGATACCACTTGTAGGACCGAAAGTAGCGACCAGAGGAGGGGTGAATGGGCGCCTAAAAAATTCTTTCGAATCAATGGCCTGCTCCCAATACCCAACACACCTCTAAAGACTAAACAACAAAGAATGAATAGATAGCCTAAGTCTAAAGGTATCTAGCCTAGAAGCAATTGTTGATAAATAGAGAAATGCCAATGCAGTGCTAATAGACAGATAAACAGAGTACACGAGACAAGGCTAGATAAACTTCTCAGAAAAACAACCTAAGTGCACTATGAATGAGAAGAGAAGTTACTGTTCAAATCTGTCTCCTGTTCGGATCTTGGCGAAGCCTGCTTCCCTGGCCAAAGCCTGCTTCGGAGTTGCTCGTCGAGGTCGTGCGAAGGTTATCGTTGGCGTGCCGAAGGTTTGTTTGGTCTAGCCTAGTTCAAGTATCAAAGTGCGAAGTATGCTTCAGAGCGAAGTATGACAGTGTCGAAGCTTGCTTCGAACAATGTACTTTGAAGTCCAACCTTCGAGCAGACAACTTCGAACGTGATACACAAAAATCAACCTTCGAAAGATAAGCTAAGCCTAGCACACGGCAGCAAGACAACACGAAGCCTACACCCTACCTTCGGAGCTAGCTTGGTCGAGGAGAGATGAATGAAGTTATGACCTTCGACCAGAAGACTAACTTCGAAAGACACGCTCCGAACCCTCACACTGTGACCTTCGAAAATGTCAGCAAGAAGGGACTCACGTTGAGCGAAGTCTACCAGAGAGACAAGCTCCGAAGCTAACTTCGAAGCATGTCAAGGTATTGAATTCGAAGAGCTTCGAGCCGGAGTACAACTTCGCAACTATGGTCGAAGTATGTCAAGCCAACAGACTAAGTACAAAACATACTTCGAAGATAGAAACACAGAACTCAAAGCGAAGTCGAAGTTCAGCGAAGCCCTCGAGGATGACAAATCGAAGCCTGCCTCACGGAGCTGAGGGGCTTCGAACAGAGAAGGGGCTTCGCCAGAAAACAGCCAGAAAAGTGACTCAACCCTGTTTACTTCGATCAAAAAGGCTACACAGAAAAAGCAAAACTTGAGCACTAGTGTACTGTTGCTACAGTGTAGTAGTACTACTTGCAACCAGTATGAACTAGTACTTCTCACGTGAAGAACAGAAGCATCCAGAGAAGAACATTCATTCAGGAATAAAATAGCAGCACACAAAACGAAACTACAGTGGTGTAGATTAAATGCTACACATCAAACCAGCAGGAACGAACATTCTTCTAGAGTAGTGAGGAATCAAAATAAACTCACAAGAACAGGAACAAAGTTCCTGGTAGCACACGCAGGAGAGAGAAAAAGCACGCAGGAACAAAATGACCCAAGGAATGAATGAAAAGTGATTTTTAGAAGGGTAGTCCAACCCTAGGGATTGGGGCCCTATTTATAGGCTGCCCAATGACCTAGAATATTCCACCAGCCCCTTAGGGTTTTTACAGACGCTAAATAAAGGAAATGACTCAACTGCCCTTAGGTATTTTTACAGACACAACTGACTGACTGTGGGCCTAGAGATACAGATGACTTATCCGGAAGCTAAACTTTCATAGCGACTACAGCTTCTCTTCTGGACAGTCGGATACAAGATCAACGGTTGTCAGTTTTGCGCCGAAACTGACAAAGCCTCCACCGACATTGCACCAGGTACTCGGATTGGGCCGGCCTGATTCCGCAGCTCTCTCAGCCCGGCAATCACTCACCGCCCGTGTACCTGAGTCAGTCCTGGTCAACAGCCCAGTGGGTCTTTTACTGCTTCTGGCCCATGTACCCGGATTGGGCCAGCCCGACTTCGCAGCTCTCTCAGCCCGACAGTCGCTCGCTGCCCGTGTACCTGAGTCACACGCGGCCCATGAAACAGCGGATCTCCTTTCTCCTTCTGTCCTCTTTGACTATCGTTGACAATGACTCATCACATCTGGAGCCATGAGGCCCACGCTATTCAGCATGGCTCCTCAGTTGATGAGAGAGACGCTTTGGGCACTGAGCTTGAAAGCGCTTAGCTAGAGCTGAAAGATGATTATGCCACTACTGTCGTGCCCTATAGAAACTGCCCATCCCATTTAGCTATTTTAGCTAAGCTGAGAGCCAAGAGTGATGAGCAGTCGAGCGAGATAGAGAGAGTTTGTGCTGAGTTAGAGCAAACTAAGCTTGAGCTTGAGACATTGCCAGTTCCACCCACTATCTGTGAGAACTACTTGTCTTTGAGGGTGGAGTTGATCAAGACGAAAGCTGAGAAGTCTATTTAGGTTGACAGAGAGTGTGAGATCTGCTTGTCTCAGGTGGAGGTTCTAGCTTCCTTGAGAGAGGAGTTAGCTGATGCTCAAAATGAGAATTGTTACCTCCGTCAGATCCTGAGTTGGGTTAGTGCTAGAGAGCCTCAGCTCGGCATGATGATCCAACAGTTCAAGAGGCAAGATTGGTTTGGAGTAGGCTACACCTACACCAAGGCTGACTTTGAGAGTGCTCTGAGTCGGGCTATAGAGTGGAGTAAGATGATCCTAGAACAAAGATATAACAAGACTTACTCTACTGAATCCTTCTAGGCCAGTCAACCTAATGATGGTTGTTGGCGTAAAAGATTACGCTAACAGGTTTCTGAAGATTAGAAATTGACAAACGAAGTGTTTGCGAAGTGAACTGTTCTAAGCCTCCGAAAGGATAATAACTTAGAATAGTTCGAATGTGTGTATTGAATAACTTGTATTCGGTCCCTATTACAGGATGAAACGGGGGGTATTTATAGGCCCAAACATTAAGGAAAAGACCCTTTTACCCCTCTGTTACAACTGACATAGTGGAAACTATTCGGTACCCTTAATAGGGCTAAAATGGTAAAAGACTAATCTAATGAGAAAGAAGATAAGTCTTCCATCTTAGCTGGCAAAGGAGCTCCTGGAAGAGTCTAAGTTCGAAGGTGTGCTCCGAACTAGAGCCCGTCATCATGCTTCGAACTTGATTTAATGTATCTCCGAAGGTATACGCTGGAAGTCTTTAGCTTAATCACCAGTCTCTATCTTGTTACTGCAATAACCCTGAAGATGGAATATTTTCCCCCAACAGTAGCCCCTCGAATACGCTTCTCCGCTAAATCTGTAATGTTAGGAGAGCAGTATACGCAAGAAAAATAATCATGCGTAGGGGTTAGCAGATTTAAACCATCTCCGAACCGTGTGGAGATGTAAGCTTCGAATCAGTTTCTAATAAAATTATATTCGAAGTAACTTAGAACTAACTCAAGAAATCTGAAAGCCTTTTTAGACTTAGAAGAAATAGCCGTTAGTTTATTTCTTCTAATGGAAGTTACGAAATGCTTTAATTTTGGAGCAAAGTAACGGTTGGGAATGCGAAACGGCATGGGCAAACGGTAAAAAATTAGAGTCTGAGCTATAAATAGAGGACCCAAACCCTTCTCGAGTACCTTTTCACCGCTTTCGTGCAAACAAACCATCACCTGAGCCCTAGCCTCCAACCCGAGCCCTAGCCTCCATTTTTCTTCTGAAGGAATCCGTGAGATTCAATGGCGAAGACTAGTTTCAAAGGCCCTGGAGCAGCTTCAACCCTGGCCCGGCAGCAGGCTGCGGCAGCAGCGGCGGCTACAACCTTGGCGGCAGCGAACCAGAATCCTTCAGTGGCAACAATGGCGCCGGTGGGAGGAAATCTCCAGAATGTCGGCCCCCAAGACCTCTTTCCAGCCTCAACGAAGTACACGGATCAATCTTATCAACTGGGGCCATCAACCTGCAGAAGAGAATCTCTTGCGGCTGTAGTAGAAGGCAGAATTAGTTCGGGGGTGATGATTCACAAACCTGGGAAAGAGATCATTCCGTCGCCAAGGCCTAGAGAAGTAGTTGTTTTCGAAGCCTTCTTCGAAGCTGGCTTAGGACTTCTGGCAGTTGATTTCTTGGCCGAAGTATTGGATTTGTTCCACGTTACTCTCCCCCAACTTTCTCCGAATGCTGTAAGTCGTCTCGCCATCTTCGAATGGGCGTTGAGAGCCGAAGGTTGTGAGGGGAGGGCAGAGATCTTCGCAGCGTTGCACAGAGCTTCGTGCCAGCCAAAGACCTTCGTAGGCCCCGGAGGTGAAAAAATGGTAGTAGCCTTCGGAAGCATTAACTTCAGGCTTCGGGACGAGTACGCTCTCCGATTTCCTGCCAAAGCTATTAACGCTAGATGGTATACAGACTGGATCATGAAATAGTTCTATGCCGAAGTTGGGGCGAGCAACCGTCTAGCTGGACCTCTGCAAGACATCAACTTCCGAAAGGAAGCCTTTGTGCATCCAGACCCGGGTCAGCCCGAAGCTTGCCTTAGCTTGCTTCAAAAGATCAGTCATCGGTTGAGCATGCGAGACTTAGCCGAAGAATTCCTCGGGCTCCAAATCTCTCCCTGATGGCCAACTGGCCTATCATCTTCGAAGAGGATTCGGAAGGCGGTCTCCGAAAAATTTCCTCAACTTCGAGTCCTGTAGGTAACTTTGAAAACAACATACTCTATGTATATTTATTCAAAGAATTAACAAACTTAACTCATTTTTAGCTTCTTCAGCCCCTATAACTTCGGAGCAAATCGTACGGGCTTCGGAGAAGATTTTGGGAGCTCCAACTCCGACCGAAAAAGAATGTAGAATCAAGTTGGTTCGGAGTTGGGAACGATTTAACAGAGTATGGGGACTGCTGGAAATCGTTCCGCCCCTCTGGTGGATTGGGTACCTTCGGAGAAAGGGCCCAAGAAGAGGAAAGCTGAAGCCGGGACTTCGAGCTCCGCCAAGACTCCGGTTAAGAAGGTGGCTCGAAAGCCGAAAAACCCTGCACCTTCGAGTCCAAGAGCTTCGATCTCCGATTCTCAGGAGGACGAAGGTAGGTTACTTGTGAGGCCGATTGACGAGGATGCAACCCAAGAACTGCACAAGTTGAAGAACTTGCGAACGTGCCGGAGTCTCAAGAGAATCTTGAGCAAACGAGGACTTCGGTAGTTCAAGAGGATTTACCTCAGGATGAAATTCCTGTGGATGAGAGTGGAGTCAAAGTCACTGTGGCTTCGATTCCGGATGAAGCAACAACGACTGTTCAGGAAAATGTTCCTATAGTCGAAGATTTGATGCTTGATTCGGACAAAGATCTTGCCTTCGATCCGCCAAGCAGTCCAATGCTTATCCGCCGCTAGAACGTCGAAGGTAAACTCCGAATAATTTTTATCTTCTTTTTCTTTTAAAAATGCGAAATTATACAATGTATAATACCTTTGTTTTTACAGAGTCCACTTCTATGGAAGAGGTCCGTCCTGAAGATACAATTCCTGGACCTTCGACAGCTTCGGAGCCAATCCCAGGAGCCTCTCAGATGGGGCCTGGAAAAGGCAAAGGAAAAATGGACCCCCTCCCTGCTCCGAGCTCCGTATCAACTCCGTCTGAGTCAACAGACAAGAGCCAATCTACCGAGGGGGGCCAGTCTCCGGGGGCTCCGAAGAGTACAGCTCAACACTCCGGGCCTTCGTCAAACGAAGATGACCAACAAGCTTTAAGTATGCTCCCCCTTCTAGCTCCTTTCTTAGAGCGAAGAACTGGTCTTCAGACTTTGCTCGAGCCTTTGGATCGAGCTAGTCGCGAAATTGGGGAGACGAACTTGGTGGCCATCTTGAGTGAGGCGGAGAGCTCGGAGCTTAATGCTGCCATGGAACGTGTAGCCTACCAGGTACGAAGTATCTGCAAAACAACATCAAATTTATATACAAATAATTTCTTACCTTGGTCTTTTCTTTTCGCAGCAAACAGTTTTGGCCCGAGCTGCGAATATATCAAATGAACGAGAAATCGCTCGCCTTCGAGAGGAAAACGCAACTCTTCAATGGAATTTCACTATCTCCGAAGGTCGAGTGACTCATATGGACAGCATGGTGTCAACGGAGCGCAGGGCCAGACAAGGCTTGGAGGCTATGAATAAAGAGCTCGAAGCAGAAAGAATTGTGCTTCGAGCAGAAATTGAAAGGATGCGGGCGGAGCACGCTACTGTGGGGACCGAGCTTGTTAGGCTCCGAGAGGAAGCTAGCTAGCTACTGAATCATAAAAATTCCTTAACTACGGAAGCAGCTAGGCTCTCCGGAGTAGTAGAAGAGCTAACTTCGGCGAAGGATGCGCTAATCGAAGATAAGCTAAAATCCGAGAAGGTAGCTACGGAGGTTATGGATCAATTGCTAGGTGTTCTGGAGTACTTCGGTACTACCGGGACGCTTCCTTCTGATGACAACATCTCCCTTCTGCGCCGGTTGAAAAGGATTCAAGGAGTGGCGAAGCAAATGAAGACAGCGGGCATTCATTACGGAGAACTCTCCGGACAAGTGGCTGCTGTTGGCCTACTTCGTTACTACGAGGATCTGGGTCGATCGATAGCTCCGAGTGCAGGAGAGGGCCCTATTACCTTCGACGACGATCAGCTTCTCACTCCTTCCGAAGGTGTGGCCGCTGCCTGGCAAGCCTTCCAAACTTCATGGAGAGCCGAAGGTCGCTCTGCGATCAAGGCCTGGATTGACGAAGGACAACGCCAGAAGCAGGCTCGGACCCAAGCTTCGAGCAGTCAGCCTCCTCCGAACCCACAGGTTTAGATATGTCTTAGGATCTTTGACTATGTAAAGCTTTGCGCTTATGTACATTTATGAATGAAAATTTGTTTATCATGTTTTTAGGCTTTGCCTCATATGGAAGATGTCGAAGTGTTAGACATTAACGACGAACTTCGCTCATTATGGGCTACCTTCGATCTTTTAAAAGTTTACAAGCGCCCTTGATTTTTAGTTCCTCGAGATAGCTCCGGTGTAATTACGCCCGAAGTAAGCAAATATATATTATCTTATATTAAAGAGGAAGAAAAAGAGGTTAACTTGGAAACTTCGTCTTCTGAAGACATTATATGGAACTCCCGACACTGGAACTAGTCGTTCCGACCCTAGCTCTAGAGATCGAAGAGGTCTTCGATTCCTTCTTGGTATAGATACCAATTTTTCATGATGTAATCTGTAATCATATTCGTTCGAATAATAAATATCGATTTAAAATTGTCTCCCTATTTATTAGCCCCTCTTTGGGTGTAAGCAACTTCGAACTGTATTCAAAGATGGTTATGCACAAAGAAAAACTTCAGAGTACAATTTTTTGGGGTTCGGAGCCCCTCTGTAATTTAAAGATCTTTTAAAATCTTATAAAATGTCATCGACTATTTATAATCTGAAGAATGGTGACTTAGCGCCTTATGCTTTTGAAAGAAATCACTTGAGATAACTTCCTGGACACTTTAGTGTCTTAGATAATTTGTCACTTTTGGACTTTCTTAACAGACATTCGAAGCTCATGGCTCAAATTCTGTTTTGTTTTGGCCACCTTCGGCTCTTTTTTTGTGAATTCTATCGAACCAGTGGTTCGGAGTTCGCAGTGGTCTCTTTGGACTCTTTTTACGGATACCTACAAGCCAGTGGCTTGGGCTCCGCATATTTTGGTCGCCTTCGACTCTTTTTACGGATACCTACAAGCCGGTGGCTTGGGCTCCGCATATTTTGGTCGCCTTCGACTCTTTTTACGGATGTCTTCCAACCGGTGGCTTGGACTCCGCATTCTGTGGTATTCGGGCTCTTTTACGGATGTCTTCAAGCCGGTGGCTTGGACTCCGGATTATGTCAGCCCACCACCTGGTGAAAATATGATTCAAATTAATGACACTTCCCTCTCGGTCAACCCCGCGGTTCCAGTGCGTCCACTCGGAAGCTGGAAGTTTATGAGGGGAAGGCACTATCTGAACCATATGCTTTATTAATTCGAAAAGTGATTACACATGATTACAAGGAGCCCTTATGCGAAGTATCGCTTTAGGTACTCCGCATGCCAAGTATGTGCTAATGCTTCACCTTCCAAATTAGCTAATTTAAAAGAGCCAGGACGTCTTGAACGAACAATTAAGTATGGACCTTCCCATTTATTTCCTAATTTTCCTGGCACTATAATGCTTCGCAAAACAAGATTTCCCGGTCTAAGCTCATTGATCTTAACCTTCGGGTCAAACCAAGCCTTCGTCTGCTGTTGATATTTTGATAAATTGGCCACAGCTCGAAGTCTTGTTTCTTCTGTTAAATCTAGCGAAGCTTGTCTTTCTTCTTCAATCTCCGGTTCGGTGCTGCGAAGTGATCCCCCTTTGAGCTCCGTTGGAGTCATAGCTTCATCTCCAAATAGCAATCTGAATGGAGTAAAACCTGTGGACCTTGTTTGTGTAGTCCGAATGGACCACAAAATCTTCGGAAGTTCTTCGGTCCACAGTCCTTTTGCTAATCCTACTATCCTTCGATTTAGCCCTCACAAAATATTTCCATTGGCTCTTTCTACAGCTCCATTAGACTGAGGATGCCTCACTGCAGCAAAACATAACTGAATACCTAGATCTTCGCAGAACTTTCTGAAAGGTTCGGCATCGAACTGTGTTCCATTATCAACTGTGAGTTGTCTAGGCACTCCGAACCGGCAAATGATACTTTTCCAAAAGAATTTCTGTACATTGTTCGAAGTGATAGCTGTTAAGGGCTCTGCTTCTACCCACTTAGAAAAATATTCAATAGCTACCACTGCGAACTTTAAATTTCCCTTAGCTACTGGAAAGGGACCAATTAAATCCATACCCCATCTGGTCATGGGCCATACCGGAGCAATAACTTGAAGAGCTGTTGGTGGGCGATGACTCCGTCGACCCATCCACTGACATCCTTGACAAGTGCGGACCAAGCTCTCTGCATCAGCTGTTATTGTAGGCCAATAAAGCCCCTGGCGAAGTGTTTTTCCTGCCAAAGCCCGAGGGGCCAAATGACTACCGCAAAGTACTTCATGGATTTATCGAAGAATTTCTTGACCTTCGGCTTGAGATATACATCGGAGTAGAGGGGAACATACTCCGGCCTTGTATAAAATACCGTTGATTATTTGATAATTCCTAGCCCTGAGTTTTAATCTTGAAAACTGTGGCTCTTCAAATGAATTTGCTCCTCCTTACAAGAGTTCCATGATTGAATTTCTCCAATCTGTACTTGGAATGCAAAGAATCTCCGTGGAGGGAATTTGTGGCACCGAAGGTGTACTGAGCTCCTCATAAAAAGCTTCTTCTGGTATGTCCATAGCTCCGGCTGCAGCTTTTGCTAAGATGTCCGCTTGCATATTTTCTGTTCTTGGTATACTCCGAATTGAAATACCCTTGAATTGTGCTTCGATTTTACGGATTTCTTCTAAGTACTTTGCAAGCTGTGGATGCCAAACTTGAAAACTTTTATCTACGTGCCCTGCTACTATTTGAGAATCTGTTTTTATAAGAATTCTTGTAGCCCCTAGAGCACGTGCTTTTCTGAGTCCCAATAAAATCCCTTCATACTCCGCTATATTATTGGTAGACTTAAAGTTGAGTCTTGCAGAGTACATTGCTCTTTGCCCTGAAGGCGAGATTAAAACTGCTCCAACACCTGCTCCGGATGCTCGGAAAGCTCCATCAGAAAAAATAGTCCAAATTCCTTCACTTGATTTCTCCGGAACCAACGTTGCAGGGGGAGTCCACTCTGCTACAAAATCTGCTAAGACTTGCGATTTGATTGCTGTCCTTGCCAGAAAGGATATGCCGAAGGGTGCTAGTTCAACTGCCCACTTTCCAATTCTTCCAGTGGAATCTTTACTTCGGAGCATATCTCCCAAAGGATACGAAGTTGGTACAATTACATTATGAGCCAAAAATAATGTCTTAATTCCTCGAAGCCATTATCAGAGCATAAACGAACTTTTCCAGTTCGGAATACCTTGTCTTCGCTCCTGATAATGCTTCAGACACAAAATAAACAGGATTTTGTATCAGCTTCCCATTGAAATCTATTTCTCTGACAAGGACTGCACTGACAGCAGAGCCTGTAGCTGCAAGGTAAAGGAGTAGGGTTTCGTCCGCAGTAGGCACCATGAGTGTAGCAAGATTACTGAGATACTCTTTAATATCTTCGAAGCTTTTCTGACACTCCGGTGTCCATGCAAAATCTTCGGACCCTTTCAATGCTTTAAATATGGGCAAGCTTCTCTCCGCAGACCTTGCCAAAAATCTGCTAAGTGCTGCTAGACGACCTGTCAGCTTTTTCACTTGTTTCAAGTTTTCCGGAGGAGCCATCTTTTGTAGCGCAGTTATTTGAGTAGGGCTAGCTTCAATCCCCCTACTTGAAACTAAATACCCTAACAACTTCTCGGCCTTAGCTCCGAAGATACATTTCTCGGGGTTAAGGCGAATCCCACATGCCCGAAGGCTATTAAATGTTTCTGCTAAGTCTAGGCTATGTTGGTGCTTTAAAGCACTCTTTATTACAATATCATCCATATAGGCCTCCACATTGCGACCTAATTGATGACCTAGAGCTTTAGCAACTAACCTCGAAAAAGTAGCCCCGGCATTTCTTAAGCCAAAAGGCATTCTTACATAACAAAAGACTCCCGAGGGAGTTACGAAGCTTGTCTTGATCTCATCTTCACGTTTCAACCATATTTGATGATAACCGGAATACGCGTCAAGGAAGCTTAATAACTCCGAACCTACGGTGGAGTCGACCAATTGATCAATTCGGGGCATGGGGTAGGGGTCACGAGGGCATGCTTTATTCAAGGATGTGAAATCAATGCACATGCGCCACTTCCCGGAGGATTTCTTCTTGACGAAGGCTGGGTTGGCTAACCATTCTGTGTGAGCCACTTCTCTGATAATCCCAGCCTTCAACAATTTTTCAACTTCGTCTTTTGCAAGAACAGCTCTTTCTGCAGACATTTTTCGGAGTCCTTGCCGAACAGGCCGGGCCTTCGGGTTTACAAGTAAACTATGCTCAATGATATCCCGACTGACTCCGGTGATGTCTTCGTCAGACCAAGCAAAGACATCTAATTCTCTTCCACTACTTTTTCCAAGGAGGTAGCAACTTCTGGTGGTAAATCTTTACCAAATTGAAATGCATATTTTTTACCATCTTTAACAATAATCTTCGTTGCAATTTCTCCTTCAGGACTTGGTCTTGGGAAGGATTTCTTCGAAGATTCGGAAGGAGCTGAAAAATTTTCTTGATTATCTTGTACATTATTCACTTGTCTTGGATCAAGAGGGGGGCCATGACCATATTCCGCTCTTCAGGCGGTAGCTTGATCTCCGAAGACAGTAAGCACTCCTGCTTGCGTGGGCATCTTCATGCACAAGTAATTGTGGTGTGCCACAGCTCCGAACTGATTTAACATGCCTCTTCCGAAGATGACGTTGTAGGCATATGGAGCATCTACAACGTCGAAGATTACTTCCTCTGTCCTGGCTAACAATCCTTCTCCGAAGGTAACTTCCAGGCCTATTTGGCCGAGTGCATCAAGTGGAGGTCCTGCAAAGCCTTGCAAAGGACGAGCCACTAGAAGCTTTCTGGAGATGCACAATTGATCGAAGGCTTGAACAAAAATAATGTCTGCTGAACTGCCTCCATCAATTAACACTCTTCGAACCTCAGTTCCTGCAATATCGACAGTAATGACAAGTGGGTCTGCATGTGGAAATTTAATGCCAGCTGCATCCTCTGCAGAAAAAGATATTGGCACATGGAACCATTCAGGCATAGCAGCTGCAGATGACAAAGTTCCAATGTGCCCCACTTCTCTGACATAATCTCTTCTCTGCCTTTTTGACATGCTTCCGAGAGTACCTCCTCCGGAGATGGGGAGGACTACTCTTTTTCCTCGGTCTTGCCCTTCTTCTTGCTTCGGAGGTGGCATAACATTGACCACCGGAGGGCGTCTTGCGGCTTCAAAGTTTTCTATCCGCGCCACAGCCTAAACAGGCTCCGGGCGCACTTCAGTTGGAACTCGGTCGGTAGTACCTCGACCCGAAGTTCTTTCCATATACTCTCCTCTCAGAGTAAGTATAGCCTTGCAAGTATCAGTTGCATGGCTTCGGTTTTCGCCATGAATACAGCAGAAAAGGGTCTGGCCTTTGCCAGCCGGTTTCCCTGGTGGCCTCCAGCCGCTGGCCTTATTTCCCGAAGGTTGTGGAGCTCTTTGGGCGAAATTTTGTGGGGGTGCAATGTTCAGGACTTCTGAACGAGGATGCTTTTGCCCCCTTCTCCTATCATGCTGAACTTCGAAGACAGGTTCCCGCGACTGTGCCGAAGTTTTTACTTCCAATTTTACTTCCTGCAATACGGACGAAGTAGCTGCAGTTCTTCGAAGCCAACCTTCCTCCGACCTTGCATATTCTTCAAAGTATGACATCAACTGAGAAACATAAGATATGCTTTTCCGGTGGATTTATCAAGGAGTCCTGGATGAATGACTACCTCTCGAGCTGCGTCAACTACCGAAGATGTAGTCAACCCTCGGATCTGTGACTTCGTATGAGCGAAGCACTTGAAATATTGCCTCAATGTCTCTCCAGGGAGTTGCTTCACCTGGAAAAGACTTCCCGTCGACATTGGAGGCACGAAGGTGCCTTGAAAATTGCTTACGAACTTCTTCTTCAGCTGTCCCCATGAATTAATTGATCCTGGCTTCAAAGACCAGAACCACCGCAATGCCACTCCTTGAAGAGCTAAGGGAAAGCATTTAGCCATGGTGTCCCGGACTCCTCCACTAGCTTCAATTGCTAGGGCATAAGAACAGACAAATTCTCCAGGATCCTCATCTCCGGCATACTTGCAAAGCTTCGAAGTCTTAAACTTCGGATCGAAGCGAACTTTTTGCAGTTCAGGATGCAACAGAGATTCAGTATCAAAGGAGGCGTTCTCCGGGGCTTCAGGATAGATAGGTTCGTCGTCTTCAGGAACTTCAGGAATAACTGGGATGGCTTGAGAGCGAAGCCTATTTGCAGCTTCTTGTCACCATCTTGCTACTTCAGCTTGAAGACTGGCCATTTGAGCGGCCATATCACCAAGATTGTCTTCATCTCCTCCGGAAGGATCTTCCGGGTCTTGAGAACTGTAAGGATCAGTTTGGAGTGGAACTTGAGGTGGAAGAGGAACTCCAGGTGGTCGAAGTATAGATGGAGTTGGCGGAGGAACTTCGTGTGCTCGAGGAATGGGAACTCCTTCCGGAGTTTGAGGTGGAGGAAACGTCGAAGGTCCTCCGGCCTCAACAGTGTCGGGAGGTGTCTCTCCGGAGGTCCAAGGGGACCTCCGAATAGGATTACGAGTTGCGCTCCGCTTAGGAGGCATGATGTAGGAAATTGGTAGAGAACGTAGTTTCTTGGCTAGGTTCCCCACGGACGGCGCCAACTGTTGGCGTAAAAGATTACGCTAACAGGTTTCTGAAGATTAGAAACTGACAAACGAAGTGTTTGCGAAGTGAACTATTCTAAGCCTCCGAAAGGATAATAACTTAGAATAGTTCGAATGTGTGTATTGAATAACTTGTATTCGGTCCCTATTACAGGATGAAACGGGGGTATTTATAGGCCCAAACATTAAGGAAAAGACCCTTTTACCCCTCTGTTACAACCGACATAGTGGAAACTATTCGGTACCCTTAATAGGGCTAAAATGGTAAAAGACTAATCTAATGAGAAAGAAGATAAGTCTTCCATCTTAGCTGGCAAAGGAGCTCCTGGAAGAGTCTAAGTTCGAAGGTGTGCTCCGAACTAGAGCCCGTCATCATGCTTCAAACTTGATTTAATGTATCTCCGAAGGTATACGCTGGAAGTCTTTAGCTTAATCACCAGTCTCTATCTTGTTACTGCAATAACCCTGAAGATGGAATATTTTCCCCCAACAATGGTGTTTTCCAAGAGAAACCTAGAGCTCTACCAAAGAAACCTGTTTGGATCCCAAAACCTAAACACCTCCACACTTCTCTTGACTCTCTACTAGGACCCTCTCATACCAAAGAGTCAACACCCAACACCACCAAGTTCAAGAAACCCAAGCCTCAACCACATCCCAAGGAGCCTACCTATCTTTGTGAGTTCTGTCATTTAGCAGGTCATCTTGTGGAGTTTTGCTTCAGGAGGAAGCGGGTTGAGAGAGCAGAGAGAGCTCTAGGTGGGAAGGAGCAGTTCTATCAGCAAGGTGGTATACTGAGAGTTCCTCAATGCGGAGAGAGGCTAGAGGCTAGGGTGCATCATGCAGGTGGTGGTAGAGGAGACGACTTTCGTGCCCGTGCTCTGAAGGGTGGTTTTCGCTCTAGTGGAGTTCCAGGTCGTTCTGGATACGACTTTGGACCTCGTCGTCGTGACTTTAGGCAGAATAGAGGACCGCTCGTTGAGCCGCGCCATACTCTTATGATTCTTTATGCTTTCCGTCTTTTGAGTAGATGGCTCGACACTCTGGTTTATCTCTTTTGCTAAAACCTGGTGTCAGACCGTTTGCTCCCCTTATGACCATTGATCTTGCAGCATCGAGGCCTGGAGGACATATGGATCATGGATTCTGGATGCTCTCGCCACATGATAGGACATCGCAGATAGTTCTCTAGCCTCACTTCCCCGATCTCCAAGGAGTACATCACTTTTGGGAACAATGGTCAAGGGAAGGTATATTGTTTTGGCTCAATTCGGATTTCTGAGCATTTCTCCTTGAAGAATGTTGCTTTAGTTGGAAAGTTGGGGTTTTAATTTGGTTTCTGTTTCACAAGTTCTTGAGGAGGGCTTAGAGGTTCGTTTTAAGAAGGGCTTGTCTTCTTTATTGATTCTAGAGGATCTTTGGTTTGCTAGATCTTACCCTTCGGTAAGGTTTTTCGAATTGATTTCTCTAATTTTTTTTGCCCTTCTCGTTGTTTGATCGCTGGATCCTCCTCTGAGCTCTCGAGGTGGCATAGGAGGTTAGGTCATTTGAGATTTGATTTGCTTTTCAAACTGAGTTCTATGGACCTCATCCGAGGATTGCCCAAGTTTAAGATGGAGAAGGATCTAGTTTGTCATCCCTGTCATCATGGGAAGATGGTTGCCGCTTCTCATGTACCTGTGACTCAGGTGACGACTTCATACCGGGGAGAGCTGTTACACATGGATACCGTTGGTCCAACTCAGGTACGTTCAGTCGGTGGGAAGTGGTGCGCACTTGTGATTGTTGTTGACTTTTATCGATTCTCATGGGTTTTATTTTTGGAGTCTAAGGATGAGGTTTTTCATTTTGTTCATGACCTGATCCTGAAGGTGAAGAATGAGAACAATGGTCGGATGCGAGCAATTCGCTCTGATAACGATTCTGAGTTCAAGAATTCTTAGTTCGTCAGCTTCTATAATGATCAGGGTCTTGAGCACTAGTTTTCTACCCCTTACACTCCCCCACAGAATGACGTTGTGGAACGAAAGAACCACACGCTGGTCGAGATGGCTAGGATGATGCTCTATGAGCATAGGACTCCTAGGCATTTTTGGGATGAAACTATGAACACAACTTGTTATCTGGCTAACCACATTTTTCTTAGAGCTTACCTAGGTAAGACATCATATGAGTTGCGGTTTGGCAGACAACCCAAGGTGAGTCACTTGCGAGCATATAGCTGCAAGTGCTTTGTGCTCAAGAAGAGAGGACATTTGGACAAGTTTGAGTCTCGTTGCTGGGATGGAGTCTTTCTTAGTTATGCTTTGCATTCTCGAGGCTTCCTTGTTTGGAACCTCGACTCCCAGTAGCTTGTCGAGACATGTGAAGTTTCTTTCGATGAGTCCATGCCTTCACTTACTCCTTCTTTTGAGCTTTCTGGTGATGATGAGCTTGGAGAGTCCATCTTCGAGGAAGATGATGACACTCCCGCTGTTGATGAGGGTTGGCCATCTGCACAACCTACAGACCCCACACCTTCTGAGACTTCGACTGAGGACGAGGGAGGACCTCTAATCACTACTTACACTTTGATCGAGCCCCCTCGGTCGAGTCCATAGGTGCCAGCTGCTGACTCTGGTGAGGTGACATATGATCACCTAGGATCCTGAGAAGTTCAGCGTGATCATCCCTCAGAGCTTATCATTGATGATCTCACTACGAGATCCTTGCGTTCTCAGGTTGGTTCACCTCGCTATTTTTGCTGAGTCTACTTTTGTTGCCACCTTTGAGCCAAGATATGTTGCTCATAGCTTTATCTGATGCAAATTGGATAAATGCCATGCAAGAAGAGCTTGGAAATTTTGTTTGCAATCGGGTTTGGACACTAGTTGAGCTGCCACTTGGTTGCAACTCCATAGGCACCAAGTGGGTTTTTAAGAACAACCAAGATGAATATGGGGTTGTGGTGTGCAACAAATCTCAATTAGTTTTTGAGGGTTTTTGCTAGAAAGAAGGTATTGATTTTGAGGAGACTTTCGCCCTTGTTGCCTGTCTTGAGTCAATTCGCATACTTTTAGCATTCGCCGCTTCGAAAATTTTTAAGCTTTTTCAAATGGATGTCAAGAGTTCTTTCTAAATGGGCACATAGAGGAGGAGGTCTATGTTAGGCAGCCCCCTAGTTTTGAAAACCCTAAGTTTCCTCGACATGTTTTCAAGTTGTAGAAAGCTTTATATGGTCTGAAGCAAGCCCATAGGGTTTGGTATGATCGTTTAAAGCCGTTTTTGTTGGGGAATGTCTTTGTGATGGGTTATGTGGACAAGACTCTTTTCTTGCTTAGAGTTGGCTCTGATTTCTTGATTGCTCAGATTTACGTGGACAACATTGTTTTTGGTGGTTCTACTAATGAGCTTGTGTCTAAGTTTTTTGAGCAGATGGATAGAGAGTTTGAGATGAGCCTCATGGGTTAGCTCAAGTACTTCGTGTCTTGGGCCGCATGTGACTTAGGTACATGGGCGATGAGCGACTGCCGGGCAGAGGGGACCATTGAGTCGGGCCGGCCCAATCCGGGTACATGGGCTAGGAACGACAGGAGATCCGCTAGTCTGTTGACCATGTTTGACCGAGGTAAACAGGCGGTGAGCGATTGTTGGGCTGAGGGAGCCGCAGAATTGGGTCGGCCCAATCCGTGTACCCGATGCGAAGACAACAGACGCTTTGTCGATTTTGGCATAAAACTGACGCATCTATCCATACCGTTCATCGGGGATCCGACAGTAGCTGCTACGAAAGCTCCACATCAGGACAAGTTACCTTTAGTTATGATTTTACTATTTTGCCTTTAGGCCCATAGCCTGTGTTAGTCGAGTCTGAAAACACCTAAGGGCATTTTAGTCTTTTTAGTTTATTTCAGTGTCTGTAAAAAATCCTAAGGGTATATTGGGTTTTTTGATTTATTGGGCTGCCTATAAATAGGGCCCCAATATCCTAGGGTTTCTCAACTTATCCAATGAAAAATTAGAGTTCACTTTTGATTTTTCCAGCCTTCATTTTGTTCTTCTCTTCTACCTCCGGCCGCCGCTTTACTGTTCCCTTAAATTGCCACTGCTGCCACAGTTTTTAGCCTCTGGTTCTTCTCATGCGTGCGTGTCATCGCGCTAGGGCGATTTCCTCCGTCGGTTTTCCTAGGATTAAGTCGCAGCCAGTTTTTTCTCTAGGACCAGTTTTCTACAGACGTGAATTGCGCTCAGGGCTCTGCTGAGCGGCGGGTGGTGATTCGGTCACTGGCCTGCGACGGAAGCAGCGCGTGGGCCATCGGGGCATGGGAGCGGCGCCACAGGAGTCCGCTGCGAAGAAGGACTGTTTGATTCGTCGGGTCTCTAGAACGGTTGCAGACTCAATAGTGCTAGGAAGTCCAAGCACGTGGCGTGCGTCGGTTGCTGCAGCATTGCACTTCTAAGATGTTCGGCAGAAGGCATATGAGACATCCGACAACACAGTAATTTCATTCTCGATCTTCGTGCATTTGCAAATTTTATCTCTGATTATTCTGTGATTGATTTAATTTATTCAAGCACTTTATTTTCAGAATATGATATGCATGTTTATTGATTTATCTTTGTGATTTTAGTGCATGTCATGAATTTGATTAAATGCTTGTGATTTGTGAATTATTATCTTGTAATCTATGAAATGCTTGTGCACTTTGGATGTTATGCTTAATGGAGTACCTGTGATTTTTCTGAAATGCTTGTGAGTTAAATGTGTTGATGATCTGCCTTTAAAACTTTTGTGGTGACTTTTCGTTTAGGACACCGGTCATTTTTAGGCTATATTATTTTTAGTGCTTATGATCTATTAGATTGCCATATCACGTCATATTTGACAGGAGAGTGATAGCGCTATTTTCGTCTATGTTTTGGGGGTAAGTTTTTAGTTATCTCTTGAGGTACGTTGGGTGTTGGGAGAAGGCCATTGATTCAAAAGAATTATTGAGGTGCCAATTCACCCACCTCTCGTCATTACTTTCGGTTCAATAATGGTGGGCCACAAGACGCTGCCTATGACATTCTTCGTGGTAGATGTGCAAGAAGGGGCGGATCCCAATGGGCCTTAGGGGGTTCCTAGGAACCCGGGTCCAACAAAAAGTTTAGTTATTATTAGTAATTTTTTTACCTCTTGTGCACCCCATTGGGCTAAAAATGGTGTACCCCTAGCCCAACAGATATCTCTACACGTGGAAATCGAAGCATTGCAAGCAAAGCGAAGTGTTGCGCTTGTGCGGTTGCATTGTTACTTGTGACCTTGCGTGCTGCACTGCTTGACTACTCCTGCCTGCTGCCTGCTACGCTAACTATAGCCTATAGAGTGTAGAGCATCGCGATGGGCGATGACCATGGGCTGACGGGCAAACAGGCGGGACGCCTTACGCCGATACGGGCTCATGCCTCACGGGCGGACGGACGTCGGGCGGGACGCCGGTCACCGGGATGAGCAGACGACTGCGGCCTATGGTCTGCCATATGTGGACCTCCTACCTATCGATTGCAGCCTTTGGTCTACCATATGTGGACCTCCTACCTATCGACTGTGGCCTATGGTCTGCCAGATGTTTCCAAGCCTCAAGGTTCACCTCGAAGCCCTCAAGATTCCTAGAAGATTGCCAGTTGTCTCAGGATAACTTCGAAGCCAGCCTCCGGACCTTGTTCGGAGTTAGCCTTCGAGCCTTGCTCAGCGTTAACCTTCGGGCTCTGTCCGGAGTTAGCCTTCGAGCCCCCTTCGGAGCTCCTCAGAGCTAGTCTCCGGACCCTGTCCGGAGAGTTCAAAGCCAAGGCTCCGGAGCCCCAGTTCGGAGGCCCAGTTCAGAGGCCCAAGTTCGGGGCCCCAGTTTGGAGGCCCAGTTCAGAGGTCTAGTTCGGAGCCCCAGCTCGGAGGTCCAGTTCGGAGCCCTGGTTCAGAACCCTGGTTCCGAGACCCCAGTTCGGAGCCCCGGTTAGGAGCCCCTGTTCGGAGCCCCAGTTCGGAGCATACTTCGAAGCCCACTTCGGAGTGTACTTTGAAGCCTCCCTTGCAGCCTCTGCCTGAGGAGCTCCGGCCCTACTCCGAACCCAGAAGATATTTACGCCCCGCTACAGTGTAGAAGTCATACCAGGGGCCCCTCTGCCCATAGTCTGTCATTTAGCTGGTCAAGAAGTGACGTTACCTGACATGTCTGTAAAGCTGTAAAGTACTTTTGTACCGTAGCTAGCTCCTTTTCCCCTCTTTGCCCCTGTGAGCCTAGGGCTCATAGAGGGCATCTCGGTCTTTTCCTTTGGCCTGCGTGCCTATAAAAGCACGGCCAAGCCCTTGTAACAGTTCACCTTCTCCAAGGGGCCATGAGACCCTGGAGTTCACTTCTCCACACCAAGGCATACCATGCCAAATCCACCACAAACTAGACGTAGGGCTATTGTTCCCTAGGGGAGGCCCAAACCAGTATAAATCCTTTCTCCCTCTGAGAGAACCCTTCGAGGTTCATTCTACACATCATATACACACATACAAAACCTGTGCTGTAGCTAACACAATTGCTACAACAGTTGGTGCCGTCCGTGGGGACCTTAGTACTAAAGGCTAAGTTCTCTGCCACTATCTGCAACTCGAAGTGCGCTTGAGGGGGGAGCTCCGAAGCTTTCTTGCTTCGTGCACCCTTCGGCAAGGGGCTTCGGGTGCAGTTCGAAGGTCATCTTCACCTTCCCCCATCCTTTGCATTTAGGAGCTCACCCTCTAGCAAGGGGCTCCGCTTCGTGAGTCGGAGGCTGTAAAAGCCCCAGGGGCTACGAGGCAAGCTTTCACCCACTTTACGAGGTATGTACACTGTCCGAAGTACCACTTCGATGTATAGTTCTGCAATTACTTTAGCATAAAATCGAAGCCTTGCTTCGCCTTAGAGTCGAAGCCCTGCTTCACCTTAGATTCAAAGCCTTGCTTCTCCTTATCAAAATCTCGAAGCTTTGCTTCGCCTTGTTTATAAATCCGAAGCCTTGCTTCGCTTTACAAATCCGGAGCATCCCTCCGAAGGCTACACAGTGCCCCTGGGCCCGTAGCAGTAACAGGGACTCCAGGCCATGGCCCGATGCGTCCAGGGACTCAGGGCCACCGGCCCGATGCGTCCAGGGATTCCGGGTTCCGTACCCGAAGCATCCCAGGGATTCCGGGTTCCGTACCCGAAGCATCCCAGGGTCGAAGGTGACCCAGAGTCGAAGGTGGCTCAGAGCCTAAGGTGGCTCACATTATCACAGGTTCGGTGAATCCACACCAAATATCCATTTTCATTACATAATCAAGTTCGGAAGCCTTGCTTCGCTATCCAAACACGCCCTGAAGCCTTGCTTCGCGTGTCAAATCTAATATACGCCTAAGCATGTCGAAGTCATGCTTCGCTTAAAATCTAAGTGCGTTTCGGAGCCTTGCTCACGCATAGCATCTAAACCCTAGCATGCTGAAGCATGCTTCGCTTAATTTGGCTACGCTGAAGCCTTGCTTCGCTCCAAATTAATGCATTCGAAGCCCGAAAGAGGCCTTCGTTCGATGTGTTCTAAGCATTCGAAGCCACCAAAAGGCGCACCCCTTCGCATTTTTATTGCCCGCACCATCAACGACTAAGTCCCTAGCTGCCACGAGCAAGGGGGAAGCATGTATGCGAGGTGTGCGAATGTCATACGCAGTACGAGCGTGACAAGCTAAAACGTTCGAAGTCATCTGATAATGCGAAGCATGCAGACGAAGTATGCAAATACAATAAACTCCATTGAATAATAATTGAGAAGTATGTTACAAATGTACTTCGAAGACAAAACTATGAATAGTCTGTATCTAAGCCTAAGAAAAAGCAAGCTCGAAGCCCCATCCCTCGCTTGCCTTTCTTTCGGCCAGGGCCCCCTCGGCTGGACAAAGCCTCGTCGGAGCCTGCTCTCCCACGTCCGGTTCGTCCACGCCCTGGAGCCCGCCTTCCACTTTGCAGGTTGCTCCAAGATTGCGAGGCAGGCGACGCCGTGTCAAAGGTAGAAAAAGTCTAAAGTCTTGTCGCCTACCAAGGCTGTTCGCGAAGGCAAGGATGAAGAACTCCGAAGGGACTCCGTCTTAATGACGACCAACAGATCCTAGACTACTTCAGGGATGGCTTTGCCGTTAGGCCCCCTCGGAGATTAAACCGAGGGGGGCCTTCAGACCTAGCTACCTCGAGGACTGCCCACAACTGGTGAAGTTCTTCAGAGTCCTCAAGCACTTCGAAGTCAACATTCGGAGGCTGAGCCTGGGTAGGTATAAAGAACCCCCACATTCATATTAATAAGCTGATAAGTTTTTACAGAGCCTACAACCAAGAATTACAAGGAGCCTAAGGAGATCTACACCTTTAGAGGTGGAGGTGTCGATGTCGAAGGTCGATTGGGCGAAGAAAGCACCTTGGCTCAGCGAAGGCGTAGGTCCTTTTGAAGCTCGAGGACTGCTTCGCAGCCTTGGTCCTTCCAAGGCTCCTGAAGTCGCCACCAAGCTTCGCGGACGCCGGCCGGAGGCGTCACCAAGTGCTGGCCTCCGAAGGCCACCGGGGTCACGGAGGTTGCTGCTTCGAGGTGGTTGCACCCCGCGTCATGAAGCATTTGCAACACCCCTTGGCCCGCCACTCAACCGGCCATCAAGGCGAAGCCCTTCAGAGACTGCTCTGCCGACGAAGCCACCACCTTCAAGAATGCGGCGTGGTCCCCAATTGGATCCAGATCACCGAAGTCTGGAGCCCGACATTCGGTCCCTATTTGTTGTAGGACCTCGGTCAGGCTCAGAGTGGCTTCGTCGATGTTGACAACGACAAGTTCTCAAGTGACTGAGCCCGTTGGCGGAGTTCGGAGTTCTCCTTCGCCTGCCGGGCTTTGGCGTCCTTCGCAGCTTTGAGCTCCGCGCAGAGCCTATCGATCTCCAAGGCCAAGGCTTCCTTAGCCTTGCCAGCCTCGACCTTCGTCGCCTCCGCCTCAACTCTCGCTGTCTCAGCCTCGCCCATCGCCACATCAGCCGAAGCTTCGGCCCGCCTTCGCTTCTCGACTTCCACCGAGACTTCATGTCGGAGGGCCTCCTTCTCTTCTACCAGGCGCGTCATCCGCCTGTCCGCAGAAGTCGAAGCTGCTGCATTCAGTGCGAAGGCCTGAAAGAATTCAAGAAATCATAAGTGTTGATCGAAGATGAAGGTATAACTCAAAGGCTGTGTAGGACTTCGCTCACGTGCATAAGGGCTTCGTTCGCATTGATGAAGAGTTCCATGGGGTTCGAGCGGCTGAGTTGGGCCACCAAGTCCTCGGCCTCCGCAGCTGCACAACCCTCGCGGAAGCTATTGATGGCCGCCTCCATCACGGCCCCCTTCGGCCGAAGAGGCTGGATAATCTCCTCCGCCGCAACCGCCTGTGCGGGCTTCGGCATGGCTGGGCTTAACTCCACCACCTCGACGTCCTCGTCACTTTGAGGGTCCCCTTCGCTGCGGCCGCTGCCTCCGTCTTCTTCAGACGAGGAGCTGTCGGACTCCGAGCTACTGCCGCTGCTGCTACTACTACAGCTGCTGCCAGAGGCCTCTACTGGCTTCGCCGTGGTGGACCTCGCACCGGCGTCGGCCTCTGCCAGCTTCGCTGCGGTGGGCCTCGCACCGGCATCCTCCTCTGCAAAAAAGTCCAAGTCAAAATCCACATATTGAAGAGAAGTATGTTTGAAGCGTTTACCTTCGTCAAAGATTTCTTCGAAGGAGGAGGGGTCAATGTGTGCCCCCCAGTCCCTTCGCTGCGAGGCTGGCGTGTCGGCCTTCGTGCCCGAAGTCATCGCCGTCGAGGCCTTTGCTACCTTCTTGGTAGACAGAGAACTTATGGGCTCCGCCGATTTTGGAGGGTCCGAGGCCGCTGCCTCCTCCGGAGTAGAGGCCTCGGTCGCGGGGACCTCCGGCCGAACCCTCGAGGTTTCAGGCTCATCATCGTCCCCTCTCTTCCTCTTGGCGCCGGTCGTCAAAGCCGTGAGGTGGGAGAAGTCCGGCAGGGCTAGGACCTCTTCGTAGCTGAGCAAGGTCCACACCCTGTTCCAGTGCTCCCAGGACCCCACCGAAGCAAGCCGCTGGGCTTGCTCCTCCGGTGTCAGAACCCCAACAACAGGCTCTGCCGCCGCGATGGCCTCCTCCAGAGTCCTCACCTCGAGATGGGCTTCATAAAAGATTCAAGTCAGAATGAAAGTGGAAAGATTTCGAAGTCTTACAGAGACGTTCGAAGGTGAGCTCGTTTAGGCCCCCTCGGCCCAAAGCTTGGATGAGCCCCTTTGGCCAAGAGCACGCAAGGGGGCTGAGCCAGAGGGTGATGAACTTCTTCGCGAGGTCCCTCATGCTCATCTTCGCGACAACCCTCTGAAGGAGCGAGATCCTCGAGCGAAGGATGTCTGGGCTGGTCTTCACCACCCCTTCGCGCCGATATGAGATAAGGGCATTGGTACTCCGAAGGGGAGAGTTCGCGCCGACGGAGGCGTAGAACCACTCTTGATCCTACTTCGAGTACCACTTGCTGTTGGCAGCCCTCACTAGGAAGGCATCTTGGTACTCCCTCCGAAGCTGGAAGTTTGCACTGCCGAAGGCCAAGGCCCTCTTGACGCGGTCTGTACCCTCCCTCGGCTTCGGCTGGCAGTTGGCGTTGTGGAGGGTGACAAAGACGTCTGCGCGGCCTTCGCAACCTTCGGCCCTCATGGCCCACTCAAATACAACAAGCCTTGCCATGGCGTTGGGCGAATGCTGAGGAAGCTTGAGGTTGTAGGCCTTGAGGACTTCGCTCAGCATCCCCACTGCTGGTAGCCCGAGGCCGTCTTCGAAAAAGGCTTCAAACACTACCACTTCGTCGGCCTGCGGCCTCGGTATGGCCTCCGACTTATCTGGGACTCTGAGTTGGATCTTCACTGCAATCCTCCCTTCACAGGCCCTCTAGACAGATTCCTCTGTGGAGATCGAGGCCCTCATCTCCAGCGTTTGCTCAAATTTGTCGGATGGTGTCCGAAGGTCCCTCGGCCCCAGCCGCCTCGGTGTAGGCTTCGCTGCCGCAGCCGCCGCTGCCTGCAGCTGGACGAAGTTCGAGCTCGGTCCCAAGGCCAAGGCCTTCGAAGCTGCCTTCTTCGGCATTTTTGTGGGACTTCGGCGCGAGGGGCTAAAGCTAGCGAGGGGTGCTTCGCGCGAAGCCAAGGAGGAGAAGAGAGCGAAGGAGGTAAGGCGCTGAGAATGAAGCGAATGAGAGCGTGCTGAAGCCGCACGCGGTAAACCCCTATTTATAGGCGGTAAGAATTCTGACGGTTCGTGGGCCGAACCCACTAGAAGGTGGGCCTCCAGCGAAGGCGAAGCGGCCTAGCGCGGGGTATCGGTCAATTTTCTAGCCGTTGCGGAGCCAGTTGATCTCCCCGAGGTCATTCTGACAGCTGACGCAGGCAGTTATTACCAGCGAATTTCGAAGCTGCCTTCGGTCCAAGCTCCGAAGGCCTGTTTTCTCTGAAGTGGTAATTTTCGGTCATTTGTCCCAAGGGCGCGCACACCCCTTCGTCCCGAAGGCCTGCACGCGAGGGGCTACTGTTGGGGGAATAGTTTTCCCATGAACAAGGGCCAAATGACATCAGCCTCCGACAGTCTTCGGCCTAGAGCCCAACACTATGTAGCCTGTACCTTCCTGAAGAAGATGTTTCCAAGCCTCAAGGTTCACCTCGAAGCCCTCAATATTCCTAGAAGATTGCCAGTTGTCTCAGGCTAACTTCGAAGCCAGCCTCCAGACCTTGTTCGGAGTTAGCCTTCGAGCCTTGCTCGGAGTTAACCTTCAGGCTCTGTCCGGAGTTAGCCTTCGAGCCCCCCTTCAGAGCTCCTCAGAGCTAGTCTCCGGACCCTGTCCGGAGAGTTCAAAGCCAAGGCTCCGGAGCCCCAGTTCGGAGGCCCAGTTTGGAGGACCAGTTCGAAGGCCTAGTTCGGAGGCCCTAGTTCAGAGCCCCCAGTTCGGAGACCCAGTTCGGAGGCCCAGTTCGGAGGTCCAGTTCGGAGCACCAGTTCAGAGCCCCAGCTCAGAGGTCCAGTTCGGAGCCCTGGTTCCGATACCCCAGTTCGGAGCCCCGGTTCGGAGCCCCAGTTCAGAGCCCCTGTTCGGAGCCCCAGTTCGGAGCATACTTCGAAGCCCACTTCGGAGTGTACTTCGAAGCCTCCCTTGCAGCCTCTGCCTAAAGAGCTCCGGCCCTACTCCGAACCCAGAAGATATTTACGTCCCGCTACAGTGTAGAAGTCATACCAGGGGCCCCTCTGCCCATAGTCTGTCGTTTAGCTGGTCAAGAAGTGACGTTGCCTGACACGTCTGTAAAGCTGTAAAGTACTTTTGTACCGTAGCTAGCTCCTTTCCCCTCTTTGCCCCTGTGATCCTAGGGCTCATAGAGGGCATCTCGGTCTTTTCCTTTGGCCTGCGTGCCTATAAAAGCAGGGCCAAGCCCTTGTAACAGTTCACCTTCTCCAAGGGGCCATGAGACCCTAGAGTTCACTTCTCCACACCAAGGCATACCATGCCAAATCCACCACAAACTGGACGTAGGGCTATTGTCCCCTAGGGGAGGCCCGAACCAGTATAAATCCTTTCTCCCTCTGAGAGAACCCTTCGAGGTTCATTCTACACATCATATACACACATACAAAACCTGTGCTGTAGCTAACACAATTGCTACAACAATCTTGAAATAAAAACACCGGATGATGCCAACAACTCGGCACGATGGAACTCATGCCCAAGTGTTGATGATACTAATTGGGAAGAGAAGATCGAATATGATCCGGACCTAAGAAAAGAGATTGATTCTCACTGTCCTAATCAAAAGGATAGGGTTAGAAGAAAGTACTTGAAAAATGGACCTTGCCAACCTCGCACATTTAATTTTCCAATTACAAAGATATCAGGAAAAAATAGAAAGTTCAATGTAGAATGGTTTGATAAGTTTGGAAGTTGGCTTGAATATAGCAAAGAAAAAGATAGAGCATATTGTCTTTGTTGTTTCTTATTTAGAGACCATACTAAGAAGGAGGATGGGTATAAAGCATTTGTTGTTGATGGTTGGCATAGAAAAATTAGACTAAAAGAGCATGTTGGTGGAATTGGCATCTTACATAATCAAGCCATGAAAAATTATGATGCTTTATTGCAAAGAGCTCAACATATTGATGCTTCTATTCAAATACAAAGTGAAGCTGAAAAGAATTCTTATTTTACTCGACTAAATGGATCAATTGATGTTGCTAGACAACTATTGAAGTTAGGATTTCCTTTCTGAGGCCATGATGAGTCAAAGGATTCATACAATAAAGACAACCTTTTGGAGTTCCGTGATTTTTTAGCACAACATGATCATGCTTTAGGCAAGGTGGTTGGTAAAGATGCAACAAATAATTCGCTCATGGTGTCTCTAGAAATTCAGAAGGACATTGTAGAATGTTTTGCAAAAGAAATATTACATTCTATTATAGAAGAACTTGGACATGATGTGTTTTGTTTGCTAGTTGATGAGTCAAGATATGTATATTGTAAAGAGCAAATGACAGTAGTGCTGAGATATGTTGATAAATGTGGAATTGTTAAAGAGCGATTTATTGGCCTTGTTCATGTGAAGGAGACAACTTCCACCTATCTCAAGTCCTCTATTGCTTCTCTATTTGCATATTTGAAATTAAGCTTGAAGCAAGTAAGGGGTCAAGGATATGATGGCGCTAGCAATATGCGAGGTGAGTTTAATGGCTTGCAACCATTGATTATGAGAGAAAGTAATTCAACTTATTATGTTCATTGTTTTTCCCACCAACTTCAATTAGTAGTTTTGGCTGTTGTGAGAAAGCATAAAGGAGTTAGTAATTTTTTATTATGATTTCTTACATTGTTAAATGTAGTTAGTGTATCGGCTAAAAGAAGAGACAAGATTAGGGATATTAATCATGAACATGTGAGTAATGCATTAGGTTGTGGGTTACTTCAAACTGGAAAAGGGTTAAATCAAGAACAATGACTTCAAAGGCCAGAGGATACTTGTTGGAGTTCACATTATAAAACTCTCAAAAGTTTGTGTTGACACAAAAATGCGCCCCCACACTTGGGTTAGTTCGACAATCCAAAAGCACGCGGATACTTAGGGATAAACCTAAGCGTGACGCGGCGCCAACGTCTCATTCTAACAAATCCTTAATGGTTGTAAGGGTAACAAAGTCGCCAGGTAATCAAACAAATATTAAGAAATAAACTTTGATTAGCCGATGTATGAGAAAATAACTAAAAATAATAAAACCTGAACAAACTGGCCAAAACAGGACCGATTCTGATTTGTAATAAAATGGCAGTCGAAATGAAGGTATATTCCCTGGTCGGACCGATGATGCGAAGTATCGCCGAAAGGGGGCCTCAACGTTCTGTTGCGAAGGCGTCACCGAAGGTGGCTTCGGCGTTCTGGTGCGAAGGGGTCACCGAAGGTGGCTTCGGCGTTCTAGTGCGAAGTGATCTCCGGGCGGTCAAACCGATGGAGGGTACCCGATCAGACCGATAGTGGTCTTCGGTCAGACCGGGGCTTCGGCACAGAGGAGTCCGGTGCGGAGCAGTTTACAGCGGAGGGATCTCACCGAAGAGGGCTTCTGCGTGATGGCAAAGGGTGTCAAAGACTGTGCCGACAACAGCCTGACGACCCGGTGAAGCCCTGTCGGTCGGACCGACAAGCTCCTATCTGATCACCTAAAGGCTCCAGCGACTTTGTAGATGAATTGCAATCACCCCGAAACTCTTTGGTGATGACTTTGAAGGTAATTCCCCTGCAAAACAGTAAAAGATCAAGTGCAATCTGGCCTAGAGGCCAAACTCCCAAGAGTAGTAGAAGAAAACCGATAAAACGATAAAAATCCATTTCGTGGATTAAACGGGAGATTCACGAGCGAATCAACAAGGGTTACCGTGATTTTGATGTGGCGGACGGAGGGCTTTCAATGCAAACCCACGAAGATGGACATTACTTAGCTAACCCTAGGGCAAGGAAGTAGATTGAAAGGTAAAAGAACGATTCAAAGCGAGGGCTTTGTGTTATGAAAGCGGAGTCTCTTGAATCGGCCTCACCCCTATATTTATAGGGGCCGGTCTCACCTAATTTGAGTAGGATTCGGCCTGGTGGTTAAGATTGGGATAAGAGATCTCACCTAATCTGAGTAGGATTCAGCTAGGTGGTTAAGATTTGGACAAGAGATCAAAAACGACCGAACTATACTAATCTGAATAGGACTCTGCCAGCCGGAGTGGGCCTTCGTAGGCCTCGCCGAAGGTAGTCTGCCGGGCCGAAGCCCACAGGCCGTCGAAGGGGCCCACTAGGCCGAAGCCTGCATGCGAAGCAGGCCTTCGAAGGTGCTGCCGAAGCCCAACGCAGGACGGGCCTTCGGCACTTCAGGGCTTCGGCCTGTGCCGGAGATGGCATATTTTCGGCCCAAATTACCAAAATTGATATTTTGACAATTTCGACCATTAATGCCAAATTCGAGTGTCAACACATGCCCCCTACCTTTTAGCAAACTTAGTGAGCTAAAAGCATAGTGAGCCATGGGTGGTACTCTCTATTTTTTACCTACCAAATCGTCCATTTCATAACCCAAGACATTTGAATTTGATGAGGATGATTTGTACAACTCACTAATATGACAAGGGGACCTAAGCTCTGGATTTATCATCAAATCGTCCTTTAGTAATTTTAATTGTCTTGCCCCCAGGTCCCTTGCAAGGACGCGGTTCCTACTCAGCGAGGGTAGAAGCTGGCTCGCCAGCCAACTTCGGTCTCCACACCTGGTGTGTTCTAGCTACAGTTGTGGATACACCGGGTGAACTACCTTTGCATTCTTCGGCCTTTTCCCCTCTAAGGTACTCGGCACGAAGATGTTGCAATCACCTATTTTGGGACTTAGTCATCCCGGGAGGCGCCCATGAAACTTGCGGCTTGGTCCCGGGCGTCGCAAATTTGCTCCCAGAACCTTCGGCCGAACGGGGTGTACCTAGAACGGCCTTAGCTACTCGCGGGCCGAACTCAGGATCCTGTTGAGGGTTTGACCTCTTTGGCGGGGTTGACTGATGGTGTTTGTCCTCGGCCCTTCTCCTATGCCTTTGGAGAAGCATCCCAAAAGTTACCTCCGGCTTTTTGTGGGATTTAGCCGAAGATGGCTTTTCTACATTTACTCCTACCTCAGGATTCTTCAGTATGAGCATGCATGTGCGAGGCCCCCAATGATGACTGCCTTTCCTTTAGATGACTCAGCCTATTCGGGCCGAATCAGTACCTTCTTCCCATCAAGATCAATGTTGTTTATGGGAAATGGATCATGATCTAGCTTCATTCTAGGGCTAGAATCTATCTTCAATCGTCCTTCATTTATGGCCGATTAAACTTGTCGACAAAAAACATTGCATTCATTAGTAGAATGGGAAAGCGTATCATGCCCCTTACTGTATTTACGTTTCTTCAAGTCATCGGTAGATGGAATGACGTGACCTTTGGGCAACCTAAGGAGCTTTCCTTTCAACAGAAAATCAAATATTTTATCGCACTTGGTCACATCAAACGAGTACTTAACTTCGTTGGGCTGACTCTTAGCAGGAGACGGCCGTAGTTCGTAGCACATGATTGTTTTAGATCCACTTGGCCAGGTCCATTCGGCTACATACATGTCAGTCGAGTCTTCTTCTCCCGATGATCCTTCTTCGGAGTGCTCCATGATGTGTAGCTCGGCCTTAGTCTCACTAAAAACTTTGACAGACCTTTTGCTCCTGGCTCGGCCTTCCTGGTCCAGAGCCTGCTACAAAACCTAGATAACCTCGAGGAAGTTTTGGCCGTCTAGCTTTTCCTTAATTTTGGAATGCAAACCGTTGAAAGCTAAGTCGGCCAGATCCCTCTCAGAGATGTTTAAACTAAAACATCGGTTCCTAGTGTCTCGGAAATGCCTAATATAGTCGGAGACGCTCTCATTGGTCTTCTATTTAACCAATGTCAAATGTGAGAGCCTAAGTTCGGTTTCCCAGTGTAAAAATAATCATGGAATTTCTGTTCCAACTAGGCCCAAGTCTAAACGGAGTTTGGCGGTAGCGCCGAAAACAAAGTGAAAGCAGTGTCGGACAGCGATAAGGAAAATAATTTGAGCTTAAGCGCATCCGACCCACTTGCTTCACCACACTGTGCTAAAAATTGGCCTATATGCTCTAGGGTGGTCTTGCTACTCTCACCATCAAACTTGGTGAACTCAGGAACCCTAAAGCCACGAGGATATGGGATGGCATCGAAATGGTCTAGGTACGGCTTACGGTAAACCCTAATCCAATCCCGAGGCATGTAACCAGTGCATTCCCTAACAAGGGTGCGAATTCGCTCGTCAATATCCTCTATGCTTCCGGCCTGCGCGCGTCTCTTGTGCGGGGGCGCGTCACATGGTGGTATGTTGGGGTGTTGGCCGTGCGGCTCCTCCTCTCGTGCCGACTCATGGTAAATGGGATGCTCAGGCCTACGCAGGTACGCGAGAGCAGGAGGTGTGTGCAGCGCATGAAAGGGCAGCGTGGGCGTAGGCAGCGTGTAATAAAATGGGGCAATCTGACCGGCCATAGGGCCGGTTTGACCGTAGGCACACTGACCGGTCAGATCGGCCTGGTAGCCGGTCTGACCATAGGTATATGGGTCAGTCAAACTGGCTTGATAGCCGTTCAGTCTAACTATCATCGGTGACAGTGCCTGGTACATGCTGGTTTGGCCGGCCCGAGGGCTGACCTGACCGATAGTAGTGTGCACAGCCTCGGCCCCGGAAATTGGAGACACATATGTAACGGCCTTTTCGGTGCTCCCATCGGTTCTGCTATGTACGTGGTGCGCGGGGGGTAGGCTAGCAATCGGGGTGTGAGAAGCGGCCTCAGAAAAGCTAAATCTCCTAAACATCGCTTCCATTTCAGGCCCTAGTTGATTTGAAAATGTAGCACTAATGGCCTGATCCACTGTAGCGGCTATCTCCTGTCTAATCTCTAAGGGGGATAAAGACGAGAGGGATGGTGGTGGTACCTTGTTTCCGAAGGGGTCTGGGATGTCGATGCCGCGCTTGACGAAGCCTGTGTGAGTTTTCGTGTAGCGCCCGAGCATGAGGGCGTGGAATTCCTTCGTCTTGGATTCGATCTCAGCCCGATCCTCTTCGGGGATGTCCGCGAGAGTGGGGAGGATGATGTTGCGGTTGTCGATCTCCGTGTTCATGCCCCCCGGGTCCATCGGCGATAGGGGTACTGTTGCCGTAGTCGTAGTAGTCGTGGTCGATGTACCCACAACTGATGTAGACGTGCTCGTCATGTTGATGTAGTCCCCAGCGGAGTCGCCAAAAAGTGTGTTGACACAAAAACGCGCCCCCACACTTGGGTCAGTTCGACGATCCAAAACCGCGCGGATACTTAGGGATAAACCTAAGCGTGACGTGGCACCGACGTCGCGTTCCGATAAATCCTTAATAGTTGTAAGGGTAACGGAGTCACCACGTAATCACACAAATATTAAGAAATAAAGTTCGATTAGCCGATGTATGAGAAAATAACTAAAAATAATAAAACATGAACAAACCAGCCAAAACAGGGCCGATTCTGATCTGTAATAAAATGACAGTCGAAACAAAGGTATACTCCCTGGTCGGACCGGTGATGCGAAGTATCACCGAAAGGGGGCCTCGACGTTCTGTTGCGAAGGGGTCACCGAAGGTGGCTTCGGCGTTTTGGTGCGAAGGGGTCACCGAAGGTGGCTTTGGCGTTATAGTGCGAAGCGATCTCCAGGCGGTCTAACCGATGGAGGGTACACGATCAGACTGACAGCGGGCTTCGGTCAGACCGAGGCTTCGGCACTACGGAGTCCGGTGCAGAGCAGTTTACTGCGGAGGGTTCTCACCGAAGAGGGCTTCGGTGTGATGGCGAAGGGTGTCGAAGACCGTGCCGACAACAGCCTGATGGCCCAGTGAAGCCATATCGGTCGGACCGATAGGCTCCTATCTAATCACCTAAGGGCTCCGGCGACTTTGTAGATGAATTGCAATCACCCCAAAACTCTTTGGCGATGACCTTGAAGGTAATTCCCCTACAAAACAATAAAAGATCAAGTGCAATCTGGCCTAGAGGCCAAACTCCCAAGAGTAGCAAAAGAAAACCGATAAAACGATAAAAATACGTTTCATTGATTAAACGAGAGATTCATGAGTGAATCAACAAGGGTTACCGTGATTTCGACGCGGCGGATGGAGGCTTTCAATGCAAACCCACGAAGATGGACATTACTTAGCTAATCCTAGGGTAAGGAAGTAGATGGAAAGGTAAAAGAACGATACAAAGCGAGGGCTTTGTGTTGATATGAAAGTGGGGTCTCTTGAATCGTCCTCACCCCTGTATTTATAGGGGCTGGTCTCACCTAATTTGAGTAGGATTCGGCCAGGTGGTTAAGATTGGGATAAGAGATCTCACCTAATCTGAGTAGGATTCAGCTAGGTGGTTATGGTTTGGATAAGAGATCAAAAATAGCCAAATTATACTAATCTGAATAGGACTCTGCTGGCCGGAGTGGGCCTCCGCAGGCCTCACCAAAACTAGTCTGCCGGGCCAAAGCCCACAGGCCGCCGAAGGGGCCCACTAGGCCGAAGCCTGCCTGCGAAGCAGGCCTCCGAAGGTGCTGCCGAAGCCCAACATAGGATGGGCCTTCGGCACTTCAGGGCTTCGGCCTGTGCCGGAGATGGCATATTTTTGGCCCAAATTACCAAAATTGATATTTCGACAATTTCGACCATTAATGCTAAATTCGAGTGTCAACAGTTTGGTTGACATGTTTCCAACTATAGTAAAAGTTTTAGAATTTGTGGAAAATGATGACAAAGCTAGAGCAAATAGGGATCAAGCAATCGGGCTTCTCGTATGCTTTCAATCTTTTGATTTTTTTCTTCTATTTGCAACTCATGTTGGTCGTGCTACTAATCACGAACATCTTATCTTTGGCATTGCAAAGAAAGGATCAAGATATTGTGAATGCAATGAAATGTGTAAAATCAACGAGGCACCATTTGAATGACTTGGTGATGTGTATGGTTTTTATGATAAATATTATATCGCCAAGTTAGAAATAGAAGATGAGTACATTAATCCCAAGAGGGCAAGACAAAAGAAAGGAATTACAAACAAACATCATTATGAAGTAGATTGTTTCAATGGCATACTTGATTGGTTACTTCAAGAGATAGACAATCGCTTCAATGATGAGACTACATCGGAATTTCTCATTTGTTCTACTTCTTTTAACCCTATTGACTATTTTCATGATTTTAATGTGGAGAATTTGATGAAGTTGGCAAAACTTTATTCTAGTGATTTTAATTCTGGAGAATTGAGAGATCTTAGCCACCATTTGTCTCTTTACATTGCTGATGTGCAGGAAGATGATGGATTCACTAACATAGATACAATTGGTGGGCTTTCTCAGAAAATGGTAGATACAAGAAAGCATATTTGCTATCCTTTAGTTTACCAACTTTTGAAATTAGTTCTAGTATTGCCCGTTGCCACCGCCACAGTTGAGAGATGCTTTTCAGCGATGAAGATTGTTAAAACACATTTGCACAATCGGATTGGTGATGAGTATATGAGTAATTGTCTCATTTTCTATGTGGAGAAATAAGAGATGAGAAAAGTTACTAACAAGGCCGTTGTTGATCGCTTTATGAATATGACCACACACAAATATTAGAAGGTACGATTTTTTACATAATTATTTTGTACTTTTTAATTGAAAACTAAGATACTTATGTTTTTTTATTGTAGGCTATTGGAGGATGGAGGGATCAATATCCTCTATCTTTTATGTCTATGATGTTCCATTTCATTTTTTAATTTTGGTAAGAACTTTTACTTGTTAGTGCAAAGTTGTCAACTTGTCATATAGTATTATTCTAACTATGAAGTATGGGTAAAAAAACCATCCAGAAATGTTTTTATTTAGTACTACTTTGCTTGAAAAAATTTTATACTGATACTCATATGGTAAAGCGGTGCACCCCCTTAGTTTTGCTCTATCTCCACCACTGCGTGCACGGTAACTACAACGTACTACTTTGACGTGATTGGATTCATGCAAATTGTTGTATTCTTTCTACCTTGTATCATTGTATGATTCAATGGGATAACGACGATGTGGAGGTTGTACTAGCGGACACTTCAGCCCAAGTTGCTTTGGCCGATGTGTCCATAGACACCATCCATGATAAGGTAGAGTGCTTGTCAGGTAGAGACCTCTCAGACTTCGATTTTGTTAGTCTATCTGAGGAGAGGTTTGTTCCTATTTCTGTAAAGCCGACTAGTGTAGCTCGGCTTTCTCTAAACTAGTTGTCATGCTAGGTAGAAGCAATCTTGATTGATTGAAGTCTCATGTAGAGTAGTATCGGTCTTCTAAAGATGGTATCACTGAAGCCATTGTAGATTTTAGTGAAGTAGAAAAGTTAGGTGAAGGTTTTCCGTCGGCCGGCCCGTTAGAAGAGGTAGACATAGGAGATAGTAGTGTTCGAAGGCCAACTTTTGTAAATCAGAACTTACAAGCCTATGATAAGGCTGATGTTGGGGGAATATATTTCCCTTGAACAGGGGCCAAATGACGTCAGCCTCCGACAGCCTTCGGCCCAGAGCCCAGCACTGTCGGAGTCTGTTTTCTCTCTAAGTGTTGTTTTCAGGTCCCAAGGTGCCTTCCGAGGCCTGCAGCTTCGGAGCCCTCAGATCGGGGGGTCCGGCTCGGAGCCCCCAGTTCGGGCCCACCCTCCGGGCGCAGGAGGCCGGAGGCCACCCTCCGGGCGCAGAAGTCCGGAGGCCGCCCTCCGGGAGCCGAGTCCGGAGGCCGCCCTTCGGGAGCCAAGTCCGAAGACCGCCCTCCGGGAGCCGAGTCCGGAGGCCGCCCTCCGGGAGCCAAGTTCGGAGGCCGCCCTCCGAGAGCCAAGTCCGGAGGCTGCCCTCCGAGAGCTAAGTTCGGAGGCCGTCCTCCGGAAGCCAAGTTCGGAGGCCGCCCTCCGGTAGCCAAGTCTGGAGGCCGCCCTCCGGGAGCCCAGTCCGGAGGCCGCCCTCCGGGAGCCCAGTCCGGAGGCCGCACTCCGGAGCCCAGTTCGGAGGCCGCCTTTCGGAGCATGCTTCGAAGGCCCCCTCCGGGGTACACTTCGAAGCCTTCCCCCCAGCCTCCGCCTTCGGTGTGTCTTTTAGCTGGTCAAAGCCTGGCATAGCCTGACACGTCTGTAAAGCTGTAAAGTTGTCTTGTACTTTTGTACAGTAGCTAGCTCCCTTTCCCTGTCTACCCCTATAAGCCTAGGGGCTTGTAGAGGGTATCCTGGTCTTTTCCTTAAGGCCTGCGTGCCTATAAAAGCAGGGCCAAGCCCTTGTAGCAGGATACGCTCCAGGGGGCCAAGAGACCCTGGAATTATTGCTCCATACTAGGGCATACCATGCCAAATCCACCACAACTGGACGTAGGGTTATTATCTCCCAGGAGAGGCCCGAACCAGTATAAACCTTTTTCTCCCTCTGTTAGAACCCTTCGAGGTTCATCCTCCACATCACACTCCACCACATAAAAACCTGCTGGAACTAACGCAATTGTTCCAACAGTTGGCGCCGTCCGTGGGGATCTTAGTCCTAGAAGCTAAGTTCTCTACCACTGTCTGCAACTCGAAGTACGCCTGAGGGGGGAGCTTCGAAGCTTTCTTGCTTCGCGCACCTTCCGGCAAGGGGCTTCGAGTGCAGCTCGAAGACCATTTTCGCCTTCCTACTTCACACACCGGAGCTCACCCTCCGGCAAGGGGCTCCGTTCCACGTGTCGAAGGCCGTCGAAGCCCCAAGGGCTACAAGGTATGTACAATCCGAAGCCCCACTTCGATATACCCATCTGCAATTACATTAATATAAGCTTGAAGCCCTGCTTCGCCTTAAGGCTGAGGCCCTGCTTCGCCTTAAGGCCGAAGACCTGCTTCGCCTTAAAGCCGAAGCCCTTGCTTCACCTTAGTTCCGAAGCCCTGCTTCGCCCTTGAATGCAAACTTTCGCTCCATCTTGTTGAAAAACCGAAGCAATGCTTCGTCTTATTGAAAAAACCGAAGCAATGCTTCGTCTTACTTAAAACCGAAGCCTTGCTTCGCTTTATAAAATCCGGAGTACCCCTCCGAAGGCTACACAGTGCCTCCAGGCCCGTAGCAGTGGGCTAAAAGGACTCCGGGCCACTGGCCCGACGCGTCCAGGGATTCCGGGCTCCGCACCCGAAGCATCCCAGGGTCGAAGGTGACCTAGAGTCGAAGGTGGCTCAGAGTCGAAGGTGGCTCACCCTATCACAGGTTCGGTGAATCCACACCAAATATCCTTCTCATTACAGGACCAAGTTCCGAAGCCTTGCTTCGTTTTCCAAACACGCTCCGAAGCCTGGCTTCGCGTGCCCATATACTATACGCCTAAGCGTCTCGAAGTCATACATCGATAAAATCTAAGTGTGTTTCAGAGCCTCGCTCACGCACAGCATCCAAATCCTAGCATGCCGAAGCATGCCTCGCTAAGCTTGGTTGTGCCGAAGCCTTGCTTCGCACCAAGTTAGCACGTTCGAAGCCCAAAAGAGGCCTTCGCTCAGTGAAATTCCGAGCAGCCGAAGCCTTGCTTCGCACCAAATTAAAGCATTCGAAGCCCAAAGAGGTCTTCGCTTAAATAGAATTTCATGTGTCGAAGCCGCCGAAAGGCGCACCCTTTGCATCTTTTATTTCTTGCCCGCACCAGCAACGGCTAAGTCCCTAGCTGCCACGAGCAAAGGGGGGAAGCATGTATGCGAGGTGTGCGAAAGTAATACGTAGTACGAGCGTGTCAAGCTAAAACGTTCGAAGCCAAACAAATGCGAAGCATACAGATGAAGTCTGCAAATATAATAAATTCCATTCATTGTATGGCAATTAAGAAGTATGTTACAAACATACTTCGAAAACAAAACTACGTATAGTCTGTATCTAAACCTAAGAAGAACCGAGTGCGAGGCCCCAACCCTCGCTTGCCCCTTTTTCGGCCAGGGCCACCTCGGCTGGACGTTGCCTCGTCGGAGCCCGCTCTCCCTCGACCAGCCCGTCCAGGCTCCGAAGCCCGTAGGCTTCGTCTTCCACTTTGCAGGTCACTCCAAGTTAGCGAGGCAGGCGGTGCCGTATCGAAGGCAGAAAAGTCTAGGGCTTCGTCGCCTGCTAAGGCCGTTCGCGAAGGCAAAGACAAAGGGCCCTGAAGGGACTCCGTCTTCACAGTGGCTAGTAAATCCTGAGCTACTTCGGAGATGGCTTCGCCGCTAGGCCCCCTCGGAAGCTTAAACCGAGGGGGGCCTTTGGACCTAGCTACTTTGAGGATCGCCCACAGCTGTTGAAGCCCTTCGGAGTCCTCGAGGACTTCAAGGTCTACGCTCGGAGTCTGAGCCTGGGAAGGTATAAAAAACCCCCGCATTCATATTAATAAGCTGATAGAGTTTTTACAAGCCTGCAACTAAGTATTACAAAAGGCCTAAGGAGATCTACACCTTCGAAGGCGGAGGTGCCGAAGTCGAAGGCTGATCAGGCGCAGCAGGTGCTTTGGCCCGGCGATGTCGAAGGGCCTTCTGGAGGTCGAGGACTGCTTCGCAGCCTTGCTCCTTCCAGGGTTCCTGCAGCCGCCGCCAGGCTCCGCGAACTTCGGCCGGAGGCGTCACCAAGTGCGGACCCCCGAAGGCCACTGGGGTCACGGAGGTTGCCGCCCGAAGGTGGTCACACCCCGCGGCATGGAGCATCTGCAACACCCCTTGTCCCGCGACGCGACCGGCCATAAGAGCGAAGCCCGTCAGCGCTTCGTCCGCTATCGAAGCCGCAGTCTTCAAGAAATCGGCGCGGTCCCCAATCGGGTCCTGATCGCCAAAGTCTGGAGCCCGGCACTCGGTCCCTATTTTCTCAAGGACCTCGGTCAGGCTCTGGGTGGCCTCGCCAAGATTGGCCACGACGAAGCTCTCAAGATCCTGAGCCCGTTGGCGGAGCTCCTCGTTCTCCTTCGCCTGTGCAGCCTCGGCATCCTTCGAAGACTGGAGCTCCGCGCGGAGCCGAGCCGTCTCCGAAGCCAAGGCTTCCTTCGCCTCAGCAGCCGAAGCCTCGGCCCGCCTCCGCTTCTCGGCTTCCTCCGAGACCTCGCGGCGAAGGGCCTCCTTCTCCTCTGCGAGCCGCTCCATCTGCCTGTCGGCAGCAGTCGAAGCTGCTGCGTTCAGTGCGAAGGCCTGCAGAAATTCAAGAAATCATAAGTACCAACGAAAGGCTAACATATAATTCGAGGCTGCAAGGGGCTTCGCTCACCCGCACGAGGACTTCGTTCGAGCTGACAAAGAGATCCGTGGGGTCTAGGTGGCTGAGCTGGGCCACCAAGTCCCCCCCTCTGCAGAAGCACAAGCCTCGCGGAAACCATGGATCGCTGCCACCGTCACGCCCCCCTCGGCTTGAAAGGGTGAATCACGGCCACGGTCACCTCCGCGGGCTCCGGCGAGGCGGGGCTCAAGCCCACCACGTCCACTTCTTCTTCGCCTCGAGGGACCTCGCGGCCTCCGCTGCCTTCGTCGTCGGACGAAGTACTCTCGGACTCCGAATCGCTGCCGCTGCTGCTGCTGCTGTCGCTGCTGCTCGAAGCTTCCGTGGGCTTCGCTTCGGCAGGCTTCGATCAACCTTCGCTTGCCGGCTTCGCCACAGTGGGCCTCTCTTCATCTTCGTCCTCTGCAGGGAGCCAAGTCAAATCCGCATATTGAAGAGAAGCATGCAAAAGAAAAAAGGGGATACCATCGTCGGAGATCTCTTGGAAGGAGGGTGGGGCTAAGTGTGTCCTCCAGCTCCCTCGCTGCGAAGCTGGCGCATCCACCTCCACGCCCGAGGTTGGTTCCGCCGGAGCATCCGAGGCCTCCTTGGCGGCCGGAGTATGCGCGTCGGCCTTCGCCGCCGAAGGCCTCGCCGCCAGGGGCTTCGCTGCCTTCTTGGAGGTAGGAGTAATTGCGGGCTTCGCCGCAACCTCCCCCGAATTAGAAACTTCGGCCGCGGGGACCTCCGGCCGAGGTCCCGAAGCATCCGCTTCATCCTCATCCCCCCTCTTCCTCTTGGCTCCGGCCGACGAGGCAGTCAGGTGGGCGAAATCCGGTAGAGCAGGGAGCCCTCCGAGGTCGAGCGCGGTCCATACCCTGTTCCAGCGCTCCCAGGACCCCACCAGTGCAAGGCGCTGGGCCTGCTCCTCGGGGGTCGGAGTCCCGACGACTCGATCCGCCGCCGCGATGGCCTCCTCCGAGGTCCTCATTTCGAGAAGCGGTCGAAGGCCAACTCGCTAAGTTCACCTCGGCCCGAAGCCTGAAAGAGCCCCTCAGGCCAGGAGCGCGCGAGGGGACTAAGCCGGAGGGTGATGAACTCCTCCGCGAGGTCCCTCATACTCATCTTCGCCGCCACTCTCCGGAGCAGCAAGATCCTCGAGCGAAGGATGTCTTCGCTGGTCTTCACCACCCCTTCGCGCCGGTACAGGATGTGGGCGTTGGTACTCTGAAGGGGGGAGGTTGCGCCGACGGAGGCGTAGAACCACTCTTGGTCCCACCTCGAGTACCACTTGTTGTTTATGGCCCTCGCCGGGAAGGCGTCTTGATACTCCTTCCGGAGCTGGAAGTTGGCCCTGCCGAAGGCCAACGCCCTCTTGACGCGGTCCGTCCCCTCCCTCGGCTTCGGTTGATAGTTGGTGTCATGGAGGGCGATGAAGACATCCGCGCGGCCCTCGCAGCCCTCGGCCCTCATGGCCCACTCGAAGACAGCTAACCTCGCCACTGCGTTGGGCGAAAGCTGAGGGAGCTCGAGGTTGTAAGCCTTGAGGACTTCGCTCAGCATCCCCACTGTAGGCAGTCCGAGGCCGGCTTCGAAGAAGGCCTCGAACACCACCACCTCGTCAGCACGAGGCCTCGGCTCAGCCTCCGACTTCTCCGGGACCCGAAGCTGGATCTTCGCCGCGATCCTCCCTTCGCAGGCCCTCCGGATCGACTCCTCCGTGGAGATCGAGGCCCGCATCTCCAAGGTCTGCTCAAACTTGTCAGAGGGCGTCCGAAGGTCCCTCAGCCCCAGCCGCCTAGGCGCAGTCTTCGCTGCTGCAGCCGCCGCTGCCTACACCTGGGCGGAGCCCGAGCTCGAGCCCAAGGCCAGAGGCTTCGCCACCGCCTTCTTCGGCATGTTGGTGGGACTTCGACGCGAGGGGCTAAAACTAGCGAAGGGGGCTCTGCGCGAAGCTAGGAAGAAAAGGAGAGCGAAGGCTGCAAGGCAGTGAGAAGGAAGCGAATGAAAGTGTGCCGAAGCCGCACACGGTAAGCCCCTATTTATAGGCGCGGTAAGAATTCCAACCGTCGTGGGCTGAACCCACCGCCAGGTGGGCCTCCAGCGAAGGCGAATCGGCCCAGAGCAAGGTAACGGTAACTTTTCTGACCGTTGCGGAGCCGTTCGGGCTCCCCGAGGTCGTTCCGGCAACTAGCGCGGGCATTTATTACCCTCGGGTATCGAGGTCACCTTCGGTCCAAGCTCCGAAGGCATGTTTTCTCTGAAGTTGTGTTTTCGGGTCATTTGTCCTAAGGGCGCGTGCACCCCTTCGTCCCGAAGGCCTACACGCGAGGGGCTACTGTTGGGGGAATATATTTCCCTTGAACAGGGGCCAAATGACGTCAGCCTCCGACAACCTTCGGCCCAGAGCCCAGCACTGTCGGAGTCTGTTTTCTCTCTAAGTGTTGTTTTCAGGTCCCAAGGTGCCTTCCGAGGCCTGCAGCTTCGGAGCCCTCAGATCGGGGGGTCCGGCTCGGAGCCCCCAGTTCGGGGCCACCCTCCGGGCGTAGGAGGCCGAAGGCCACCCTCCGGGCGCAGAAGTCCGGAGGCCGCCCTCCGGGAGCTGAGTCCGGAGGCCGCCCTCCGGGAGCCAAGTCTGAAGACCACCCTCCGGGAGCCGAGTCCGGAGGCCGCCCTCCGGGAGCCAAGTCCGGAGGCCGCCCTCCGAGATCTAAGTTCGGAGGCCGTCCTCCGGAAGCCAAGTTCGGAGGCCGCCCTCCGATAGCCAAGTCTGGAGGCCGCCCTCCGAGAGCCCAGTCTGGAGGCCGCCATCCGGAGGCCCAGTCCGGAGGCCACCCTCCGGAGCCCAGTTCGGAGGCCGCCTTTCGGAGCATGCTTCGAAGGCCCCCTCCGGGGTACACTTCGAAGCCTTCCCCCAGCCTCCGCCTTCGGTGTGTCTTTAGCTGGTCAAAGCTTGACATAGCCTGACACGTCTGTAAAGCTGTAAAGTTGTCTAGTACTTTTGTACAGTAGCTAGCTCCCTTTCCCTGTCTACCCCTATAAGCCTAGGGGCTTGTAGAGGGTATCCTGGTCTTTTCCTTAAGGCCTGCGTGCCTATAAAAGCAGGGCCAAGCCCTTGTAGCAGGACACGCTCCAGGGGGCCAAGAGACCCTGGAATTATTGCTCCATACTAGGGCATACCATGCCAAATCCACCACAACTGGACGTAGGGTTATTATCTCCCAGGAGAGGCCCGAACCAGTATAAACCTTTTTCTCCCTCTGTTAGAACCCTTCGAGGTTCATCCTCCACATCACACTCCACCACATAAAAACCTGCTGGAACTAACGCAATTGTTCCAACAGCTGAAGTAATAAAATTGCTTTGGTGGTATGTGGATTGCTTCGCATGGGAGTATAGTGAGATGATCGGACTTAGCCGTGAGCTCGTGGAGCAACAGTTGCCTATCAACCCAGGTTTAGGCCTCATAAACAACTTCCTCACCGCTTTAATTCGGTCGTGTATGACTGAGTTAAAGAAGAGATAGAATGATTACTGAAGGCTGAGTTTATTAGGCCATGTAGGTATGTTGAATGGGTTACTAAAATTGTGTCTATTGAGAAGAAAGAGAGTGGCAAGATTCGTGTGTGTATTGATTTCAAGGACTTGAACAAGGCCACTCCATAGGATGAGTATCCCATGCCGATAGCCGACATGTTGATGAACGATGCTTTAAGACATAATGTACTAAGTTTTCTTGATGGTAATGCTGGTTACAATCAAATTTTCATGGCTGAAGAGGATGTCTACAAAACGGCCTTTAGATATCCTGGTTTTGTTGGGTTATTTGAGTGGGTAGTGATGACTTTTAGTTTGAAGAATGCTGGTGCTACATATCAGCGTGCTATGAATTTGATCTTTCATGACTTGTTAGGAGTTATGTTAGAAGTCTACATAGATGATGTTGTAGTCAAATCGGATGCTATGGGTAACCATTTAGCCGATTTGAGAGTTGCTTTTGAAAGAATGTGTCAGTATGGTTTGAAGATTAACCCACTAAAGTGTGCTTTTGGTGTGTCGGTGGGCAAATTCTTAGGATTCATGATTCATGAGAGAGCTATTGAAATTGATCCTAAGAGACTTGAGAATATTAGAGAGTTTGAAGCGCCGACATGTAAGTGAGATGTGTAGAAACTGCTAGGCAAGGTAAATTATTTGCTCTGCTTTATATCTAACTTGTCTGACAAGATTGATGCATTTGTCCTTATACTTTGGCTAAAGAATGAAGCCGAATTCACTTGGGGGGCAAGTCAGCAATGTGCTTTTGACTAAATCAAGAAGTGCTTATCATCGTCACTAGTGGTAAGACCACCAAAAGCCAGAATTCCATTTCAGCTATATGTTGCTGCAAAAGATAGCGTTATAGGAGTTGTGTTGACTCAAGAAGTAGAAGGGAAGGAGTATATCATCACGTTCTTGAGTCGCCGCTTGCTTGTTGGATGTTGATACGAGTTATGTGTTTTAGAACGCTTATGTTTATCACTTTATTATGCATGTACCAAACTTCGTCACAATCTTCTATCTAGCACATGTATCATTACTTGTCAAACCGATGTTATAAAGTACATGTTGCAAAAGTCAATTCTAAAGGGAGAATCGGAAAATGGGCTTATGTTTTAATAGAGTACGATTTGGGTTATGAACCCTTAAAAGCTATGAAAGGGCAAATTGTCGCAAATTTTATAGTTGATCACCATGTAGATGTCAATAGGAGTGACAACGTAGCTCTAATTGAGGTAGTACCATGGAAACTTTACTTTGATGGTTCAACTTGCAAAAATGGGCAAGGTGTTGGAGTGGTACTCATATCACCAAGTAGTATGAGTTTTGAAACCCCGACACGTTTAGAGTTCCCTTGCACTAATAATCAAGCATAATATGAAGCTCTATTGCTAGGACTTGAACTTTTAGACTCTATGGGTGTTAAATATATTCATGCATATGGTGATTCTCTATTATTTGTTCAACAAATAGCTAGGTGTTGGAGGGAAATACTTCATCCCTAGGATCTTCAAGATTACGAGACAAAGCCAACTGTTAAGCTCCGAGTCTAAGGCTAGTCTCTGAACTGATGAAGGGTTAAAGCTGGAGGGTTCGTCCAGACTCCAGTCCGAAGATACCCTCCGAAGGCTTCACCTCCACAGTGGAAAACAACCAGAAGGATGGGACGTCTACCTTATCTACCTCCTTTGGAGATACTTTACCATTTAGCCCTATTCGGGGTACCGAAATAGTTTCCACTATGTCGTTTGTAATTGAGGGGTAAAACAGTATTTTCCTTAGAGTTTTTACCTATAAATACCCCCTCCCCATCCTGTAATAGGCATCGAATATTCAAATATTCAATACATAACTTCAACTACTTTGAGCTATTATCCAATACGGAGGCTTGAGATAGTCCGCTTCCACAAATTCTTCGTTTGCTAGTTCTTAATCTTAGAGAACCTGTTAGCGTAATCTGTTGTGCCCAACAGTTGGCGTTGTCCATGGGGAACATAGTTCTAAAAGCTAGTTCTCTGCCACTGCCTACATTCGAAGAGTGCTTGCGGAGGGAGTTTCAGAGTCTCAAGATTCCGCGCACCCTTCGATAAGGGGCTTCAAAGTGCAGTTCGAAGGCCTTTCCTCGCATTCCTCAATCATTTGAAGCCTCCAATCTTCGAACCTTAGCTTCGTCAGTCATGCCTCCCAAGCGGAGCCTAGCCACCAATCCTCCCCGAAGGTCCCCTTGGACCCATGGTGTAGGACCCTCATTCATTCCACAAACTCCCGAAGTGGTCGTTAGACCTCGAGCCGCCAGAGTCCCTCGGGCAACTCCTTCAGTGCTTCGAACTGATTATGCTAGTTCCCAAGACTCGGAGGACCCATTTGGAGGAAGCGAAGACCTTCCTGAAGATGTGGCTGCCCAGGTAGCACAACTTCAAGCGGAAGTAGCAAGATGGAGGCAGGAGGCTACAGACAGGCTTCGTCCTCAAGGCATTCCTCCTGCTTCAGAAGTACATCAAGATGACAACCCTGATGATTATCCTAAAGCTCCTCGAGTCCTAGAAGATGCCGAGAATGCATCCATCGACAATGAATCTTCGCTGCATCCGGACTTGCAGAAGGTGCCCTTCGACCCCAGGTTAAAGCCTCAAAGTTGCACAAGTACTCTGGAGGGTACGACCCAGAGAATTCTCTCGTTGTTATGCCCTTGCAATAGAAGCCAGTGGAGGGGTGCGGAATACAATGGAAAAATGTTCTCCCTCGTGTTGGAAGGTGTGGCCCTCCGGTTGTTCGTGTCTCTAAAACCAGGATCAATCAGGTCATGGGAGCAGCTGAAAAGGAAATTTGTGAGTAATTTCCAAGGCACGTTCGTAGCCCCGATGTCTACTAGAAGCCTTTTCTAGGTGAAGCAGCAAGTAGGAGAGACCCTTTGGGAATACTTCAAACGCTTTGCCCACACCAAGTCTCGGATAAAAGGCTTGTATACCTCTTCGATAGTGGACACGACGCGGTGAAGGGGTGTTGAACCCAGACCTCCTCAGAAAACTTCACCGGAAGCCGGTGTCGTCCATAGCACAGCTAATGGCATACTTTGAACAAACTGCCAAGGAAGAAGAAGGCTGCCTCCAAAGAACTGTGGTGCCTGCACCACCCCTCCTTCAAAAAGTGAAGATGGAGCCAGAAGTCCCGATTCCTCCGCAAGCTCCCTTCGATAATCGCCCTAATGATCATAGAAGGGGAAAGAAGCACTTCCGCTCCGAGATATTAAATATTGCCCCCTCCTCCCTGAAGATGCCTTTCTACTATCAACAGGAGCAAGTTAACAAGGCTAGTACCTCGAAGCCACAAGAAAGCCAACTGGCAGGCGCCAGACCTCTTTTGTTGCGTACATGGTGAAAACAGAAGCCATGAGACAAAGACTGTAATTCTATATTGACACTTCGAGGCGAGTACTTAGGAAGAAATTCAGGGCGAGGTACTACAGATCGAGCCCCTCCAGCAATATGTTCGGAGCCTGTACAAGCTGTGGGCCGGGCCAACAATCTGAAGCACTGATGCAGCTCCCGATGACCAACATTATGCCACCACCGAAGCAAGAGGACCCTCAAGATCACGGCAAGCGAGTGGTCCTACCCATCTCCGGAGGAGGGACCCTCGGTAATATGTCAAAGCAGCAGCGAAGGGACTACGTTCGCGAAGTAGGGCATATAGGGACTTCGAACTCGTCTGCAGAAATGCCCGAGTGGTCCTATGTACCTATTTCTTTTTCTGCCCATGATGCTGTTGGGGTGAAATTCCCCATGCTGACCCTCTTGTCGTTTCAGCTGACATAGCAGGAGTTGAAGTCAGAAGGATATTGGTGGACGGTGGAAGCTCCGTTGACATACTCTTCATCCAGGCCTCGACCAAATGTGCATTCCCCAAAGGCATCTGCTTTTGGCAGCCCGCCCACTCCAAGGCTTCACAGGTCCTCCTC
>JAAALK010000285.1:90589688-90665876 GCA_019279435.1 Zizania palustris
GGTCCTTTGACAACTCGAACACAGGCTTCGCAGGTCCAAAAGTTCAAAGCCAAGAAGACTTCGCTCCACTTACAACCCTCGAAAATCTACTCTGCTAAGTCAGTGCAGGCTCCGCACATAGGATGCTTGAGCAGGCTTCGCACTTCACCCTTCGCAAGAGAGGACAACCCTCTGAGGACTTCGACCAAGTACTTGGCAGCAGCAACTGGTGCTGGGCTTCGTACACCAAGGTCTAAACGCACACTAACAGACTTCGCTAGGGTCTTAGACACGATGAAAACATGGGCTTCGATCAGGGCTTCGCTAGTAAGCTGTGAGGTCTAGCCTCCTGTTACACAGAGCGAACGCGCACTGAAAAACACACTTCGCACAAAACACCCTTCGCCTATACAGGCTTCGGTGCACTACAACTAGCGAGGTATGCTAAGCGAGCTCAAGCAAAAAGCACACAGAAGCAGGGCTTCGCCGCTTGAACAAGGAACACAATAAAATTGAACTCTGGATGAATACAACGAAGTGTGGGGCTAGTACAGGAGCTCAACAGTAAATGCTCAAAGTGTTAAATGTTACCTACCGAGCCCCCATATTTATAGCCCACAGTTCACCCAAAGGAATTAACTACTTTACCCCTAGGTTTACATTGGTTTTGTCTCTACAGAACTGAGGGGTACAAAAGGTAGTCAACTTTATTGGAGGCTTCTCTGTCAGCCTTTGCAGAGGGGACAGTGCCAGCTTTTTGCAGAGCAGACACTGTCAAACTTGCAGCCTTTGACCTTTCTGAAGCCCCCTTCGCATGCGAGGGGTGCGATAGCTTCGGTGAGAAGCCTTGAGCCAAATGGCCTTCGATTCACCGAAGTCAACCTTCGATACAGTGACAGTTTTGAGCCGAAGCCGTCAAAGCCCTTGGGCCTTCGCACCAACACCTCTGGAGTGGACCACCACGGCTTTGCAGCTTCGCCCAACTCGAACTCCGTCAGTCCGTGTACCGAAGCCATGCAGGCCGAAGTACCACAAGACAACCACACTCCGAAGCCCCACCTTCGGAGTACCACCCTTCGAAGTCCCTCCTTCGTCCAAGGCCTCCGCATGAAGCATTCCATGAGCACATCATCGCAGTGTCTCTCCCGAGCACACTCCTCGACGAGCCTCACCCGGACCATGCCTTCGATGCACCTCGACTTCTGAGACCTTCGTCGGGTACCTTCAATGTGTCCCTCCGGAGCACACTTCGAACTCCTTGCCTCCGCAGAGGACTTGATCCACCATACTCCGAAGTCACTCCATCCGGAGTACCCTTCGAAGTGCCTCACCTCCGAGGACTTTGTCTCGGAGCACCTTCAGCCAGAGTCACGCTCCGCACTTACTGCCTTCTCCTGGCGCACCTCGACCCGAGGACTGACCCAGACCCCTTCGCAGCCACTGTGACGGAGCTCCCTGCTCCACTGGCATCAAGCCTCCCGCTTCACCCAGGTTCACCTGCCGCGAACCGTCCGTCGCCTCCGAAGTCCCTACGCACCACAGACAAGCAGACAAGTGTATCCAGTACTCCGGAGACCTCTCCGGGTTAGCAACCTTCGGCACACCCTCCGGTGTACTGCCCAAAGTACCGAGACCTTCGGTACAACCCAGTCATCGTGTACTGTCGGACCCCCTCCGACACGCACACTCCGCTGCAACAGCTGCAGCAACCAAACCACCGAACACCCTTCGGTGAAACCACCTCCGAACACCCTTCGGAGGTCCAACCTCCGAACCCCCTTCGGAGGTACCCCTTCGAACCAGAGGGTAAAAAGCCTGTCAATCACTCATCACAAACACCGAAACCAACCCTTGGTTTCTCATTTGTATTTTTAGTTCGCGCCCGAAGACTAAAATTTGTTCGCGTTTTAAAGTCTTTAGACTCTTGTACGGATCCTAACAAGCCAGAGCCTGGAATCCATAGGGTGGCCACCTTCGGCTCTTTTACAGGCACTTCGCACCCGGAGGCCGAAAGTCTGTTTTTCTTTAAAGTCCTTAGACTCTTCTACGGATCCTAACAAGCCGGAGCCTGGAATCCGTAGGTTGGCCACCTTCGGCTATTTTACAGACACTTCGCACCCGGAGGCCGAAAGTCTGTTTTTTCTTTAAAGTCCTTAGACTCTTCTACGGGTCCTAACAAGCCGGAGCCTGGAATCCGTAGGTTGGCCACCTTCGGCTCTTTTACAGACACTTCGCACCCGGAGGCCGAAAGTCTATTTTTCTTTAAAGTCCTTAGACTCTTCTACGGATCCTAACAAGCCGGAGCCTGGAATTCGTAGGTTGGCAACAGAGCCTTTGAACTAATGGTTCGAAGGCAACTGCTTGGGTCTTGAGAAGAATGCTTGGCTCTACAAGCATCTCTGTCCTCCTAATGCGTCCATCAGGAGTAAGGGATATTCGAAGAGCAAACAAAATTCGACCCTTATCTTTATTCATAGAAAGGAAAGTTTTTACAAGTGATTACAAGGGGCCCCTAAGCAAAATAAAGCTTAAGGTGCTCCGCATGCCATGCATGCTTCAATTCTTCTCCTTCTAAATTAGCTAATTTAAACGATCCGGGGCGTCCTGAGCGTAAGATAACATATGGTCCTTACCATTTGTTTCCTAGCTTCCCTGGAGCTATTACACTTCGCAACACTAGATGACCAGGCTTTAACTCATTTAGCTTTACCTTCGGGTCATACCATGTTTTGGTGTGGTCCTGGTACTTAGTCAGGTTGGCGACAGCTTGAAGCCTTGTTTCTTCTGACAAATCCAGCGAAATGCTCCTGTCATCTTCATCCCCAGGTTGAATTACGCGAAGCGATCCACCTCTGAGCTCCGTAGGAGTCATGGCCTCATCTCCGAAGAGCAATCTAAATGGTGTGAAACTTGTTGACCTGGTCTGAGTGGTTCGAATGGACCACAAGATTTCGGGGAGCTCTTCGACCCACAGCCCCTTGGCCAATCCAACAATTCGGCGATTCAGCCCAGAGAGGATGTTCCCGTTGGCTCTCTCAATGGCTCCATTGGACTGTGGATGTCGCACCGCCGCGAAGCATAGCTTAATGCCCAGTTCTTCACAAAATGTTTGGAAGGTGTCAGCTTCGAACTGGGTTCCATTATCCACCGTCAACTCTCTTGGAACTCCGAACCTGCATATAACATTCTGCCAGAAAAATTTTTGGACGTTCCTCGAGGTGATAGCTGTTAATGGCTCCGCTTCAACCCATTTTGAGAAATACTCGATTGCCACTACCGCAAATTTCATGCCGCCTTTTGCCACTGGGAAAGGGCCTATGAGGTCCATGCCCCATCTAGCCATTGGCCATACTGGGGCAATAACTTGAAGCTGAGTTGGCGGGCGATGGCTCCGTCTGCCCATCCATTGGCAGCCTTGGCAAGTTCGAACCAGTTCCTCCGCATCTCTTACTATAGTTGGCCAATAAAATCCTTGCTGAAGTGTCTTGCCTGCTAGCGCCCGAGGGGCTAAATTACCTCCGCACAAGCCTTCGTGGATGTCTCGAAGTATGCCTTCACCTTCAGGTTGTGAGATGCATCTAAGTAGGGGTGAACACACTCCAGCTTTGTATAATATTCCATCAATAATCTTGTAATTTCGAGCTCTTGCTTGCAATCTTCGGGCTTCGGGGCCTTCGGGAGGATCCATGCTACTTTGCAACATGTTCATAATCGGAGCCCGCCAATCTGTAATTGGAATGCACAGTACCTCCGAAGAGGGTATTTGAACAGCTGCTGGTTGCGCTAGCTCTTCGTAGAAAGCACCCTCCGGGAGGTCCACCGCCCCTGCTGCAGCCTTTGCAAGAATATCTGCAAGTTGGTTCTCTGCTCGAGGGATACTTCGAACTATAAATCCTTTGAATGTTGCTTCAGCCTTGCGGATTTCTTCGAGGTATTGTGCGAGATGTGGATTCTTTGCTTGAAAACTTTTATCAACATGCCCCGCGACGACTTGGACTTTCGGAGTGCCTTAGACTTTCGGAGGCCTAGCAAGATTCCTTCATACTCGGCAATGTTATTAGTGGTTCTGAAGTTAAGCCTCGCAGAATACATGGCCTTCTGCCACGATGGTGATATGATGACGGCCCTGCTCCGGCACCTGATACTTGATAAGCTCTGTCAGAAAATATTGTCCAAAAACTTTCGGAGGGTTCTTCCGGGGCCCAAATAGCAGATGGAGTCCACTCTGCTACGAAATCTGCTATAATTTGAGATTTAATAGCTGTTCTCGCCGTGAAGGAGATTCCGAAGGGTGCCAGCTCGACTGCCCATTTTCCAATCCTGCCCGTAGAATCTTTGTTTCGGGGCATATCCCCAAGAGGATACGATGTAGGGACGATCAGGTTATGCGCCAAGAAATAATGCCTTAGCTTTCGCGAGGCCATTACTAGGGCATAAGCAAACTTCTCAAGCTCGGAGTATCTGATTTTAGCTCCGGATAATGCTTCCGACACAAAATACACTGGGTTCTGGACTAGCTTTTCTTTAAGCTCAACTTCCCGGACCAATACTGCGCTCACCGCTGAACTTGTTGCTGCAAGATAAAGGAGCAGTGTTTCTTCTGGGAGGGGAATGGTCAAAATTGATAATCTTCCGAGGTATGCCTTTATATCATCGAAGCTCTTCTGGCACTCCGATGTCCACTGAAAGCTTTCGGACCCCTTTAGCGCTTTGAAAATTGGGAGGCTCCGCTCTGCTGACCTAGCTAGGAACCGGCTAAGAGCTGCGAGCCTTCCTGCTAGCTTCTGAACTTGCTTCAAATTCTCTGGTGGAGCCATCCTTTGTAGTGCGCTTATCTGTGTTGGGCTAGCTTCGATTCCCCTGCTCGAAACTAAGTACCCTAGCCGTTTTCCCTGCTTGTGCTCCGAATATACATTTTTCTGGATTGAGGCGTACTCCACATGCTCGGAGGCTCTCAATGTTTCAGCTAGATCTAGGCTATGCTGGTGCTTTTGAGCACTTTTTATTACAATATCATCCATATAGGCTTCGACATTCCGGCCTATCTGATGACCTAGAGCCTTAGCTATTAAACGAGAAAAGGTGGCTCCGGCATTCCGTAGCCCAAAAGGCATTCTTACATAACAAAATACTCCGGAAGGAGTTATAAAGCTTGTCTTGGCTTCGTCTTCGCGCTTCAGCCATACTTGATGATATCCGGAGTAAGCGTCGAGGAAACTTAGCAATTCGGAGCCGGTTGTGGAATCTACCAGCTGATCTATTCGGGGCGTCGGGTAGGGGTCTCGTGGGCATGCTTTATTTAATGAAGTGAAGTCGATACACATGCGCCACTTGTTCGAGTCCTTCTTCCTTACAAAAACAGGGTTAGCCAACCACTCGGTATGGGCTACCTCCCTGATGATGCCAGCTCTTAACAATTTTTCTATTTCAGTTTTGGCGAGGCTTGCTCTTTCTGTTGATAGCTTGCGGAGCCCCCGGCGCACTGGCCTGGCCTTCGGGTTGACGAGCAGACTATGCTCGATGATGCTTCGATCGACCCCGGTGATGTCTTCGTCAGTCCAAGCAAATACGTCCAGATTTCTCCTGACGACTTCTTCTAACGAGGCAGCTATTTCCGGGGATAGCCCCTTGCCGAACTGTACTGGGTACTCTTTGCCATCTTTCGAAATTATTCTTGTCTCAACATCACCCTCCGGGCTTGGCTTGAGCGATGATCCCTTCAGAGGTTTCGGGGTCTCCGGCACTTCTTCGATGCTTTCCGCCACATTATGCACTTGTCGGGTGTAGGACCGAAAGTAGCGACCAGAGGGGGGGTGAATGGGCGCCTTAAAAAATTCTTTCGAATCAATGGCCTGGTCCCAATACCCAACACACCTCAACAGACTACGCAGCAGAAAATAAACAGAAGGCCTAAGTCTAACGGTTTCTAACCTAGAAGCAACTGATGATAAACAGTGAAAAACTAAGGTAGTGCAACTAGGCAGATAAACAAGGTGTAACAGGCCTAAACTTCTCAATGAAATGATCTAAGAATGTGTAAGATGAAAAGAGAAGTTACTGTCCAAATTTGTCTCCTGTTCGGAACTTGGCGAAGCCCCCTTCGCACGTCGAGGTCTGCTTCGGAGGTTGGTGACGGGGCCTGTCCGAGATGTCGAAAGTGTCACGGTCCAGTCTAGTTCGAAGTGGCAGGTAGCGGAGTATATTTCGGAGCGAAGTATGACAGTGCCGGAGCCTGGTTCGAAGTATGCACTTCGAAGACAAGACTTCGAACACAGCTTCGAACCGAAATCTTTGAAGCAAAACCTTCGAACAGAAAGCTTCGGTCACAACACACAAACGGACAACCTTCGAACAAAGAAGCGAAGCCTGTCACACGACAGAAAACAAAGTCCGAAGCCAATGCTCTACCTTCGAAAAGAGCAAGCTCCGAACAGAGAGGCGAAGGGTGATACGCCACACAGAAGATAGTGCGAAGCTTAGCGGAGCTACAAGCTTCGGACCCAACTTCGAAACTTGTCGAAGTATAGACTTCGAACAGATAGAGCCGAAGCCCCTTCGCACTGTTGTTCGAAGTATGCGATGCTATCCGTTCACAAAAATACTTTGAAGCATATCAACACAGACCGCACACCGAAAATCGAAGATTGAGCGAAGCCTTCGAAGATGCTAAGTCAAACCCTGTCTCACGGAGCTGAGGGGCTTCGAACAGAGAAGGACTTCACCAGAGACACAGCCAGAAAAGATAATAGACCCTGTCAGCTTCGATCAAAAAGCTGTGCAGTAGAAGGTGAAAAGCTGCACAGAACACTGTAGCTGCAGGGAAGTAGTACTACTTGCAACAGCAAGAACTAGTACTACTAGAATGAAGAACACACCCAGCCGAAGCCTCCAAAGCCTCAAAAATCACGGGAAAACTTGCTATGCTAATGAAATGCAGCCATTTAAAAACTTTTGCAGATGCAGCACACAAAGAAATAGGGCATTTACTGCAACATTAAAAGCAAAGCATTAAACACAGGAGCAAATGCTTCTTGGCGGCGCAAGCAGGGAACCAAGAGAGGAGAGAGGCAATGCAAGAGACAAAAAGTGACCCAAAAGAGTGGATTTGATTTCAGCACAAAGGGGTAGACCAAACCCTAGGGATTGGGGTCCTATTTATAGGCAGCCCAACACTAGGAATATTCTACCAGCCCCTTAGGGTTTTTACAGACTCAAAAATAAAGGAAAAGACTCTACTGCCCTTAGGAATTTTTACAGACACAACTGACTGACTGTGGGCCTAGAGTTACAGATGACTTATCCGGAAGCTCAGCTTTCGTAGCGACTACGGCTTCTCTTCTGGACAGTCGGATACAGAATCAACGGTTGTCAGTTTTGCGCCGAAACTGACAAAGCCTCCACCGGCTTTGCACCAGGTACCCGGATTGGGCCGGCCCGACTCCGCAGCTCTCTCAGCCCGGCAATCGCTCACCGCCCGTGTACCTGAGTCAGTCCTGGTCAACAGCCCAGTGGGTCTTCTACTGCTTCTGGCCCATGCACCCGGATTGGGCCAGCCCGACTTCGCAGCCTCCTCTGCCCGACAGTCACTTGCTGCCCGTGTACCTGAGTCACACGCGGCCCATGAAACAGCAGATCTCCTCTCTTCTTCAGTCCTCTTTGACTATTGTTGACAATGACTCATCACTTCTGGAGCCATGAGGCCCACGCTATTCAGCATGGCTCCTCAATCTCCCCCTTGATGAGTGCATTGTCAACACTCCTCTTTTCTCAGCTCTTCAGCACCTGCGAACAAATGTGGAAACACGAAAACAAAATACAAGAGAACAAAGAAGAAGAAAAATAAGGTAAAAGTTTAACCTTAATGACCAAAAGCCAAACAGAAGCAAGAAACGGTCATTATGGTTAACCAAAACGTAAAAGCTCAAAATGAGTGTGAGTTCAGAACAACAAGGATATTAACAGAGTAAGGACTCCCCCTTAAACTCTGATCCCAAATTTTCTCCCCCTTGTTGACAAGTGAACTCATCAAGCACTCAAAAGAGACACAGACTCCCCCTGAAATGCAACTCCTCCTCAAAATATGCAGTGAATGCAACTGGGGTGCAGGTGGAGTGTAGAAATCATGCTTCTCAAATATGATTGACTGCAGTTACAGCATCTAACAAGTATAGCAAAAGAGATACTGTCTAAGACACATGGCATGATCAGTGCAACAGATGATATCTAAAGAAAGTCATTAGCACACATTTTTCAGTTTTCGCAAACAAAAGCATCACCACATTTTCCAGTAAAACAAGCAAGGTAAAACATGAGATGCAAAAGCTAACTGATATCTACCAAGATAAGCTTTGTTTAAAAACAAAGTGCTTTAGCAAACTTGTTATCATTTCAATTTTCAAGCTTTTTATCTTTCCTTTTTCATTTTTGCCAGGGGTTATTTGCATGTCAAACCTTATGCTGACCGACCAAGTCAAGCCTAGGCCAGATCTGGACCATCAGAAGCTTAAGACATTGGTCTTGGCATACACTACACTGTCCTAGTTCATACCAAAGTGCTATGGTATGCAGTCCAGAACAAATGTAATGCGACACAGCAAACCCACCTGGATCTTTTCAAGTTATGTACAAAAAGGCATGGAATTTTCATTGTACTCGAATTTTCATCATTTTTATAGCACATTTCCATGTTTAAAGCATACAGATGTCCAAGTTGCATATTTGCATCTAAGTCAGAAACTAGCTATAAGGTATGTAACAGCTAGCAAGAACATTCAGCTTACACATGCTAGCTACCAGAAACAATGGTGATCATTTTTCATTTTTAAAGCATAAAAGCCATGCATATGACAGACATCAGACATATCAAGTGAACTGAACCAAAGCATGATCATTGACAAGTAATCAAAAGCATGTACGAGCTAGAATAAGTAAAGCAGTTCAATCATATAACAGAAGCAGGCTCAAAAGTGTGATATGTGAATATGTATGATATGAACACACACAAAAAGACTCAAGAAAAGAGTAAAGAAGAAAGAAAAACTGACGCAAAATATCCTAGAAAGGATACACAACACCCAAATCCCCTCTTAAACGCTCAAACGTAGACTGATCTAGGGGTTTGGTGAAAATGTCAGCCAACTGATGATGGGTATCAACATGAATAAGGTCAATGACACCTTTCTCATATTGATCCCGCAGGAAGTGAAAGCGCACATCAATATGTTTGGTTTTTGAATGAAGACACGAGTTTTTCCCTACACTAATAGCACTAGTGCTGTCACAAAACAATGGAACCCTGGTAGGAAAGAACAACCCAAAGTCTCGTAGAGTGGAAATCATCCAAACCAACTGTGAGCAGCAGCTAACAGCAGCTACATACTCAGCCTCTGTGGTCGAAAGAGCAACTCCAGATTGCTTTCGAGAAGACCAAGATACAAGGGAAGAACCAAGAAACTAGCAGGTACCGGAAGTCGACTTGCGATCCAACCGGCACCCACCAAAGTCAGCGTCCGAAAAGCCAGATAGATCAAGAGATGATGATGCTGAAAAATAAAGACCAAGATCAGGCGCATAGGTGAGATACCTGAAAATGCGCTTGACAGCCTGCCGGTGAGACACGCGTGGTGAAGACTGAAAACGCGCGCAAAGTCCCACGGCGAACTGTATGTCCGGTCTTGTTGCCGTTAAGTACAACAATGAACCGATCATCCCTCGAAACTCCCTTTCATTGACCTTGACGACGCTCTCATCCTTGTCCAGACCCCCAGAAGTGCCCATCGGGGTCATCTGCGGCTTCAATTCACCACCAAAGTCAAATTTCTTAAGCATATCACGAGTGTACTTACCTTGGTGGATGAAGGTGCCGTCCTTGGTTTGCTTGATCTGGAGCCCTAAAAAGTACTTGAGCTCACCCATGAGGCTCATCTCAAACTCACTGTGCATCTGCTCAGAAAACTTGGACACAAGATCATTAGTAGTACCGCCAAAAATAATGTCGTCCACGTAAATCTGAGCAACTAAGAAGTCTGAAGCAACTCTGAGCAAAAAGAGAGTTTTGTCCACAGACCCCATCACAAAGCCCTTCCCCAACAAAAATTGCTTTAACCGGTCATACCAAGCCCTGGGGGCTTGCTTCAACCCGTATAAAGCTTTGTGCAACTTAAAAACATGTCGAGGAAACTTAGGGTTCTCAAAGCCGGGGGGTTGCCTAACATATACCTCCTCTTCTATGTACCCGTTCAGAAAAGCACTCTTAACATCCATTTGAAAAAGCTTAAAACCCTTCGAAACGGCAAAAGCTAGAAGAATACGAATGGACTCAAGACGGGCAACGGGAGCGAAGGTTTCTTCAAAGTCAATACCTTCCTTCTGGCAATAACCCTGGGCAACTAGTCGAGCCTTGTTGCGCACCACAACCCCAACTTCACCTTGTTTGTTCTTGAATACCCACTTGGTGCCTAAGGGGTTGCATCCTGATGGCGGCTCAACTAATGTCCAAACCCGATTGCGGACAAAATTTTCAAGCTCTTCTTGCATACCATTAATCCAATTAGAATCAGAAAGAGAATGAGAAACGTCTCTGGGCTCAAAAGATGCAACAAACACAGATTCAGCAAACACAGCGAGAGAGGCAGAAGAACGCAAAGTTCTCTCAGTCAGATCACCTATGATGAGCTCTGAGGGATGGTCACGCTGAACTGCTCGGGTTCCCTGGTGATCTGAAGTCACCTCACCGAAGTCAGCAGCTGGCACCTCTGGACTCGACTGAGGGGGCTCGATCGATGTGGAAGAAGTGATCAGAGGTCCGCCCTCATCCTCAGTCGAAGTCTCAAAAGGTGTGGGCTCTGTGGGGGATGCAGAAGGCCCACCCTCATCAGCAGCTGGAGTATCCTCATCTTCCTCGAAGATGGACTCTCCGAGCTCATCATCACCAGAAAGCTCAAAAGAAGGAGTCAAAGAAGGCAAGGACTCATCAAAAGAAACCTCACAAGTCTCGACAAGCAGCTGGGATTCGAGGTTCCAAACACGGAAGCCTCGAGAATGCAATGCATAACCAAGAAAAACACCATCCCAGTAACGAGACTCAAACTTGTCCAAATGCCCTCCCTTCTTGAGCACAAAGCACTTGCAGCCAAACGCTCGCAAGTGGCTCACCTTGGGTTGTCTGCCAAACCGCAACTCATATGATGTCTTACCAAGGTAAGCTCTAAGAAAAATGCGGTTGGCCAGATAGCAAGCCGTGTTCATGGCTTCAGCCCAAAAACGCCTAGGAGTCCTGTGCTCATCGAGCATCGTCCTGGCCATCTCGACTAGCGTGCGGTTCTTTCGTTCCACAACGCCGTTCTGTGGGGGAGTGTAAGGAGACGAAAACTGATGGTCCAGACCCTGATCACTACAGAAGCTGACGAACTGAGAGTTCTTGAACTCAGAGCCGTTGTCGGAGCGAATTGCTCGCATCCGACCATTGTTCTCATTCTTCAGCTTCAAAATCAGGTCATGAACAAATTGAAAAGTTTCATCCTTAGACTCCAAAAAGAAAACCCACGAGAATCGAGAAAAATCGTCAACAATTACAAGTGCATACCACTTCCCACCGACTGAGCGTACCCGAGCTGGACCTACAGTGTCCAAATGTAAAAGCTCACCCGGATACGAAGTCATCACCTGAGTCACAGGTGAGTGAGAAGCGGCAACCATTTTCCCATGACGACAGGGATGACAAACTAGATCCTTCTCCATCTTAAGCTTGGGCAATCCTCGGATGAGGTCCATAGAGCTTAACCTGACTAGCAGATCAAAACTCAAGTGACCTAACCTCCTATGCCACTTCCAGAGCTCAGAAGAAGATCTAGCAATCAAACAGCGAGAAGGGCCAAAAGAACTAGAGAAGTCAATTCGAAAAACTTTACCGAAGGGTAAAATCTGACAAACCAAAGACCCTCTAGAATCAACCACAGAAGAATTGCCCTTCTTAAAACGCACTTCCAAACCATCCTCAAGAAGTTGCGAAACAGAAATCAAATTGAAGTTCAAATTCTTAACCAAAGCAACATTCTTTAAAGAGAAATGATCTGAAATGCTAATTGAGCCTATGCCACTTACTTTCCCTTGACCGCTGTTCCCGAATGTGATGTACTCTTTGGAGCTCGGGGGAGTGAGACTGGAAAACCATCTGCGATGTCCCGTCATGTGGCGAGAGCATCCTGAGTCCATGATCCAAACATCCTCCAGTCCCCGGTCCTGCACAATCAGTGTCTGTAAGTGGGAGCAAATGGTCCGGCACCAGGTTTAGCAAAAGAGCTAAACCAGTGTCGAGCCATCTACTCAAAAGATGGAAAGCAAAAACCATCAAAAGAGTTTGGACCAAAACGCGGCTCAAAGCGCGGTCCTCGGTTCTGCCTAACCCTACGGCCACGAGGTCCAGAACCGTAGCCAACTCGGTCTGGAACTCTGCCGGAACGAACACCACCAACTGGAGCACGGGCAAGAAAGCCGTCTCCTCTACCACCACCTACACGACGCGGCCTGGCCTCCAGCCTCTCCCCGCGCCGAGGAACACGCAGTCTACCACCCTACTGGTAGAACTGCTCCTGATCACTACGAGCCCTCTCTGCTCTCTCAACCCGCTTCTTCCTGAAGCAAAACTCCGCAAGATGCCCGTCTCTCTGACAGTACTCACAATGATAGGTAGGCTTCTTGGGATGTGGTTGAGGCTTGGGGTTCTTGGGCTTGGTGGTGATTGGTGTTGTCTTCTTGGGCTGAGAGGGTCCAGGAAGAGAGTCAAGAGAAGTGTGGAGATTTTTGGGCTTTGGAACCCAGATAGGTTTCTTGGGTGGAGCTTTAGGTGGTTCATGGATCACTCCATCATTGGGCTGACAAGCCTGGGAAGACTCAGTGGAGTGAGTCTTGGGATACCTCTGCTCTGGAGTCATTTTACTCCACTCCACTGCCCGGCTAATGGCACTCTCAAAGTCAGCCTTGGTGTAGGTGTAACCTACCCTGATGAGGACATCACTTCACATGATACACACATGGAGTCTCCACCTACAATTCAACTACAAGGACCAATCACACACGCCCGTGCCCGTCGCTTGAACCATGAGGTTAATTCGTTCCTTAGCAACTTTGATTATATTTGTTTGGATGGAATAGGAGAGTTGGAGTTGAAGACGGAGCCGCACGGATGATTTGAAGTCAAGAATTCGCTGGTTCGGACTACATCGACCACCATTCACCAAAATGGGCATAACTTCCTCATACGAAGTCCGATTGGCGCGTTCTTTGACTTTTTGGAAAGCTGAGGAGAAGACGGATCGTTTGCCGTTGGTTTCACCTCATTTGGAGTCTCGAGTCGTCCTGTGTATTTAAAACAGTACTGTGAGACAGAACTGGGCCATGTTGGCCATAATCTGAGTCTGTACGTCTTCTAGCCCACAGCCCAAGTCTGTTTCCCTTCCACAGGCCGCCGCCCTATATATTCTCACGCCAGCCACCTCTAGGGTTAGGTTTTGCTTTGTTGCATCTACACTGTTGTGTTTAGATCCCGCCTCTTGCACCGGACCGATTGGCTGCTGCATTGGCGTTTGTGAAACCTCACTTTATCCTCGTTTGTCTGTGATTTGGCATTCGATTTGTATCCTTCCTGTTCTTGCTTGTGTTCTTGGGTTCGCTTGCAGGAATTAGCCTTCGTGGCGAGGTCAATCGCGTCCTGCGTGGTTGATAACCAACGGAGACAGTGGTGTAACGATTGCAAGGTTTGATCCGCCGGACCGGAGCCTTGGATCGCCAACGTCGAGATTCTCCACCAACCCAAGTTTGCACGGATCGAGTTGTGTTTCTTGGCTATGTTGTCACTTCCCAGGGTATTGAGGTCGACGCGGCAAAGGTAGAAGCCATCAACAGCTGGCCGCAACCCCAAACTATCACACAGGTACGTAGTTTTCTTGGTCTTGCAGGTTTCTACCGGCGTTTTGTGAAAGATTTCAGCACCATAGCCGGTCCTTTACATGAGTTGACCAAGAAGGGAGTTACTTTTACTTGGGAACCAGCACAAGAACAAGCCTTTGCCACACTCAAGGATCGCCTTACACATGCACCTCTACTTCAGTTACCCGACTTCGGTAAGCCTTTTGAGTTAGAATGTGATGCTAGTGGTTTTGGATTAGGAGGTGTGCTGCTGCAAGGAGGTAAACCCGTGGCCTATTTTAGTGAGAAATTACATGGCCCACAGTTGAACTATTCTACCTATGATAAGGAATTATATGCCTTAGTGCGTGTGCTTGAAACTTGGCAACATTACCTTTTGCCTAAGGAGTTTATTATTCATTCGGATCATGAAGCATTGAAGCATATACGTAGTCAAGCAAATCTGAATAAACGACATGCTAAATGGGTAGAATTTATTGAAACTTTTCCATACATCATTAAGCATAAGAAAGGGAAAGATAATGTGATTGCGGATGCTTTGTCTAGACGTTATACATTGCTTTCTCAACTTGATTATAAGATCTTTGGTTTAGAAACATTGAAGGACATGTATGCTACTGATTTGGACTTCAAAGATGCTTTTGCAAATTGTACAGATGACCGTGCTTGGAACAAATATGTGCTGAATAATGGATATCTTTTTCGTGCTAACAAGTTATGTGTGCCGGCTAGCTCTCTTCGCTTGTTGTTATTGCAGGAAGCACATGGTGGTGGTTTGATGGGTCATTTTGGATCAAAGAAAACCGAAGATGTGCTGTCCACACACTTCTATTGGCCTAGGATGAGACGCGATGTTGAGCGCTATGTGGCACGATGCACTACTTGCAATAAAGCTAAGTCCCGTCTAAACTCACATGGTCTTTATATGCCTCTGCCCGTCCCTAGTGTACCTTGGGAGGATATTTCTATGGATTTTGTGTTAGGATTACCCAGAACTAGGAGGGGGAGAGATAGTATTTTTGTGGTGGTAGATCGTTTCTCTAAAATGGCGTATTTTATACCTTGTCACAAGAGCGACGATGCTACAAATGTTGCTGATTTGTTTTTCAGAGAGGTCGTACGCTTGCATCACTACAACAAAACAGAATATTTTCGTCGGCCAAGTTAACTTCCGTCGGCTTTTGGGCAAGCCGACGGAAGTTAAATAACTTCCGTCGGCCTCCCCGAGCCGACGGAAGTTAACTTAACTTCCGTCGGCTTCTGACAGTGGCCGACGGAAGTTAGCGAGGGTTTTTCCGCGGCCGTCCGGATCCCCCTAACTTCCGTCGGCCAGCACTAAAGCCGACGGAAGTTAAGTAACTTCCGTCGGCTTTAATGCTGGCCGACGGAAGTTAGGTCGCCCTTTTCCCAACCGCGCGCGCGTACAGGGAGACCTAACTCCCTGTACGCGCCCACGCAGCCGCCGCCTCCCGCTCCCAGCAACCCGCCGCCGCCTCCCGCCCTCGCCGCCTCCCGCCGCCGCCCGCCCTCGCCGCCTCGGGCGCCGCCGCGCCGCGCCGCGCCGCTGCCCGCCCGGCCGCCGCCGCCCGCCCGCCCGCGGCCGCCCGCCCACGGCCGCCCTCCCGCCTCGGCCGCCGCCGGCCCGCCCGCCGCCCGGCCGGCCGCCTCCCGCCCGGCCGGCCGCCTCGACCGCCGGCCACCGCCTCCTCCCGGCCATCGCCGCCGTCCCGCCCATCGCCAACGCCGTCGACGCCGCCGTCGACGCCGCCAAGGTGCGCCGCTTTAATTAATTTTACTTTCATTTAAAGATGTTAATTTGCAAAAAGTATTAAATTATCTACATATTTATAGTTAACCATATAGTTTAATTTTATGTATGCAATAGTAGTACTATTTAATGTATTAGGATGAATAGATGAGAATTTTAATGTAATAATAGTGTTATTTAATGTATTAGGGTAGATTTTAGTAAAAGCAAGCGGTGACAGTAAATTAAAATCTTTTGGTACATATTATGATTTTGTTGATTGTGATGTTGTATGTATGCTTATGCTTGTGAATACTTATGCTTGTATATATATATACTTTATTATATATATTTCTTTTCGTATCCAATTTTTTATTTGACAACAACGTAGATAGTGTAACGAAACCTATGCGTCACCCGTTTCGGACCAACATGTCTCACACGTGTCATGCGTGTGAGATGTGCAGGTCCGAAATTGTCCCTTTTTGGACAGCCTCAGAGTGGGCGACAGAGCGTGGTTTTATGATGAGTCCTGAGTCCGAATGAGATTTCAGTAACATAACCTTGTTGTTCTCCATTGCACCACTATCAAGCGTGCAATTGGAGAACAGCGGGGTTATGCTGCTGAAATTTCGTTCGGACTCATGGCTCGTCATAAATACCACGTTTTGTCGGTCACTCTTGGGTGGGTTTAGGACCTATCTTTTCCTATAGACCATGGTTGTCACGGCATCGCCTGCGTCGACTAGGCGTCCAGGCGGTCACCGCCGGACGCCATGGTGAATCGCGTCGCCGGTGGGCTCTGCTTCCCCTTGCGTCGTCGGCCGCCCGGCCGCCTCTACTTCCCCTCCGTTGTCCGGAGGCGGAGGCGGGGGGTGGCCACGGTGTGTGTTTGTTGCGAGCCCTTTGATTGAATGAATGTTTTGCATATAGAATGGCTGAGGACGACCGACGGTGGATGTATAGTGGTTGGATGAAAAGTGGAGCTCACACGAGGGAGTGGGTAATCAACGCTGAGAAATTTGTTGATCGTGCATTCGCTTTGACAACAAACACTGGCGCGAGGTGCCCATGCATGAAGTGCAGAAATTCTCGTTGGCAAGACAAGAGGACGTTGTCATTGCATATTTGCAAATATGGTTTCGTGCCAGGTTATGAAGTTTGGTCTTTTCACGGCGAGACAGGCCTTGAAAAAACGGTATTGGTAGTGGAAGAAGAAGATGATAGCGTTGCTGACGATAGGATGGATGAGATGGTTGATGCTATACGACCGGAGTTTGAATCAAACCCCGAGGATCCTCCAACACCGGAGGTTCAAAAGTTTTTCGACATCCTTCGAGCTTCAGAAGAGCCATTGCATGAGCACACCACCGTAAGCGTTCTCGCTTTCGTGACTCGTATTATGGCTATTAAGTCAAAATTTGCATTTTCAAACAATTGTTATACGGAGCTCTTGAATCTGATCAGCGATATCCTTCCTAAGAACCATAAGGTGCCGAAAGACATGTATCAGTCAAAGAAAATGCTTTCTGCTCTCGGTATGGAGTATGAGAAGATTGATGTGTGCCGAGATAATTGTATGCTGTTCTGGAAAGAACATAGTAATGAGGTGAAATGCTTAAAATGTGGTAAACCGAGATTCGTAGAGGTCGTAAATGAAGACGGAGAGAAGGTGACGACAGAGGTTGCTCATAAGCAACTTCGTTACATGCCTCTTACACCTCGGGTGAAACGATTGTTTCTATCAAAGAAAACCGCTAGACATATGCGATGGCATAAAGAAGGTGTACGTGAGAATAATGAAGTAATGGTGCACCCATCTGATGGTGCGGCATGGAAGGCTCTAGATGATTTTGATGCAGACTTTGCTAGTGATGCAAGGAATGTTCGCATCGGGTTGGCAACTGATGGATTCACGCCTTTCAATGTAACGGCATCGTCGTACTCTTGTTGGCCCGTGTTTGCTATTCCATACAACCTTCCACCTTCATTTTGTATGAAATATGAATTTATGTTCCTGTGTCTCATTATACCCGGTCCAGATCATCCTGGAACACGACTAAACGTGATGTTGAAGCCCTTAATTGAAGAGTTGAAACAATTGTGGAAAGGAGTTGAAGCATATGACTATGACCAGAAACAAAAATTCAATCTTCGAGTTGCGTATCTGTGGTCGGTCCACGATTTTCCGGCATACGGTATTTTTTCTGGTTGGAGTTGTCATGGAAGGTTGACATGCCCGATATGTGCAAAGGACACAGATTGTTTCCGTCTGAACTTCGGGGGAAAGATTTGTTACTTTGATTGCCATAGATGCTTTTTGCCCATGAATCACCCATTTAGGTTACAGAGGAACAATTTCAAGAAGGACAGCATTGTTGTAAAGGGACCACCAAGGCGTTTAAATGGTACAGAAATCGCTGATATGATGAATGAGTTGGTCCTTAATGAAAATGAGGATGGATTTGTAGGATTCGGAACCGAACATAATTGGACTCACATATGTGGTTTATGGGAACTGCCGTACGTCAAATCACTAATTCTGATGCACAACATTGACGTTATGCATCAGGAACGTAATGTTGGTGAAAGCATTATAAGTACATGTATGGATTTTACTGACAGGACAAAAGATAATGTAAAGGCGAGAAGAGATTTAGCTGAGATTTGTAATCGACCAACCCTTGAGTTGACGAATAGTGGTGGCAAGCCACGTGCCCCATTTTGTTTAAAACCTAAAGAAAAAAAACAAGTAATGAGGTGGTTGAAAAATTTGAAATTCCCAGATGGTTACGCCGCAGGATTTAGAAGAGCTGTGAACTTGAAGACAGGGAAATTAAATGGATTGAAAAGTCACGATTACCACATAATAATGGAAAGACTCCTTCCTGTAATGTTTCGTGGGTACCTGAATGATGATGTGTGGAAGGCGTTAGCTGAGCTGAGCCATTTTTATAGACAACTTTGTGCGAAAGAAATTAAGAAAGATATGATGGAGATGCTAGAGAAAGAGATCCCGGTACTTTTATGTAAACTGGATGAAACCCCGGAGATGGTTCGGATGAGGGAGGACATGAGGCGGCGCGACGAGCACTACAAGAAACAACAAGAGTACTATACCGCCTGCTTAGCACAACAGCAGGCGATGATCCAAGTAAGCTTACTTTAGAGTGTTGCAGTTCAAAAGTATTCAGAAATAGGTTTAGAACTAACTGATTACATTACAACATGTGTAGCAACTAGCCCAGCAAAACAGTGGATTTGACATGTCCATTTTCCAACCACTACCTCCCCCGCCACCACCACTATCTCCTACATCACCTGAGGTACCTCCTAAACACTTAAGTTAGCGTTTAGAAGGGTAGTTGAGTTCGTTTCTAATTTTGTCTATTTCTTCAGTGTTTCCGTACGCCTGGTCAAGATGGAGCCTCCGGGGCAAATGTGGACGAAGCGGGAGGCAGCGGCGGCGCCCATGACCCAAATGTGGGCGATCAGTGAGTATATGGACAAAATGACTTTGTATGTGGCTCTCGCTGTGTTTTGTGAATTTGTATGTGAGTTTGGATGTTATATGTGAATTCAGATGTTTACTGTGACTTTGGATATGAATTCAGTTATATTATGTGATTTTGGATGTGATGTGTGAAGTGTGGATGTGATTTTGGATGTGAGATGTGGTTTTGGATGTTATATGTGAAGTTTGAATGTGATTTTGGATGTGAAATGTGATTTTGGATGTGTATGATGAATGTATGTGAAATTGTGGTTGGATGTGAGTGTGAGTAGGGGAACCAGGAAAAAATAAAAAAAAATACCAGGTAACTTCCGTCGGCTTTGACCATAGCCGACGGAAGTTAGCTGGTTTCGGCCACGTGGGCAGAAAGGCTAACTTCCGTCGGCTATGGTCAAAGCCGACGGAAGTTAGCTGCCCCTAACTTCCGTCGGCCAGCCTGGCCGACGGAAGTTAAAGCCCCCCTGGTGACGTGGCAGTGTTCGGCGCTAACTTCCGTCGGCCACGTCAAGCCGACGGAAGTTAGCTAACTTCCGTCGGCCGCCGACGGAAGTTAGCTAACTTCCGTCGCCGCGCTTCCGTCGGCCAAAGGCCGACGGAAGATAGCGTTTTGCCGACGGAAGTTGGCTTCTTCCGTCGGGAAAGGGCTAACTTCCGTCGGCTTTGGCCGACGGAAGTTGCATGTTTTGTTGTAGTGCATGGAGTTCCCAATACCATCGTTTCAGATCGTGATGCCAAATTCTTAAGTCATTTTTGGAGGACGTTGTGGCATAAGTTGGGGACGAAGCTGCTGTTTTCTACTACTTGTCACCCCCAAACGGATGGACAAACGGAGGTTGTCAACCGCACATTATCCACCATGTTGAGGGCTGTTTTGAAGACCAACTTGAAGCTCTGGGAAGAGTGTCTACCTCATATTGAGTTTGCATATAATAGGTCAGTACACTCCACTACTAAGGTAAGTCCGTTTCAAGTGGTCTATGGCTTTAATCCGCGTGCTCCTATTGATTTGCTGCCATTACCACCATCTGAAAACTTGAATTTTGATGCTACTACACGTGCTGAATTATTACTTAAGATGCATGAAACTACTAAAGCAAACATAGAGAAAATGAATGAGAAATATCGTGCTTATGGTAGTAAGGGTAGAAAAGAGATAACATTTGAACCAGGTGATCTTGTTTGGTTGCACTTGCGCAAGGATCGTTTTCCTGATTTACGAAAGTCTAAATTGATGCCCCGTGCTGATGGTCCTTTCCGTGTGCTTGAGAAGATAAATGACAATGCATATAAGCTTGAGTTGCCTGCAGCTTTTGGGGTTAGTCCCACATTTAACATTTCAGATTTAAAACCCTATTTGGGAGATGATGATGAGCTTGAGTCGAGGACGACTCCAATTCAAGAGGGGGAGGATGATGAGGACATCACTTCACATGATACACACATGGAGCCTCCACCTACAATTCAACTACAAGGACCAATCACACGCGCCCGTGCCCGTCGCTTGAACCATGAGGTTAATTCGTTCCTTAGCAACTTTGATTATATTTGTTTGGATGGGATGCTACTGAATACTAGTGATATTTTGTTGCTTAGGAACATGGGAGATGGAATAGGAGAGTTGGAGTTGAAGACGGAGCCGCACGGATGATTTGAAGTCAAGAATTCGCTGGTTCGGACTACATCGACCACCATTCACCAAAATGGGCATAACTTCCTCATACGAAGTCCGATTGGCGCGTTCTTTGACTTTTTGGAAAGCTGAGGAGAAGACGGATCGTTTGCCGTTGGTTTCACCTCATTTGGAGTCTCGAGTCGTCCTGTGTATTTAAAACAGTACTGTGAGACAGAACTGGGCCATGTTGGCCATAATCTGAGTCTGTACGTCTTCTAGCCCACAGCCCAAGTCTGTCTCCCTTCCACAGGCCGCCGCCCTATATATTCTCACGCCAGCCACCTCTAGGGTTAGGTTTTGCTTTGTTGCATCTACACTGTTGTGTTTAGATCCCGCCTCTTGCACCGGACCGATTGGCTGCTGCATTGGCGTTTGTGAAACCTCACTTTATCCTCGTTTGTCTGTGATTTGGCATTCGATTTGTATCCTTCCTGTTCTTGCTTGTGTTCTTGGGTTCGCTTGCAGGAATTAGCCTTCGTGGCGAGGTCAACCGCGTCCTGCGTGGTTGATAACCAACGGAGACAGTGGTGTAACGATTGCAAGGTTTTGATCCGCCGGACCGGAGCCTTGGATCGCCAACGTCGAGATTCTCCACCAACCCAAGTTTATCCCTTACCTAGCGGAAGATCGGGACCACTCCCCCATCAGCTGGTATCAGAGCTCAGATTTCCCGTTAGGTAATTTCGATCTACTTTTGTTTTTACCCAGAGTCCAGAAAACCGCACCAAAAAAATTCCCCACCGAGAACCCCTTTGTGCCTTGCGATTTTAATTTCAGTTTTAACTTTGTTGAGTTCGTGTTCTTGGTCGAGTCTTGTTGCTGGTTTAGTCATCCCTCTGTGTCGTTTGAGTAGTAGTTGTTCTTGTGTCTCAAAAAAAAAATTCCCCACCGAAACCCCCCCCCCCCCTTCCGCAACCCTACTTTGTTTTCCACATTGACTCTTTGTGACCCCCCTTCGGTAAAACAAGCATAACTTTTCGCTCGTTTGGCAGAAAAATCTGAAATTTTTTGAGCGTGTTCCTGACCCAATTTGGAGGGTACCCTAATCGCCAAAATCGCCAAAAAAAATCGGGAAGATAAAGAAAAAAATTGGATAAAGTTTTTGCTCGCCGGACAGCGAACTTGTTTGAATTTTTGCAAGCCACATCCCACCTCAGTTGTAGGTGCCAATTTTTGTGGTTACTCCTCTGGTCATCCTTGTTTCAAAAAAAAATAGAGTGAAAAAAAAAGGAAAAAAAAAAGAGAAACAGTCCTGTTAGTTGCTTGTCCGAACTCTTGTCCGAACTCCTGTCCGAACTCTTGTCCGATCTGAGGCATTCTTTGGCTGTTTGTTGCTTGTACGATCTCTTGTCTGAACCTTTGTCCGAACTCTTGTCCGATCCGAACAGCAGCAGAAAAAAAAATTTTGCACATACCCTTGTCCGATCACTTGTCCGATCCCTTGTCCGATCTATAGAGACCTGTTTTTGCTTCCTTTTTTTGATTTTTGGGCACATAGTTTCCCTCTGTTACTTGAACTTTCACTTTGGGAGCACTACGGTCAGCAACTTTGACGAGTACTAGGGAATACTTATTGAACTTGGTTTAACTGTTAATATTATCGCTAATCCTTGCTACTCACTTTGCCTTCCAAGCTACACCTTTCTCTTGGTCAGGACAGGATCATTTCTTGCAATTGTACACCACCCTCCACTTGGTTCATCACCTGTAGGCCGGTGACCTCACTGCGGCGTGGTAAGAACACTTGCAAGCGTGGGTAAGGTGCTCGACGAATTGCTTCCACCACACACCCAACACCCCACCGAGCTGTTTTCCACCAGGATTATTCTTTGTTGTTTTGTCTTTCACTAACATGGCAGATAACAGCGGCACCCCTCCATCTGATTTTAATGAATGTGTCTCACGACGTGCTCTACTAGAGTCTCAGCGGCAGACCCAACATTCCATCGAACGTCTCGCACGTGCTGTGGCTGACCTAGTAGACCGGATGACTGCCTTGGAAACACGATTGCCTGCTGCACGAGCCAACGATGAACATGTTGAAGAGGAAGACGATCATATTGAAGATGAAGACGACCTATCCTATGCCGGAAACAATGCCATTGACCCTGACGAGGCTGCACGTCATCGCTTTCAGTTCAACCGTCAAGGTATGGGCGGCCACCGCAACCGCCCTCCACGAGGTAACAATGACAACCACAGGAACAATGATCCCTACTCTAAGGTAAAATTTTCAGTACCTCCTTTTGTTGGCACCTATGATCCAGATGCATATTTAGATTGGGAGATGTCAGTCGAACAAAAATTTAATGCTCACATGGTTCCTGCTATCCACCGTGTGCGTTTAGCTACTAGTGACTTCACTGGGTATGCTCTTCTTTGGTGGACTGAAATAGTTCAGGTTGGAAATGAACCACAAACTTGGGATATGTTAAAACGGCAAATGCGTGGTAGATGGGTCCCTCCTTCATATAAACGTGATTTGAGAAAAAAATTGCAGCGCCTAAACCAAGGAAATAAATCTGTAGAGGAGTATTATCAGGAGTTGCAAATAGGTTGCATGCGTGCTGAAATTGAGGAGGACAATGAGGATAAAATGGCCCGTTTTTATGGTGGTTTAAGACGTGAAATTCAGGATATCATTGATTATAAAGAATACAATACTATCACTCGTCTTTTCCACCTTGCTATGCTTGCAGAAAAAGAATTGCAGGGTCGCCAACAACCACAACGCAGCATGAGGACCAACATTGGTGGTGCTACTTCACGCTCAAGTGGGCAGCAGCAACGACCACCCGCACCCCCTTCTCGACCGGCGGCTACATCAGCACCTTCTACATCTACAGCCCAGGTTGAGAGTTCCAAGACTGCAGCATCCAAGGCGCCAGCCAAGCCCACCTCCTCGGCAGCCTCTACTGCACGTTCTGCAGCGATGCAGTGTCACAGATGCAAAGGACTTGGCCACGTTATGAAGGACTGCCCTAGTCAGCGGGCTTATATTGCTACGGAAGAAGGTGGCTATGTAAGTACTAGTGATGTTGAAGATGAATATGCACTTGCTGCTAACATTGCAGGAGATGATGATACATCCGTTGATGACGCTGTTTTTACATCGGATACCTATGCCGACCATGAAGCACTCATTGTACAACGTGTTTTAAGCACTCACATGGAGCAGGACGACCGGGCACAACGGAACAATCTGTTTCAGACCTTCTTCCTCGTCAATGACCGCCGTGTACGTGTCATCATCGACAGTGGTAGTTGCAACAATTTGGTGAGCCTCGACATGGTAACGAAGCTTCAACTTCCCACACGTGCGCATCCACACCCTTACCATGTGCAGTGGTTCAACAATAGCGGTAAGGTCAAGGTAACACAAACTGCTCACATCAAATTTGCCATTGGTACATACTTAGGAGTTGCTGATTTTGATGTAGTACCAATGCAAGCATGTTCACTGTTACTTGGTAGACCTTGAGAGTATGATACTGATGCTACACACCATGGTAGGAGCAATAAGTATACGTTTATGAACAACGAAAAGAAAGTTACATTGCTTCCTATGACTCCTGCTGAAATTGTAAAATTTGAACAAGAAAAACATGCTAGGGATGCACAAAAGGGCAAACAACCTTCTGAAAATCAGCAAGTAGCTAAGACGCTTTTGAGGCAACAGAAAGATAAAATTGCTTCTCCTTCTTCATCACAAGTTATTAATCTGAAAGGACATGTCATGCTTGCAACTAAAACTGACCTTGCTGAAATTTGTGATGATACTCCCTTGCTATACGGCTTGATTTGCACAAACGTGTTGTTTTCACTTGCGAACATTCCTAGCACTGTTCCTGTTGCAGTCACTGACCTTTTGCAGGAGTTTAATGATGTTTTTCCTGCTGAGATACCACCCGGGCTGCCACCGATACGCGGCATCGAGCACCAAATTGATTTGGTCCCGGGAGCGTCTCTCCCTAATCGTGCAGCGTACCGTACCAATCCGGAGGAGACAAAAGAAATTGAGCGCCAAGTACAGGACCTTCTTGATCGTGGGTACGTCCGTGAAAGCCTTAGTCCTTGTGCAGTACCCGTTCTTTTGGTACCTAAGAAAGATGGTAGTTGGCGCATGTGTGTTGATTGTCGTGCTATTAATAATATCACCATTTGATATCGACACCCTATTCCTAGATTGGATGACATGCTTGATGAGCTTAGTGGTGCCATTATCTTTTCTAAGATCGATCTCCGTAGTGGCTACCACCAAATTCGCATGAAACTAGGTGATGAATGGAAAACTGCTTTTAAAACAAAATTTGGATTATATGAGTGGCTTGTCATGCCTTTTGGACTTACTAATGCACCTAGTACCTTCATGCGCTTGATGAATGAAGTCCTACGGCACTTTATAGGACGCTTTGTGGTTGTATACTTTGATGATATCTTGGTTTATAGCAAGTCTCTCACTGAACATGTTGAACACCTACGTGCTGTTTTTTTTGCCCTCCGTGAAGCTAGAATGTTTGGTAACCTTGAGAAGTGCACGTTTTGCACGGATCGAGTTGTGTTTCTTGGCTATGTTGTCACTTCCCAGGGTATTGAGGTCGACGCGGCAAAGGTAGAAGCCATCAACAGCTGGCCGCAACCCCAAACTATCACACAGGTACGTAGTTTTCTTGGTCTTGCAGGTTTCTACCGGCGTTTTGTGAAAGATTTCAGCACCATAGCCGGTCCTTTACATGAGTTGACCAAGAAGGGAGTTACTTTTACTTGGGAACCAGCACAAGAACAAGCCTTTGCCACACTCAAGGATCGCCTTACACATGCACCTCTACTTCAGTTACCCGACTTCGGTAAGCCTTTTGAGTTAGAATGTGATGCTAGTGGTTTTGGATTAGGAGGTGTGCTGCTGCAAGGAGGTAAACCCGTGGCCTATTTTAGTGAGAAATTACATGGCCCACAGTTGAACTATTCTACCTATGATAAGGAATTATATGCCTTAGTGCGTGTGCTTGAAACTTGGCAACATTACCTTTTGCCTAAGGAGTTTATTATTCATTCGGATCATGAAGCATTGAAGCATATACGTAGTCAAGCAAATCTGAATAAACGACATGCTAAATGGGTAGAATTTATTGAAACTTTTCCATACATCATTAAGCATAAGAAAGGGAAAGATAATGTGATTGCGGATGCTTTGTCTAGACGTTATACATTGCTTTCTCAACTTGATTATAAGATCTTTGGTTTAGAAACATTGAAGGACATGTATGCTACTGATTTGGACTTCAAAGATGCTTTTGCAAATTGTACAGATGACCGTGCTTGGAACAAATATGTGCTGAATAATGGATATCTTTTTCGTGCTAACAAGTTATGTGTGCCGGCTAGCTCTCTTCGCTTGTTGTTATTGCAGGAAGCACATGGTGGTGGTTTGATGGGTCATTTTGGATCAAAGAAAACCGAAGATGTGCTGTCCACACACTTCTATTGGCCTAGGATGAGACGCGATGTTGAGCGCTATGTGGCACGATGCACTACTTGCAATAAAGCTAAGTCCCGTCTAAACTCACATGGTCTTTATATGCCTCTGCCCGTCCCTAGTGTACCTTGGGAGGATATTTCTATGGATTTTGTGTTAGGATTACCCAGAACTAGGAGGGGGAGAGATAGTATTTTTGTGGTGGTAGATCGTTTCTCTAAAATGGCGTATTTTATACCTTGTCACAAGAGCGACGATGCTACAAATGTTGCTGATTTGTTTTTCAGAGAGGTCGTACGCTTGCATGGAGTTCCCAATACCATCGTTTCAGATCGTGATGCCAAATTCTTAAGTCATTTTTGGAGGACGTTGTGGCATAAGTTGGGGACGAAGCTGCTGTTTTCTACTACTTGTCACCCCCAAACGGATGGACAAACGGAGGTTGTCAACCGCACATTATCCACCATGTTGAGGGCTGTTTTGAAGACCAACTTGAAGCTCTGGGAAGAGTGTCTACCTCATATTGAGTTTGCATATAATAGGTCAGTACACTCCACTACTAAGGTAAGTCCGTTTCAAGTGGTCTATGGCTTTAATCCACGTGCTCCTATTGATTTGCTGCCATTACCACCATCTGAAAACTTGAATTTTGATGCTACTACACGTGCTGAATTATTACTTAAGATGCATGAAACTACTAAAGCAAACATAGAGAAAATGAATGAGAAATATCGTGCTTATGGTAGTAAGGGTAGAAAAGAGATAACATTTGAACCAGGTGATCTTGTTTGGTTGCACTTGCGCAAGGATCGTTTTCCTGATTTACGAAAGTCTAAATTGATGCCCCGTGCTGATGGTCCTTTCCGTGTGCTTGAGAAGATAAATGACAATGCATATAAGCTTGAGTTGCCTGCAGCTTTTGGGGTTAGTCCCACATTTAACATTTCAGATTTAAAACCCTATTTGGGAGATGATGATGAGCTTGAGTCGAGGACGACTCCAATTCAAGAGGGGGAGGATGATGAGGACATCACTTCACATGATACACACATGGAGCCTCCACCTACAATTCAACTACAAGGACCAATCACACGCGCCCGTGCCCGTCGCTTGAACCATGAGGTTAATTCGTTCCTTAGCAACTTTGATTATATTTGTTTGGATGGGATGCTACTGAATACTAGTGATATTTTGTTGCTTAGGAACATGGGAGATGGAATAGGAGAGTTGGAGTTGAAGACGGAGCCGCACGGATGATTTGAAGTCAAGAATTCGCTGGTTCGGACTACATCGACCACCATTCACCAAAATGGGCATAACTTCCTCATACGAAGTCCGATTGGCGCGTTCTTTGACTTTTTGGAAAGCTGAGGAGAAGACGGATCGTTTGCCGTTGGTTTCACCTCATTTGGAGTCTCGAGTCGTCCTGTGTATTTAAAACAGTACTGTGAGACAGAACTGGGCCATGTTGGCCATAATCTGAGTCTGTACGTCTTCTAGCCCACAGCCCAAGTCTGTTTCCCTTCCACAGGCCGCCGCCCTATATATTCTCACGCCAGCCACCTCTAGGGTTAGGTTTTGCTTTGTTGCATCTACACTGTTGTGTTTAGATCCCGCCTCTTGCACCGGACCGATTGGCTGCTGCATTGGCGTTTGTGAAACCTCACTTTATCCTCGTTTGTCTGTGATTTGGCATTCGATTTGTATCCTTCCTGTTCTTGCTTGTGTTCTTGGGTTCGCTTGCAGGAATTAGCCTTCGTGGCGAGGTCAATCGCGTCCTGCGTGGTTGATAACCAACGGAGACAGTGGTGTAACGATTGCAAGGTTTTGATCCGCCGGACCGGAGCCTTGGATCGCCAACGTCGAGATTCTCCACCAACCCAAGTTTATCCCTTACCTAGCGGAAGATCGGGACCACTCCCCCATCATACCCCAAACCCATCCTGCCTCTTGAACTGCTGGATCATCATGGCGAGCTGTGGCTCTCTGGCACTGATCCAACTCAGAATAGACCGGAGGTAAAAGTTCTCATTCTGAGAATCAGCTAGCTCCTCTCTCAAGGAAGCTAGTACCTCCACCTGAGACAAGCAGGTCTCACACTCACTATCTACTTGAACAGACTTTTCGGCTTTCAGCTTAATTAATTCCATTCTAAGAGACAGGCAGTTCTCACAGACAGTAGGTGGAACTGACAGTGTCTCTAGCTCTAGCCTAGTCTGCGCAAGCTCAGCTCTCAACCTCTCTAAATCACCCAAATGCTCATCGCCCTTGGATTTCAGCTCAGCTAAGACAGCTAGATGAGATGGGCAATCAACACAGGGTGCGACGACAGTGGCTTGAGCACCTTTCAGCTCCAGCTGAGCGCTTTCAAGCTCAGTGGCCAAAGCGTCCCTCTCATCAACCCTTTCTGTGTACCTGGACTTCAAAGTCGACAGGTCACACAGAAGCACCTCACACTTCGGGCACTCACTGCTATTACCCAAGCAAGGGGAAGAAGATAGACTCTCAATTCTGCCGTTGGCCACGGCAAGCTCACTCTCTAACTCGTCTATCCTTTTCTTAGCCCCCCTAAGCAGTTTCTCCCGATACTTCAACTCCTGACGATTGTTCTCAAGTAAATCAACAATTTCACGCTCATAAGATGATACCTTGCTGTCGTCGTCGTCGGAGTCGTCGGAGGAGCTCTTTTCTTCTCTATCCCCAAGAGCCATTGAACAGAAGCTCTTGCGGGATCTTCAGCGCTGGTGTGAGCGGCTCTTCGGCTTGTCTTCGAAGGCCATGAAGCAAAGGCCCGCCAGATCGTCCTTGTCCTTCCCCTTCCTGACGGCGATCTCCTCATCGCTTGAGCTCGATGAAGAGGAAGAAGACGTGGACTGCTTGGAGTAGCTTTTCTCCATCTCGGCGAAGAAGGCCTTGTCGTGCTTCTTGTTCTCTCGCCGATAGTCCTTCAGGGCCTTCTTGAAGAAACGAGTCTTCGGCTTGCTCTTGTTGAAGGAAGAGCTGTCGTGCTTGCCGGAGTCGTGGAAGCCACCACCGGTGCCCTTCTTGTGTCCATTGCGCTTGGGGCAGTCAGCGATGAAATGTCCTGGATCACCACATTCAAAGCATCCGGATTTTGTGCCGTGTCTTTTGAACATTCTTTTATCATAGACACGACGCACCCGGTTGTTAAAAAGACACAAATCATCATCTCCCAACAACTCAAGCTGGTCCTCAGTGATAGACATCAAAGAGAACCCAGCACAGCTCACAGCTGAGGGATCAACAGAAGGTGTAGCAAGGGCCAGGGATTTTGATCCAGAACCAGTGAGATTTGATCTCAACTGGATATCTACCTCAGTGGCCTTCAGCTTGCTAAATAACTCAGAAATGGTCAAGGTATCGTAAGAAGTACTCTCAATGATAGAGGATACCTTGATCTCCCAGATCTTTGGGTCCAAGGTATGGAGAACCTTGAGCGCCTGCTCATGATCTGAGACTAACTGAGCACCCTCAGCCTTGTTGTCCCGAAGCTTGTTAATGATCGACTGAAAGCGACCAAACAAAGCCTCAACAGATTCACCCGGCTTCTGTGTGAAATTCTCATATTCACGCCGGTAGGTCTGATAGAGCCGAGCCTTGACCTGTGCTGTTCCCTCATGGTGTGCCTTGAGGGTAGCCCAGATCTCTCTCGCAGTGGAGAGATGACTCACACGCTCAAACTCAGTGGGACCTAAACCAGAAAACAAAATGTTTACAGCCTTACTGTTGCTCAGATGCTGAGCAATGATTTCAGCAGTACCTTGCTCAGTAACTGGCAAAACGACAAACGTGGTGTGAACGCAAATGTCCCATATGTCCGAACCCTGGCTCATGAGATAGGCTCGCATGCGAGTCTTCCAATAATTATAGCCATAGGCTTCCAAGGACGGGACCTTGCTAGGAGACGTCATGGTCACTACCGGGGTTTAGAACCGGTTAAGGTATGGAAAAACCCTAACCAAGCTCTGATACCACTTGTAGGACCGAAAGTAGCGACCAGAGGGGGGGTGAATGGGCACCTTAAAAAATTCTTTCGAATCAATGGCCTGGTCCCAATACCCAACACACCTCAACAGACTACGCAGCAGAAAATAAACAGAAGGCCTAAGTCTAACGGTTTCTAACCTAGAAGCAACTGATGATAAACAGTGAAAAACTAAGGTAGTGCAACTAGGCAGATAAACAAGGTGTAACAGGCCTAAACTTCTCAATGAAATGATCTAAGAATGTGTAAGATGAAAAGAGAAGTTACTGTCCAAATTTGTCTCCTGTTCGGAACTTGGCGAAGCCCCCTTCGCACGTCGAGGTCTGCTTCAGAGGTTGGTGACGGAGCCTGTCCGAGATGTCGAAAGTGTCACGGTCCAGTCTAGTTCAAAGTGGCAGGTAGCGGAGTATATTTCGGAGCGAAGTATGACAGTGCCGGAGCCTGGTTCGAAGTATGCACTTCGAAGACAAGACTTCGAACACAGCTTCGAACCGAAAGCTTTGAAGCAAAACCTTCGAACAGAAAGCTTCGGTCACAACACACAAACGGACAACCTTCGAACAAAGAAGCGAAGCCTGTCACACGACAGAAAACAAAGTCCGAAGCCAATGCTCTACCTTCGAAAAGAGCAAGCTCCGAACAGAGAGGCGAAGGGTGATACGCCACACAGAAGATAGTGCGAAGCTTAGCGGAGCTACAAGCTTCGGACCCAACTTCGAAACTTGTCGAAGTATAGACTTCGAACAGATAGAGCCGAAGCCCCTTCGCACTGTTGTTCGAAGTATGCGATGCTATCCGTTCACAAAAATACTTCGAAGCATATCAACACAGACCGCACACCGAAAATCGAAGATTGAGCGAAGCCTTCGAAGATGCTAAGTCGAACCCTGTCTCACGGAGCTGAGGGGCTTCGAACAGAGAAGGACTTCGCCAGAGACACAGCCAGAAAAGATAATAGACCCTGTCAGCTTCGATCAAAAAGCTGTGCAGTAGAAGGTGAAAAGCTGCACAGAACACTGTAGCTGCAGGGAAGTAGTACTACTTGCAACAGCAAGAACTAGTACTACTAGAATGAAGAACACACCCAGCCGAAGCCTCCAAAGCCTCAAAAATCATGGGAAAACTTGCTATGCTAATGAAATGCAGCCATTTAAAAACTTTTGCAGATGCAACACACAAAGAAATAGGGCATTTACTGCAACATTAAAAGCAAAGCATTAAACACAGGAGCAAATGCTTCCTGGCGGCGCAAGCAGGGAACCAAGAGAGGAGAGAGGCAATGCAAGAGACAAAAAGTGACCCAAAAGAGTGGATTTGATTTCAGCACAAAGGGGTAGACCAAACCCTAGGGATTGGGGTCCTATTTATAGGCAGCCCAACACTAGGAATATTCTACCAGCCCCTTAGGGTTTTTACAGACTCAAAAATAAAGGAAAAGACTCTACTGCCCTTAGGAATTTTTACAGACACAACTGACTGACTGTGGGCCTAGAGTTACAGATGACTTATCCGGAAGCTCAGCTTTTGTAGCGACTACGGCTTCTCTTCTGGACAGTCGGATACAGAATCAACGGTTGTCAGTTTTGCGCCGAAACTGACAAAGCCTCCACCGGCTTTGCACCAGGTACCCGGATTGGGCCGGCCCGACTCCGCAGCTCTCTCAGCCCGGCAATCGCTCACCGCCCGTGTACCTGAGTCAGTCCTGGTCAATAGCCCAGTGGGTCTTCTACTGCTTCTGGCCCATGCACCCGGATTGGGCCAGCCCGACTTCGCAGCCTCCTCTGCCCGACAGTCGCTTGCTGCCCGTGTACCTGAGTCACACGCGGCCCATGAAACAGCAGATCTCCTCTCTTCTTCAGGCCTCTTTGACTATTGTTGACAATGACTCATCACTTCTGGAGCCATGAGGCCCACGCTATTTAGCATGGCTCCTCATTGGGGGTCCAAAGGCTGTCCATGGCCATACTCCATCCTCTGGGCTACAAAGGTAATTATGGTGTGCTATAGCCCCGAACTGGTTCAACATCCCTCGGCCGAAGATAGCGTTGTAAGCGTATGGGGCGTCAACCACGTCGAAGATCACCTCTTCTACTCGGGCCAAAGGCCCCTCTCCGAAGGCAACCTCGAGGCCTATTTGGCCGAGGGCATCGAGAGGTGGTCCTGAGAACCCTTGAAGCGGCCGGGCTGCTGGAAGTAGATGCTTCCGAGGTATGCACATCTGATCGAAGGCCTGGGCAAAGAGTATGTCCGCGGAACTCCCACCATCTACCAGGATTCTTCGGACCTCCACTCCTGCTATATCAGCAGAAATGACCAATGGGTCAGCATGGGGGAACTTCACCCCCGCAGCATCACTGGCAGTAAACGAGATGGGCACGTGGGACCACTCTGGCATCTCTTCGGCGGAACTCGAGGTCCCAATGTGCCCGACCTCGCGGACGTACTCACGTTGCTGTCTTTTGGACATGCTTCTAAGGGTCCCCCCTCCGGAGATGGGCAGGACTACTCTCTTGCCGCGGTCCTGCGGGTCTTCTTGCTTTGGTGGTGGCATAATATCGGCCACCGGCAGCCGCATGGGGGCTTCAGGGGCACCGCCTCGGGCCACAGCTTGTACAGGCTCCGAGCGTGCTGATGGTGGGGCCCGATCCGATGTACACCGACCGGTACTTCATTCAAGGAAGTCGCCCCGAAGGGCCAACACTGCCTTGCAATCCTTCGTGTTAAGGCTTCTATTGTCGCCATGCACGCAACAGAAAAAACTTTGGCACCTGCCAGGCACCCTTTCTTGAGGCTTTGGCGGCCCGGCCTTGAAATTCTTCACCTGCTGGAAATTGGCAGGTGCCTTCGGAGCAGAAGGTGCAATGTTTAGCACCTCCGAACGAAAATGCTTCTTTCCCCGCTTGTACTCGTTGAAGCGGTTGTCTTGTGGAGATTGTAGAGGAGCGGAGGCTTCGGGTTCCCTTTTGACTTCTCGGAGGGTGGGCGATGGTGCTTCAGCTCGCCGAAGACAGCCTTCCTCCGCCTTGGCATACTGTTCGAAGTATGCCATTAGCTGCGCCACAGACGTCACCGGCTTCCAATGGAGTTTGCTGAGGAGGTCGGGGTTTAGCACCCCTTCGCGGGCAGCGTCGACTACCGAAGAGGTAGACAGGCCCTTAATCTGTGATTTGGTGTGGGCGAAGCGCGTGAAGTACTCCGGGAGTGTTTCTCCCACCCGCTGCTTCACCTGGAACAAGCTTCCTATGGACATCGGGGCCACGAAGGTGCCTTGGAAGTTGCTCACAAATTTCTTCTTCAGCTGCTCCCAGGAACTGATCGATCCTGGCTTTAGGGACCAGAACCAGCGGAGTGCCACACCTTCGAGGGCGAGGGGGAAGCATTTTGCCATAGTGCTTCGCACCCCTCCACTCGCTTCTATTGCTAGGGCGTAAGAGCGGGCGAACTCTCCGGGGTCCGACCCTCCGGAGTACTTATGCAGTTTCGAGGCCTTGAATCTGGGGTCGAAAAGCACTCTCTGCAAATCCGAATGTAGTGGAGACTCGTTATCGAAGGATGCATTCTCGGCTTCCTCCGGGACTTGGATAACTTCTGGGGGATTGTGGGTACCACCGTCTTGAGGCCCTCCTGGAGTTTCGGTGGAAGCTTGAGTGCGGAGGCGATCGGCGGCCTCTTGCCTCCACCTGGATACCTCCTCCTGAAGCCTGGCTAGTTGCGTAGCCTCGGTTTTGGGTGGGCCTTCGCCTTCGTCGAAGGGCACTTCCGGGTCTCGGGAGCTGACGTAGTCAGTCTGAAACACCGTAGGAGGAGCCAGAGGGCCCCGGGGCGCTCGACGCCCAGCAGTCTCGGCAGGAATCGCTGGATTAGCCGAGGGTCCGGCTCCTGTGGTCCGAGGGGACCACAGGAGAGGACCCGAAGCCTGACTTCTCTTCGGAGGCATAGCTAGCCACGAAGAGGTCTTGGAGACGGAGGACTTCAAACGACCCGAGGGGTCGAGTGAAGGCCTTCGGGCTGCACTAAGAAGCCCTTAACTGAAGGGTGCGCGGAATCTTGAGACTCCGAGGCTCCCTCCGTAAGTACTCTTCAAAGTGCAGTCAGCAGTAGAGAACAAGCTTTTAGAACTTGGTTCCCCACGGACGGCGCCAACTGTTGGCGCAAATGTTACGCCAACAGGTTCTCTGAGATCAAGAACGGACAAACAGGGAGTTTGTGCTTTAGGACTACTTTGAGCCTCCGAACTAGATAGTAATTCAAGTGGTCCGAAGGAGTGTAATGAATAACTTGTTCTGGATCCCCTTTTACAAGGTACAAAGGGGGGTATTTATAGGGGGAAAGCATAAGGAAAAGACCTATTTGCCCCTAGATTACAACCGACATAGTGGAAACTATTCGGTACCATAAACAAGGTTATATAAGGTAAAGTACTACAAGGTAGATGGATAAGCTGGACATCCAATCAATCATGTCCTTCGGCTTCAAGGCCTCCATCTTCCATTTGGAGGGTTCTCCAGGGCTTCGCACCGCTGCACCCTTCGGTGTGGCGACGCATACTTCGAACAACAGCTTACTAGCTTCGGAGTCCTCCTCAGCCTTTGAAGGATTAATCTTTAAGCCCTGGAAATGGAGTAATTTCCCCCAACACCTATATGGATGACATTGTAATAAAGAGTGTTGTAAAGCACCATCATAGTCTAGACCTAGCAGAAACTTTTGAGAGCCTCCGAGCATGTGGATTTCATCTCAACCCTGAAAAATGTATATTCGGGGCACAAGCAGGAAAATTGCTAGGGTACTTAGTTTTGAACAGAGGAATCGAAGCTAGCCTGATGTAGATAAGTGCACTGCAAAGAATGGCTCCACCAGAAAATTTGAAGCAAGTCCAGAAGCTAACAGGATGGCTCGCAGCCCTTAGCATATTCCTAGCCAGATCAGCAGAGCGAAGCCTCCCAATATTCAAAGCCCTAAAGGGGTCTAAAAGTTTCAAATGAACGCCGGAGTGCCAGAAAAGCTTCGATGATATTAAAGACTATCTCAGAAATTTATCAACGCTTAATGTGCCCCTTCCAGAAGAAACTCTCATTCTTTATCTTACAGCAACGGGCTCCATAGTAAGTGCAGTGCTAGTCAGGGAAGTAGAGCTCAAGGGAAAATTGGTGGAGAACCTACTATACTTCGTTTCAGAATCTTTGTCCAGAGCAAAGACAAGATACTCCAAGCTCGAGAAATTTGTTTATGCTTTGGTAATGGCCTCGCAGAAGTTAAGGCATTACTTCTTAGCACATAATCTAATAGTTCCTACCTCGTATCCCATTGGTGATATGCTTAGGAGCAAAGACTCCATGGGTAGGATTGGAAACTGGGCTGTCGAGCTAGCCCCCTTCAGTATTTCCTTCATTGCAAGAACAGCTATCAAATCCCAGGTTATAGCTGACTTTGTGGCTGAATGGACTCCGTCCACAATTTGGGCTCCGAAAGAAACCTTCGAAGGACTATGGACAATTTTTTCTTACGGAGCCTATCAAGCATCTGGTGTCGGTGCCATAGCTATGAAAAATATCACCGTCAGGGCAAAAAGCCATGTATTATGCAAGGCTCAACTTTAAGTCCACTAACAATACTGCAGAATACGAAGGAATCCTGCTAGGCCTCTGAAAAGCAAAAGCACTTGAAGCAACAAGAATTATAATAAAAACATTTTCTCAAGTAATCGCAGGGCATGTTGACAAGAGCTTCCAAGCCAGGAATCCACATCTTGCAAAGTATTTAGAAGAAATCCGCAAGACGGAGGCATTGCTCAAAGGAATTTCTATTCGAAGCATCCCTCGAGCGGATAATCAACTTGCAGATATTCTTGCGAAGGCTGCAGCCGGAGCATTGGACATCCCAGAGGGCGCTTTTTATGAAGAACTTTTTAAGCCTTTGGTGCATCAACTACCCTCTGCAGAGGTCCTTTGCATTCCAGTCACTAATTGGCGGACTCCAATTTTGGATATTTTGCAAAATAGTGCAGCTTCGCTAGAAGGTCTAGATTTTCGAAGGCTCCAAGCAAGGGCTCAAAATTATGAGCAGGTCAATGGAATTCTTTATAAAGCCAGAGTCTATTCTCCCCTACTCCGATGCATCTCACAACCCAAAGGCCAAGATATACTTCGGGAGATTCATGAAGGCCTGTGCGGTAGCAATCTAGCACCTCATGCTCTAGCGGGAAAAACACTTCGTTAGGGGATTTATTGGCCAACAATTGTAAGAGATGCAGAAGCATTGGTTCGAACCTGCCAAGGATGCCAGTGGATGGGTAGGCGGAGCCATCGTCCACCGACACCTCTTCAAGTTATTGCTCTGGTATGGCAATGGCGCGATGGGGAATGGATCTCATCGGCCCTTTTCCAATGGCAACAGGCAGTTTGAAGTTTGCAGTGGTAGCAATCGAATACTTTTCTAAATGGGTCGAAGATGAACCCCTAACTTTTATCACTTCAAAAAATATGCAAAAATTCTTTTGGCAGAATATCATTTGCAGGTTCGGAGTGCCTAGGGAGTTAACAGTTGATAATGGCATTCAATTTGAAGCCAAACCCTTTAAGGAATTTTGCGAAGGCTTGGGCATCAAGTTATGCTTCACAGTTGTTCGCCACCCCCAATCCAACGGAGATGTCGAGCGGGCAAATGGAAATATTCTCTCCGGTTTGAATGAAAGGATTTTTGGGCTGCCAAAGGGGCTGTGGACCGAAGAGCTTCCTAAGATTTTATGGTCTATTTGGACCACTCAAGCTAGGTCCACAGGATTCACCCCATTCAGACTGTTATTCGGAGATGAGGCCTTGACTCCCATGGAGCTTAAAGGTGGATCCCTTCGCGTAACGGAGCCTGAAGATAATGATGAAGGGAACACTTCACTGGACTTGTCAGAAGAAACAAGGCTTCGAGCTGTCGCCAATCTGACGAAGTACCAAGACCAAATGAAGGCATGGTATGACCCTAAGATAAAAGTGAATGAACTTAGACCAGGTCACTTAGTGCTACGAAGTGTAATTGCTCCGAGGAAGCTAGGAAACAAATGGGAAGGACCATATATTATCCTACGCTAAAGGCACCCCAGATATTTTAAGTTAGCTAATTTAGAAGGGGAAGAGTTAAAGCATGCATGGCATGCAGAGCACCTTAAGCGTTATTACGCTTAGGGGCTTCTTGTAATCAATTGTAAAGTACCTTTCTAAAGTAAATAAAGATGGAGGTTCGAATCATGCTTACTCTTCATATATTCCTTACCCCTGGTGGATGCATTAGGGGAATGGAGATGCTTGCGGAGGTAAGCATCTTTCAACGGAACCCAGTAAACGGCCTTTGAACCATTGGTTCAAGGATTCCGTAAAAGAGCCGCAGGTGGCCAAAGCCTATGGATTCCAGGCTTTGGCTTGTTTGGATCCGTAGAAGAGTCTAATGACTTTAAAAGAACCGATTTCTGGACCTACGGGTTTGAAGCATCTGTAAAAGAGCCGCGGGTGGCCAAAGCCTACGGATTCCAGTCTTCAGCTTGTTAGGATCCATAGAAGAGTCTAAGGACTTTAAAAGAACATATTTCTGGCCCTATGGGTTCGAAGCATCTATAAAAGAGCTGCAGGTGGCCAAAGCCTACGGATTCCAGGTTTCGGCTTGTTAGGATCCGTAGAAGAGTCTAAGAACTTTAAAAGAACAGATTTTCGGCCCTACAGGTTCGAAGCATCTATAAAAGAGTCATAGGCGACCAAGCAATAAGGTTTCAAGGCTCCGGCGAAATGAAACACTTCATAAGTCCTAAAGTGACTATTATCGGAGCTTACAATTTTAAACTTAGTTCCAAAATTTATAAACATCACTATATGAATGTACAGTTCGAAGAACTCTCCGAAAGAGTTAAAGTCATGGTTACCAAGTATTATTGCGAAGCATGAGGTTGTTATACAAATCATTGTGTCCGACGGACCCTATTGCATTGCGTATGGTCCCCCACCCACAAGGAGGGGCAGGGGAGTAAGGCACAGTCAAGTGATGCTTCTCAAACAAATTATATTAATTGGGTAATCGTATTATAAATATCATGATTAAGAAAAATTTTGGTCTAAGCCTAAATAAAAACGGAGACCCCTCTGACCTCTAGAGCTACTTCTAGGACCACTTCGGTCTTCGGAGCCTAGTGTTCTCAAAACTTTCCTTAGTCCGAGTGCATTTCTTCTTCGAAGCTTGCAGCTTTTTCTGCTCTTCTTGAAGTTCAGCCCAGGATAGAAGTTTTTCAGAGCTAGCCTCTGTTGGGTCTTCGACTTGGTATTCCGAGTCAGACCAATCTACATACTCTGAGGATGAAGATGCTACTTCCTTATCCTCTTCTTTAATATAAGATAGGACTTCACTACGAATGTCGGGTGCTATTTCCCCTTGCTCTCCTCAAGGAACAAAAAATCACGAACGCCGGTAAGGCCTTAAGGTTTTTAGGATAGCCCACTGTTGGCGAAGCCCTTCACTAAGCTCCAATACTTCGAGTTCTTCGGGTTCCGAAGTATATAACAAAACCTAAAAACAAACATCCAAGCAAAGACTTCTCATTTATAAACCTTTCATTCATTAAAATAAAAGGGCATTACAAGATTTCTTATACATGTTTAAGCACCCTATGAGCTAGACCCGCGGGTCAGTTAGCGGAGCTAGTGGAGTTGGAGTCGGAGGCTTCGTCTGAGCTAGCTTCTGCCGACGGGCTTCGTCGATCCAAGCCTTGGTCGTAGCTTCGTGATCTGTTTTCCAGGTCGACCAAAAGGCTTCCCAGGCTGAAGCCACGTCCAAAGAAGGTCGCAACAAGTCCTCATCGGCGAAGCCTACTGGTGTCAAACCCCTCGCTGGAGCAACAGAGACCCTGACAGCTTCGAGGTGTCGAACGACTCTGATCCCAGCTACTTGCCCAGAGATCTCTCCGTAGCGAGTCCAGGAGGCCTTCATCATCTTTGTCACTGCTTGGATCATCTTCAGCTTCTGGTCAAGAGGCTCGCTTGCCGCAGATGAATACGAGGGGCACACCATGCCAAAATATTCTAGAACACCCTAGAGGGTGTCCATAGTTTGATCAGAAGTCACAATGTGCTTCGCCTCGGCCTTCGTTAGCTCAGAAGCAGTAGCGGAGATCTCAGCTATCCTTGATATCAAGTAGTTCTTTTGAGACAATGCTTGTTTGACTGAATTTTGAAGCTCTACAAGCTGAGCACCAGAGTCCGACTCTGCTTTCTGAAGCCTTTCAATCTCGACCCTTAACACCATACGCTCAGCTTGAATTTCTTCCATCGAAGATGTGAGTGTAGCGCAGATCTGCTGTTCGGCCCAGAGTGCTTCCTCTGTAATGGCCTTAGCCCTCCGCTCTTCGAGGAGCTCTTTCTCCAGTTGTAAAGTTTTATCTTCGGAGCCCTTGAGGATGTTCTGGAGGGTTGTAACCTTCCTCTTGAGCCGGTTGGTTTCGAGCTCATTGGAAGTTGCTGCCGCTCTAGCAAGGACAAATTGCTACAAAGAAGCAAAGTGAGTACAATGTAATTTTTATTAACTAAGTATACTTGTTGTTTGTTGCATACCTAGAGGGTAGCCCTTTCGAGGGCCAAGTCGAGCTCCGATCCGCTGGCCTCGCTCAAGACGGAGACCAGCCCAGAGCTCCCGACCTCTTGGCACTTATCCGCCAAGGGTTCTAAAATGGTTTGGAGCCCTATCCGATGCTCCAGGAATGGAGTGAGTAGTGGGAGCCAGGACAGGGCCCATTGATTGTCTTCAGCAGGATCTTCTTCTGAAGCGCCCACCGAATGATCGTTGTACGAAGGCGTCATCGTCAAAGAGGGGAGAGGGCCAAGACCTATCTTGTCCTTACCTCTCCCTGGTACAAAAACTGGAGGTTCTACCTCGGCCAAAGTAGGTCCTCCTTCGAGCATTGCTCCTTTAGGCAGAGTCGCTTCACCCAAAACAACCCCGGTCATCGGAGCCACTGCCTCAACCGGAGCCTCATCTCTAAGTGAATCCGAAGCCCCATCAGTGGTTGGAGTTACGCTGCTCCTCGACGCATCTGCAAAATTCAAGGTATTCATTAAATATTTGTTGATGCAGTGAAGTCATTTCAGGAATTTTAAAGGAAGATTTTGGAGGTATACCTCCATCCAGACTTTGAGGAAGAATTTCAGGGTCCCCAAGAAACTTGTACATCTGGAGGTATTCGTCAAGGTCATCCCCCTAAGTTTGCGCCAAAGTAGCCGACGTGGAAGCCCTGACTTCCGTCGCCACTACACTGATCACGGGCGAGCTAGGATTTCCTAACTTTGGCTCTAGTTCAGCTCCAGCAGGTTCGGAGGGGGCTACCACTACGGCTTCCATAGTTTCTCGAGGGGGGTCTTTGGTTGCGGCTTGAGACTCACCCTCATCGTCGTGCAGCAGGTACTCTTCCAGCTCCCTTCCCATCTGCACATTTGACTCTCTCTCTCTCTTCTGACTCCTCCGAAGAGGAGCTTTGGATGTCGAGCGAAGATGGAGAGGTCGAAGGCATGGGGGGCTTGGCTGTCTTTTTCCCTCTCTTGATGGGAGTCTTGGCGGCCTTCTTGGAGGTCTCGACGGTGGCTTTTCTCTTCCGGGAGACCGGTCCCATCGAGTCGAAGTCCGGCAGGGGAGGAGGCTCCATTCCAAGAGCACTCCACACTCGGTTGGAGCGTTCCCAGCTCCCAACCAGCTCCACCATCCGCTGCTTCTCTACTACAGTAGGGCCTCCAAGCACCCGATCTGTAGCCCTGGCTATTTTCTCTAGAGCTAACGCTAGTGGAGCCGCTGAAAAAGATAGCATTCTGTTAAGCATGTTATTTGTTCTCTAATCAGTGTTAATGCAGAAGGTGCAAAGACTTACCCATGCTCCGAATCTCTCCCTCTGAAGCATTTTGAAATGCAATTGGCCACTCAGCTCCGAGAGGAGGGATTCGGAGGGCGATGAATTCCTCGGCCAAGTCTTGCATACTCATGCGCCTGGCCACCGAAGAAAGTAACCCAAGCCGCGTTGAAAGCAACCTTGGGTCTGGAGTAACTTTAGCTTCCTTCCGGTACCATATCTCTTGCAGAGGCCCCGCAAGGCTGGAATCTTCCCCAACTTCGGTGTAGAACCACTGGAGTATCCAATTGGTGTACCACCGGTCGTTGATTGACTTTGCCGGAAAGCTCTTCAAGTACTCCTTTAGAAGCTAGAAGTTGATGCTTCCGAAGGCCACCAGCACCATGGAGTCCCTGGGCCTGTCTTGCGGCTTCGGCTGTGTTGACACGGAAACGTGCCCCCGCACTTGGGTCAGTTCGACGATCCAAAACTGCACGGATACTTAGGGACAAGCCTAAGCGTGACGTGGCACCAACGTCGCGTACTCGCACCCTTCGGCTTCACTCTGCATGGTCCGATTCGGAGGCACCACGCACAGTCTATGGATGATGCCCTCCTCCGCTGCGCCTGTTTGCCCCTGCCATCCATAATACTCCGAAGGAAAACCCGGCATAGTGTTAGGTTGTGGAGGGTACCCTGACCTGGATACGTACGGAGCCCACGGGGTCCCCGCCCAGTCATATGGCGGAGGCACCGGTGGCTCTAGTGGCCTCGCCCACTGTGAGCTGAACCCGTTACCTGGAGGGGGGTTCGGCCAAGTCGAAGGTATCTCGGACCACACCAGCGAAGGGTCCTGCCAGGCCGGAGGTACATTCGACCAGTGTGGGCCGAAGCCTCCCATCGGAGACGTCCAACACGGCGCAGGGTTCGGCCATTCGGGGCCGAAGTTACAGCACGGGGGGTTCGGCCATTGTGGCTCGAAACCACTGTGTGAAGTGTCAGGCCATTGTGGCCTGAAGCCTTCGTGCGGAGGGTTCACCTCCTTCGGTTCGAAGCCACCCTTCGAGGGTCTTGGACCCTTCGGGTGTTTTAGCTTAGCGTGTGGACCTGCTTCCTTGGCCCTCCTCTGATGCTTGTTCAACAGCATGTCATATGTTACCTTCGGCCTCTTGCGAGCCTTAGCCGAAGGGGTATTGATGTTCTATTTCCACACTCCTACCTCGGGATTCTTTGGTATGAGTGTGCGAGTGCGTGGTTCTCCAATAATTACGTCTTTCCCTTTAGCCGACTCGGCCTGTTCTGGCCAAATCAACACCTTCTTTTCACTGAGATCGACGGCGTTGACTGGAAAAGGATCTTTATCCAGCTTCATCTTCGGATAATGGTCTATCTTCAATCGTCCTTCTTCTATGGCCGATTGTATCTGCCGTCGAAAAACATTGCAATCATTAGTATTATGTGAATGTGAATCATGCCACTTACAGTATGGATGCTTCTTTAACTCATCGGCAGGTGGAATGACTTGACCTTTAGGTAACCTGAGAAGCTGTCTTTTTAAGAGAAAATCAAATATTTTATCACATTTAGTTATATCGAACGAGTACTTAACCTCACTAAGACGATTCTTTGTGGGGGATGGTCGTAACTCGGAGCAGGTGATAGGTTTATTCTTAGCGTTCCACACCCATTCAGCCGCATACATATCGGCTGAATCCTCCTCTTCCGATTCTTCCTCGTCAGAATGTTCCATGATGTGGATCTCAGCCCTAGGCTTGCTAAATGTCTTAATAAATTTCCTATTTTTGGCTCGGCCTTCCTAGACCAGAGCCTGCTGTAGAACTTGGCTAACTTCTAAAAAGTTTTGGTTATCTAACCTCTCTTTAATTTCGGAACGCAACCCATTAAAAGCTAGTTCCGCCAAGTCCCTTTTTGAAATATTAAGGCTAAAACATCGGTTCCTAGTATCCCTGAAACGCTTGATGTACTTAGAGGCGTTCTCGTTGGATTTCTGCTTGACCGATGTCAAATGTGAAAGCCTAAGTTCTATTTCGCCTGTATAAAAGTAATCATGGAATTTTCGCTCTAGATCATCCCACGTTTGGATGGAGTTCGGCGGGAGCGCCAAAAACCAAGTGAAAGCAGTGCCGGATAGTGAGAGAGAAAATAATCTAACCTTTAGAGCATCTATCCCGCTAACTTCCCCACACTGCGCCAAAAATTGACTAACGTGCTCTAGTGTAGTCTTGCTACCCTCGCCATCGAATTTAGTGAATTCAGGGATTCTATGGCCACGGGGGTAGGGTACTGTGTCGAAGTGGTCGGGGTATGGTTTACGGTAAACCCTAACCCATCCCTTGGGCATGAAGCCGGCACACTCTCTAAATAATGTGCGGACCCGCTCCTCTATGTCATCTTGGTATGTTGTTTGTGTGCGCCTCTCATGCGGGGGCGCGACACGTGGTGGGATATCGGCGTGTCAGCCATGGGCCTCTTCCCTACGCGCTATTTGTATGACGTGTTCGTGTCCGGGCGCCTGTGCGTGTGGTGCGGGCAGCGCGGGTATCGGCACAGGAGGTGGTGCGTGGTGTGCGGTGTTAGTTTGTCCGTAGGTATAATGATTGGTCTCGGTCATAAGTGGTGAGGCTGGAGACATGATTGTTAGCCCTACTATATACGTGGTTTGTCGGAGGTGCACTAGCAATAGGAACTGGGGGTACGGCCTCAGTAAAGCCGAACCTCCTAAGGGTCGCCTCTACTTGGGAGCTGACTACCGAATCTAAACGGTTGGCTAGCGAAGCGCAAACAGCTTGATCTACTGATGTGGCTATTTTTTGCTCAATTTCTAAAGAAGATAAACGAGGCGATATAGGTGTTACCTTGACCTGAGCGAGGTCGGGGGTGATGATGTCGCGCTTGATGAAGCCCACGCGTGTTTTGACGTAGCCCCCAAGCATCATGTCTTGGAGCGCCTTTAACGTTGCCTCGATCTCTGCTCGGTCTTCTGCGGGGATATCTTCAAGTGTAGGTGACAATATGTTGCGGCTGTCGATATCCGCGCCTCCTATTGCGTCCATCGATGGTGTAGACGTAGTAGTCCATGTAGATGTACCGGTGGTCGATGTAGACGTACTCATCATGTTGGCGTAGCCTTCCCCAGTGGAGTCGCCAAAAAGTGTGTTGACACGGAAATGTGCCCCCGCACTTGGGTCAGTTCGACGATCCAAAAGTGCACGGATACTTAGAGACGAGACTAAGCGTGACGTGGCACCGATGTCACGTTCCGACTACCCTTAATAGTGATAAGGGGGTGGAGTCGCCAGGCAACCAGATTACACAGAATAATCCAATTAGCCGAAAGAAATAGATTAAACCAAATAAAATCAGCAAACCAGTCGGAGCCCATCTGGTTCGAAGTCTGGCACGAATGGGTCACCGAAGTGTACCTTCGGCGTCTGGTGCAAAGTACTCCACCGAAGGGTGCTTCGGCGTTCGGACTGATCCGGCCAATGATGGACTCCAAACAGATCTAGACGCGGCGATCACCTCCGAACAGCGGGGTTTGGCGTGAGATCTCTGATACAGCAAACTACAGAATAATGACGCGAGGGCCACGCGCGAGTGCAACTTCGTCCGGAGCGGAGTATGGTCATGGCGAAGCCTGTTGCGACGAAGTATGCTGGCGAAGCCTGTTGCCGGAGCCTGCAGTCCCACCGAAGGGTGTCCTGGGACCTCCGAAACTGATCTCTCAGCTTCGGACTCCTCCGACAAGGTGGCTCCGAACGTGCAAACCTGCAACAGAGATGATTCGAAGTACCAATTCGGCCTGAGGACCGAATTTTGCTAAGTGTTGCACTAGTAGCGAAGGTAGCAATCTGTTACGCAGATTAGCAGATACTTCACAGGCGAAGTACCAATGAGATAGCAATCTATTACGTAGATTAACGGATACTTCACAAGCGAAGTAACAAGGATTACCACTGTTCTGTAGTGGCCGGCGGAGGGCTTCCAGGCAAACCCACGAAGAGGTACAGGAAAATAAAGGTAAAGTAAATATGATCAAAGCATGGGCTTTGGTTTGGTTTGAGTTGGGGGGCTCTCTACGCCGGCCTTGCCTCTCTATTTATAGGGGCTTAACTCCTAATCTAATCTGCTATTAATCTGGCCAGATAGAGATAAAGATTGAGCTGGAAACACATACGACTCTATCTCTGCCGAGGTGGGCTTCGGCCAGGCCCGTCGAGGCCTGCTCCTCGGACCGAAGCTTTGGCAGCGTGGGCCTCCGAAGGCTTCCCGGCCGAAGCCCATGGGCTGTCTAGAGGCTTTCGGAGCCCATAGCTCAATGGGCTTTGGCCCTGTAGGGCTTTGGACAGACCCTGGACATGTGTATTTTCGGCCCAAATCACCAAAATTGATATTTTGACAATCTAGCCATTAATGCCATTTTTTGCTATCAACAAGCTGGCAGGAGGCTTCGTGGGTAGCAATGAAGATCTCTGACCTCCCTTCGCACCCTTCAGCCCGAAGGGCCCATTCGAAGAAAGCCAATCTGGCGATGGCATTTGGAGATAGTTGTGGCAAGGTGATGTGGAACATATCCAGTACCTCAGCCAGGAAGTTGATGGCAGGAAGACCTAGCCCCGCCTTGAAGAAGGCCTCGAAGACCACCACCTCTCTGCTCCGTGGCGCCAGGGTCGCTTCTGTTCCAGTGACCCGAGTCCTCATCCCTAGGCCCAGCTTCCCGTTCACTGCTTCCTCGATGGACTCCATCGAGCTCGTCGATTGCCCGAGGAGGAAGCTTTGCTTCAGCGACTTCTTCGACAGCGGGCGGAGCTCTCACGGATTTTTAGGCCAAGAACCCCCCGGGGCTCCCGCCATTGCCGCCGTTGCCGACGCAGCCCAGGCCTGCCTCTACGCCAAGGTTCCTGCTGCTGCCGGCACCATCCCGCTGGTCCTTGCCATTGGATTGGATGCTCAAGGGAGTTGGGGAAAGTTTGAAGGTTAGGGAAAGTATGCTTAGAACCAAGGCTCTGTAAAGGTTTCCGCTGCGGTTTGAGTCCCCTTTTTATAACCCCTTCGCCTTCGTTTGCTATGGTTTGCATGTGCATTCACATTGAAGGTTCGACTCTTCTGCTACTGACGAGTGGGCCCAGAAGGTAAAAGGGTGTGAACCCGCAGTTAAACTTGAGTATGTTACTTTCTAGAAAGAACCTAACGGCTATATGGGGGGTAACGACTCTTTCCGATGCTTCACCTTCACAACGGTCAATTTCCCTGCGAAGCTTTCACACGAGAATTCAAGTTCGAAGCTTTCGTCAGATATACCTCCAATGTTGAAGACACTTCGAATGGTTATAGTACCTTGAATTTTTTCTAAGTCCCTGAGCATGAAAATATTTCTTGCGTATACTGCTCTCCTGCCATACAAGTTATTCGGAGAAGTGTATTCGAGGGGCTACTATTGGAGGGAAATACTTCATCCCCAAGATCTTCAAGATTACGAGACAAAGCCAACTGTTAAGCTCTGAGTCTAAGGCTAGTCTCTGAACTGACGAAGGGTTAAAGCCAGAGGGTTCGTCCAGACTCTGGTCCGAAGATACCCTCCAAAGGCTTCACCTCCACAGTGGAAAATAGCTAGAAGGATGGGACGTCTACCTTATCTACAGCCAGTCTGACCGATATGTGCTAGATTGGTTTAGGGCCTGGGAGGCAGGTTGAAATTTATGTTTTAAACGCCAATTCGAGTGAGGATTTGGTGAGAACTTCTAAAAATCACGTGGATGATTGGAGGGCTCCAATTATTCAATATTTGAGAGATCCTAGTCAAAGGGTTGATCGGAAAGTTTGGTCACAAACGTTTAAATTTGTATTGCTTGATGATGCATTGTATCACCCAACGATTGATGGTGTACTTTTGAAAAGTTTGAATGCCGATCAATCTAAAGTTTCTATGGGAGAAGTCCATGAAGGACTTTGCAGTACTCATCAGTCGGTCCAGAAGATGAGTTGGATGTTTAAGAGAGAGGGTTTTTATTGGCCGACGATGACTGAAGATTGTATCAAATACTACGGAGGGTGTGAGGCGTGTCAAAGGTTTGGTAATATTCATCTTGCTCCCGTGTCTTTTCTTAATCCTATTATCAAACCATGGTCGTTCCGAGGTTGGGGCTTGGACATCATCGGCCAAATTCATCCTCCCTCTTCCAAAGGAAATCGATTCGTGTTGATGGCTATGGATTACTTCACCAAGTGGACCAAGGTTGTGCCTCTCAATAATATGACTCATAACGAGGTAAATGATTTCATCTTGAAGCACATTATACATAGATTCGGTATTCCTCAAACTCTTACTACGGATCAGAGTAGTTCATTTATTGCTAAAGAAGTAAGAGATTTTGCCAAATCTTATGATATAAAGTTGATAAACTCTTCATCATACTATGCTTAGGCCAATGGTCAGGCCGAGTCTAGTAATAAAACTGTGATTAAGATCATTAAGAAGAAAATTGAGGAGTTTACTAGAAGGTGGCATGATGTGCTTTTTGATACATTATGGGCATGCAGAATAGCAAAGCACAGTGCTACCAAAGTAAGTCCATATGAGTTGGTATATGGGCAAGAAGTCGTTTTACCGGTAGAGGTAAATCTTGGCTCTTTGAGATTACTTAAGCAAGATGGCTTATTGGTCGGGGATTATAAAATCCTTTTGAAGGACAATTTGGAAGAAGTGACCGATAAGAGGTTAAAGGCTCTAGAAGCTATAGAAAGAGATAAGCGAAGAGTAGCTAGAGCTTACAACAAGAAAGTGAAAGAAAAATCGTTTCAGATTGGTGACTTAGTTTGGAAGACGATTTGCCTTTAGGCACTAAAAGCGCGGAGTTTGGCAAATAGTCGCCTAGTTGGGAAGGTCCTTTTAGAGTTGTTGAAATCACTTTAGGCAAGGTATATTTGTTAGAGTCTTTACAAGGAGAGCAATTTCGTAGGGCTTTAAATGGTAGATATTTGAAAAAAAATACTTCCCGAGTGTGTGGCAAGATGCTTGAAGTATCGTAAGGTCGATATGAAATGTATCACCCTTAGCTCGTAGTTCTTTTGGCTCACTTGTTTGCCAAAATGCAGGGGACATGTGTTGATAGCAAAAAATGGTATTAATGGTCAAAATTGTTGAATTGGTAAAATTGGTATAATTTCATCGAAAATATGCAATTTTTGGCACATGTCGATCTGATCGACATTATCACTTTGGTATGACTGAACTAAGCCCGGTCACATCGGCTATGTAGGTCCGGTCAGACGGGCTATTCCGAGTCTGAGCTGAGTTAGTTAGTCTTGGGTTGTTTTGATCTCTAAACAATTTGTAACAATTTGGACTTATACGCTAATCCATCTAGGGTACAAATTAAGCCTAGGGATGACAAGACCAACCCCTATAAGTATAGGGGCAATGCTGATTCAAGGGGACACATCCAATTCCAATTCCAATTCAATCTAATCTACTACCCCGTAGAATCATTATTTTTTCAATTTACTACTTTTCCCCCTAGATTTAGCCATAGCACGTCCATCTTTGTGGGTTTGCACTGAAAACCTTCCATCCATCGCGTCGTAATCGTGGTAATCCTTATCGATTCGCTCGTGAATCGTTCGTTTAACTCCCGCAATGGGTTTTCATCGGTAATTTGGTCTCTAGGCCGAATTGCTATTGATCTTTGGAGGTTTGCAGGAGCCAAGGCGTTTACCATCATTACCAAGGGCTCCTGCATTGTCCTTGTTATCAACAACACGCGCCAGCAAGCCGGGCATTTTCTTGTCCTCATCGTCGGTCTGACCAGCAGTGATACACCAGCCTGACCAGGCCGTGCCGGCAACAGCCGTTACGGTAGTTACCCTATTCGATCAGGCCATGCCAGCACGCCTCGGTCTGACCGCCCTCTTTACACTCTGGCTAATTGAATCGTATTCCCGTAGTACGGTTTAATTGCCTAGCGACTCCACCCTAGTTTCCCTCGTTATAGTCAAGGGTCGTCAGAACGCGACGTTGAAGTCGTGTGACGTTTGGAGGACTACTTTAAATGTCTGCGCGCTTTTGTATCGCCAGATCAACATCAATAATGTTTGGCACCTTGTTAGACAACTTTAGTGTCAACATATACATACCGTTTGAAATTGAAATTCAACTTGGCATTGTTAAAAATGTCCAATTTGCTAAAATGATGGTAGGTTTTAAGAAAACGACATGTGAAGATAGAAAAAATAGAAGACTAATAATACATTAATATGCAATGGTCCATTTGTAAGCTCAACTTCGTTTTGATACTCAAGCAGTTTCTAGCATATTGCATGTTCAAATCCTAATGCTTAATCAACCAGATCTCCACTGTTGGATACACACCACAGAGAGCATCACAATATCAAGTGTAGATATGTAGATAAAATTATTTATTAAAAAAATATCATAGTGCATAACATTAGAGGTAAAACCCTGGTCAAAATAAAAAAAGTACACGTGGGCAACTATCAAACTGAAAAATTATAAGAAAGTTTTATTATTTAATTTAGGAGATTGTTATTGATGTATAGAACTCATGTTTTATCTTTGTTTGCATAACATTGTCTTTCCATGTGGAACTAATATTAAAATAAAAAGATTTTTTGACATATTCTTATTTCAACAGCGTGATGATCTGATAGTCGTTGTACTAAAAAAGTGCCTACAGAGAAGTAATCAAATTTTTTCGTCCCAAGGAAGCGATCTCGAATAGCAATATTCCTTGCCAAGACCCCGCTCTCTCGAACAGCGTTTGGTCAGATAAATTGTGGATTCCTGATAAAAAAAACTTTTGCTTGGCGAATGGCGATTACTCTGTAATGCTCTCTCTTCAGCAGCATGACTCGATCTTGTGATATTTGTGGCCTACATGAAACAGACTTGCATATCTTCTTCCAATTCAATGCACACTTGCGAAACTAATTCGGTTTGTCTCCAGGCTGCACTTTAAAACTGATGCTATTGCTCACATTGATAATACCCCCGATATCGTCGTGTTTATGCTAAACAGTGGTCATGATAAATCCTCTGTTTAATGTTTATATTATCTGCAATTTGTTATGGCATATTTGGAAATCTAGAAATGACAAAAAAATGAAGGGTTCAGATGATGACTCAATAAGTATTTGAGGTCGTGCTCACTCGTCTTTGCAGATTACTCATCACCGCTGTTTTCCTTCAGTGTTATCTACGGGCAGATTTCTGCAAAGTGACAAAGCGAGTTTTTTAGTTTAGTTTTTAGCTTTTCAATCAAGAAGTTGTTTGAAAAAGTTAAACAAACACATCTTTAAGATGTTAGCACTAAAACAAGTTTTGAATTTATATATATACACACACAAATGCTATCCTACACCATGTGTGTAGAATAATTATTCTACTGAGAAATCTACTATTGATAAAAAAGTAGTACTCAATTGCTATTTTACTGAGAAAATCTACTACTGAAAGTGATACTCTCGTGGTCGGTGTAGAATAGTTATTCTACACACGTAGTGTAAGATAGCACTCCTACTCATATATATATATATATATGTTATTCTACACCGACGTGGAATAGGTGTCGGAATTGGGTGGAGCGTGTGGGCACGCTGGATAAGGTGGGCACAGTTAGGTTGATCGGTGTAGAAGTATTCTACATCCGTAGTATAGAATAATGTTCCCGTATATATGAGACCGTTATATGAATCTCCAACATTTAATACCTTATGATTAATACCAGTAGAGTCCTAATCTTATCTCCCAGCTAAAGGATCAACTAACACTAGTAGTACCAATAATAATTTAGAAGGCCATGAATTCAGCCCCAAACACATTCAGAGGTACAGTAACTTGGTACATGTAGAATTCTTGTCTATCTGTTCCTGCTACAGACGTGAAGGCAGTGCAGAATCAGAAGTCACTGGTGGTTAGGGATGGATTCGGATCGGATACGGATAGAAACGAATCCGGATAGCACTATTTACCACATTTGAATTCGAATACTAATATAAATTCAGATGTTGTCGAATACGAATACAAAACGGATGTTTCGAATACGAATATGTATTCGGATGTTTACTCGGTTTAACTCCAAATATTCATTGTTTCACAAATTTTCCAAAAGTCCAAATGGTTCAATATACCAAATTAGAATAATAATTAATAAGAAACAATGATACACAATAAACCATGCACAAACTAAATTTTTAAACAACACTAGCTAAAATTCATTATACACAACAACTAACAAGAACTACATTTTTGAACTGAAATTCATCATACATTTTAACCAACAAGAACACAAAAATTGAGTCCAGGCGCGCCAATGCAGAAAAAATAGGCGGCAATTTGGAAAGAATTGGCTGGATTTTATTATTTTTAAAAATTAAACATTTTCAAAAATTTATTAACATCCTATATGATAAATTTCTCGAAATAGTTTAAAAAATTTATCATGGCATCTACGTATAATATTATAACACCGTGACAAGTATCGTATTTTTAGACTTTATTTGATTTTTTTATAATTAAAAAACTTGTAAGCTTCACATTACCGATGAAGTGTCGTAACATAATTTTTTTGACATTTCTTTAAATTTAGTGGATAAGAACTAAAAATAGACACAAATAGTGAATGTAATTTTTATATAAATTTTAGTGCATTATTTTAAGTACTTACAGTTCAAATATCACATATTCCAATTTAAATACTAGAAACACAATTAATGAGTTAAAAATATAAAATGGATCTAGAAAAATACAAAAATTATATTGGATTATATATGTTGTATTTTGATTATATAAAAAAATTCAAATTCAAACAAACATTTAACCATTAATTTACTTTAAACCATAGCTTATTACTTCTTAAAACTCTAATTCCTTTCAAGAGAATCTCAGATTTCTTAACATATTATATGATAAAATTTTAGAAAAATTTTAAAAATTTTATCATGATATCTATGTATAATATTATAACACTGTGACAAGTCTCGTATTTTTCAGACTTTATTTGATTTTTATAATTAAAAAACCCTTAAGCTCTACGTTACCGATGAAGTGTCGTAACATAAATTTTTTAACATTTCTTTAAATTTAGTGGATAATAACTAAAATTGGACACAAAATAGTGAATGTGATTTTTCTATAAATTTTATTGCATTATTTTAGGTACGTGTAGTTCAAATTTCACATATTCCAATTTAAATACTAGAAACACAATTAATGAGTTAAAAATAGCAAATGAATATAGAAAAATACAAAACATTTATATGGTATGAGATATGTTGTATTTTGATTATATAAAAAATTCAAGTTCAAACAAATATTTAACCATCAATTTACTTTAAACCATAGCCTATTACTTCTCAAAACTTTATTTCCTCTCAAGAGAATCTCAGATTTCTTAATATTCTATATGATACATTTCTCGAAACATTTTCAAAATTTTATTATGGTATATACGTATAATATTATAATACCGTGAGAAGTCTCGTATTTTTTCAGACTTTATTTGATTTTGTTATAATTAAAAAACCCTTAAGCTCCAAGTTACCGATTAAGTGTCGTAACATAAATTTTTTAACATTTCTTTAAATTTAGTGGATAAGAACTAAAAATGGAAACAAAATAGTTAATGTGATTTTTCTATAAATTTTAGTGCATTATTTTAGGTACGTGCAGTTCAAATTTCACATATTCCAATTTAAATACTAGAAACACAATTAATGAGTTAAAAATAGCAAATGGATCTAGAAAAATACAAACAATTTATATGGTATGAGATATGTTGTATTTTGATTATATAAAAAATTCAAGTTCAAACAAATATTTAACCATCAATTTACTTTAAACCATAGCCTATTTCTTTCTCAAAACTCTATTTCCTTTTAAGAGAATCTCAGATTTCTTAATATTCTATATGATAAATTTCTCGAAACATTTTCAAAATTTTATCATGGTATATAAGTATAATATTATAACACCGTGATAAGTCTCGTATTTTTAGACTTTATTTGATTTTTTATAATTAAAAAACCCTTAAGCTCCACATTACCGATGAAGTGTCGTAACATAAATTTTTTATTATTTCTTTAAATTTCATGTATAAGAACTAAAAATAGACACAAAATAGTGAATGCAATTTTTCTATAAATTTTAGTGCATTATTTTAGGTACTTGCATTTCAAATTTCACATATTTCAATTTAAATCCTAGAAACACAATTAATTCGTTAAAATAGCAAAGTATCTAAAAATACAAAAAAATTATATGAAATGATATATGTTGTATTTTGATTATCAAAAAATTAAAGTTCAAATAAATATTTAACCATCAATTTATTTTAAACCATAACTTATTAATATTCACTAACTTAAGTATTTCATAATTATATAAATAATAAATAAATCATTAATATAGTGATAATATATTATCTTGAGTCTAAGTTTAATCTGTGTGAAATCCTAAAACGAATACGGATGTATCCATTTTCATATCCATATTCAGTAGAATTCGGATATCCGTTTCCATATCCACATTTGTAAAACGAATTCAGATATTTCCGAATGTCATCCATATTTAATTCGGATATCCATATTTACAGTAATTCGAATATGAATACGGATAATTTAGATATTCTGACATCCATATCCATCTCTACCGGTGGCATACCTGCAACTAGAAATCACACAAAATTCAGGCAAATTACGGTGATTTTCACGAAATTTAAGGCGAAGCTGCATGCCGCGCACACTAGTTGTCTAGTTGACTAGTTTTCACAAAACTGGCATGTTTTCATCCTGGCTAATAGATAAGGTGGCCGTCGCTCTTCTCTCCTTTTTCTCTCTTTTTTTTCTTCTCTTTTCCAAAGATAGGTCCGGGCCCACGCAGGCAGCCTCCGTGGCCCCTGAGAGATACGGTGCACGGGTGGGTATCTGCAACCGATTAAAGCTAGATCTCATCCTCAAACCAGTTAGCGCGCGACAGGCCTCCCGCTGACATGTGGGCCAGGAAAGAGGTATGGTAGCCTGGAACCTGCACGAGCAAGGACGACAGTGTACAGCACTACAGCGCACCCCTGGCTGTTGCCTGTTGTTGTGACTTGTGAATTGTGATCACCGTGGTTTGCACAGTAGACGGGAGTACGGGACTGATGTATCCTCCCGGCTGGATGTTATCCTCGCGCTCGCGTCCAGCCGGCGCCTGCAGTTCACTGCACGGCCATGCAGTTTGGAGGCTTGAGCACACATGCTGCCGCAGTGCAAGTGCCGCGGTGCGTGCTTGTTCTGTTCTTCACGCCGGCCGGCGGTCGGCGGGCGCTACGGTTGAAGTGGCTGGGAGCCTAGGACACCCCGATGTTACAGCAGCAAGTACACGGTCTTTTTTACTGGACCTGACGCTATCTGCAACTCCCTACTACTACCACTAGTGGATTTATGGTACGAGTACGCCTGCCTCCATCCTGTAGCAAGAGCAAAGAGCAGGGGTTGTAGGGCAACCGGGTACGCCTGAATCAGAAGCCCCTTCTTGGCCGCCTGGCCGGTGGAAGAGGGGGAAACAAGATAACGGGTGATGCTAGTGTTTCTATCAATTATTTAAGATTTAAATAAATTAGTTCAATATTAAAAATGATAAATGATTTTAAAATATTTTTATGAAGATTTTTTAGAATTTATATTGTTTATAAAATTCAGAAACATGCCAATGATAATCCATAATCTAGAGGTAGATGTATTTTTAAAAGGGGAGTAATTAATCTGGTTATAACTGAATCAAGTGGAGGGTAAGCTTCTACCGTACACGCTGTGTCGGATCCAAGTTGTTTCTCCTTGAATCATTGTAATATGGTGGTGGCAATTAATGCTCTTATCTTCCTTGACGAACGCCTAATCCCAGTGAAGTCTGAAAATTTAGACTAGGTTGTGTCGAAGGAATTATCTTCGGGCATACTCAATGAAAATATTAAGGATTAATTTGTGTGTCTATAATCCCTTCCATAAGTTAGAGGCTTCAGCTCTCGGTGTCCTCAAAGATATTTGAAGCTTAAAATAGTCTTTTGAAGACTCAATAATTCTCGGAGTCAGTTTTCTCAAAATCTTTGGGAACGAAGCCTTCGACAATACCAGGCTCAAAGAGTTAAATACTGCTTTGAAGGTATAACCACGATATCGAGGACACCCATTGTTTTAGGCAAGATGTGTACTTTACAACACTGCAATTAATTTTGTACTACTTTACCCCTACTTGTATTTGTACCGTGTATTACAAGTAAAATTGGTTGTAACTGTAGAGTAAATTAGTGTTGTGTTGTTGTACTTTATCTATATATACCGATCTTTTCTACTATAAAAGAGATCAAGTGTTATAATTCAAATTAATATTACTCATGGGACATAATGTTATTGTCCAACAGTCGAAGATCCGAATCAAGATGAATCGCTTTACAATCCACAGTGAGGCTGAACAAAGATGTACACGTAAACATGTTGCTTCTTAATTCACATGCTAAATGGCCAAGCTGGAGTAATGTACTGTACCTTAGCAAATGCTAGTCAGTAATCTCCAATATCAGATGCTCCTATATGTAGCACGCAGTATTTTGCATTGTAACTTTGTGTCGAAGTGAAGCGACCTGAGTACCGTACGAAACACATTCAAAAAACGATTTTTTTATAAATAATATTTTTATAAAAATTCATTTCTGGTATGCCATCTTAAAAATAGCAAAAATAACCCTCTATCAACACTTCAACTGTTGATAAAATTCTGGACGTGGACGGAAGATCTCCTCTGTCAACACTTGAAGTGTTGACAAAAGTTCTACCGACACTTTGTCGATAATAGTTATAATGCCAATAGAGGTTTTGTCCATGGTTGGTTAATGATAGCTGATGAGTTATTACTAAATTGCACAGGTAATATTAAAAACTGGATATTTTTTGTTAGCCATTTTATTCAGTAATTGATATAGCTATGACTAAACCAAATTGATAACAATCGAAATTGAGCCTTGTAAATTGTAATATATACACCAGGCTAGCCCATACTCTAGGACGAAATCGGCAAATGTGCACATATAGGCATGCCTTCTGGACTTGTTGGCTGTTAGCCGTATTAGGAGTAGTGAATAGCCGATCTAGCTAATCACTATACCCTGCTCTCACTATTAGGATGCCAAATGTCTGACGCCAGTTTTATAGTACGGGGTACCAGCAATCTCTGCTGGTGAGTACTATAATCAGGAGTGTTTAGGGGGGCACATGGGGTGGCCAGGTTGATCTGGGGCATCCACCAGCTAAAATCAGTACTGCTTCTCAGTTCTTGGATCTGGGGAATTTCTTTACTCGAAGATGGTAGCAGGGGGCAAGGCACTGTAACTGCAGAGCTCCAGCGTCTGCTCTGCATTAGCAATTTTAGCATGGGCTACGTAGAGGAGCCAGTGTATGGGCATTAGCCCTGGTAGGTACCGTCCCATCCTGAGGACTCGATTATCTGACACAGTATTTGCTTGGACAGTAAAAAAATGTACTGTTGCTACAATACTCCAAGTCTCCAACGCTATGTATGATTTTTTCACTGTAGCAGATACAGGAGTCCTCTGTGTTATTGGCTTATTGCAGCGGTCGTCCCAGCATCAAGCAGTACCACTCTGTACTACTGTAGTAGCTAGTGTTTGGAGTATGGGGTTACTCTCCAACGGCCATGACACCTTTCCACTTAAAAGACGAGGAGACACCTTTCCACTTGAAAAGACGAGGAAACTAATCCTCATATATGGCAAAGCAGGCACTTGATGATATAGCCTGGAATAGAGTTATTCTGATTTGTTCTATTGCTATATAATAAGCTGATATAAATAGATTAAAAGAGTTATCACATCAAATTAATATTAAATAAAGAAGAGAAAAAGATTCCACTAGCTTAGAACCCGTTGATACACAATTTTCCATAAGCTTTATGAGATGCTATACTAAATTATGTATTAAATTTATAGTACATAGATAACTAATTATTATATAAATCAATTATTAATCAATTATATGATACGAGTAGATATAATACTAACCACAGGCTAAATCATCTTTATTAGCAAAGCGTGGGCTCCTTCGTGCTTTTGTACCGCATACTACAATGTTTTGTTAAAAGTAGTTGAAGTCTCTCTCCCGTATAAAATTGCAGAAATTGACAAGTTCAGAAGACAACTCAGTAACTCGCGCAGGCCAAGCGTGGCATGTGGCAGCCTGCATGGACGCCGTCTGCTCTGCCGCCTCTGCGCAGCACGTAGGGGATAAGGGATCAGGCGAGGCGACGAATTTGACCGCCGGCCCACCGCCATGCCGCCCAAAGCTTACTACGCGATGGGATTACGTAGCCCCGGACCTAACCGAGAACATCATGCCGGAGGTGACGGTGGCAATCGGATATGCTTCCCCCGTGCGGGACGCAACGAAGCGTGTGCGTAGCTTCAGTACCCCGCAAGAGACCTAAACGTGAGAATGTTTTGGTGCCTTCAACATGGTGCGGGCGGCCGTCCTCCGGCTCCGGTGAGGCGGTGAATGCAGGGACAGAGAATGATCGGGCCGTTGCGTTGTTAAAGCCGTGGCTATTTTGCTGATCAAGACCGTCCACCCCCGGTTCTCACTGACGGAAATTGCCTAAGAACATGATACGGAAATTACCTAGCGAGTGAGGGTAAATGACTAAGGCATGAGTCATTGAGTCCGTTTGTTCAGTTCGGCGGCTCGGTGCAAACAGAAGTGGTGGGCTGATAAATGAGAAGAGAGGGAAGGGAGATTGAGATTCAGACCGGGTTGAAGCCGCATGCTGGATTGGGCCTTCAATTTCAAAAGGAGGCCTCAGTCTCGGTCCGGATTGACGTTAATCTGAGTACCAAAGTCGCGAACTCGCGGTTACGAACTAGGCCACAAGCTGGGCTTGTTGAAGCCCACAAATTACTAGTTACGGCAGAAGGGGTGTGACTGGCCCGGGAGGGAGATATCAGCTGGATCAGACCAAATATGCAAATGTGGTAGTCTTGCCGGATACGATTTTTTTTAAAAACCAGGGTACTGTTTTTTTCCTCGTTTTTCTTATGTTTATGTTTATCTGTATATTTTGTTAGGAATTTTACCCGTGCAAATGTGCAATTCGTTGGATACTAACACTAATCAAAGGCTTGACGGGCGTGCGGGTGCGGGATATGCTGCACCCCGATCTGAACCAATTCAAACTCTGCGAGCACTTGAAATTGACGGCCACAATAAAACCACAGGCGTAAACGATAAAACCTTTTTAAAAAATTAAAAAATTACAGGCCTAAACACATCCGACATGCGATGGGTCCTTATAGAATCTAGACTGCTGACGCGTGGGCCCAAGACCGCGGTCCACAGACACAATTAAATAAATATTTAATTATTCCATGGAGAATCGCCGGCCGCGGCGCACACAACACCGCAGCCGGTGGAAAGCGGAAACAACGCGAAGCAGTGGACTCGTCCAGAACTCCTGTACTCCACCTCACTCATCGCCGCTCAAGAGCCTCCCAAATCTCCCGATCTGTGCCGCGGTCGTCGCGCGTTCGACGATTCGAGGTAAGCATCCACTCCTAGCTCAGTATCATAGGGTTCGCGCACGGGTTGCTCATCTTGTTTCTTCGTCCTAGGTGAGCTTTTACTACTCCCAGTTTACGTTTTGTGCGATTCGCCGGTTCAGTTAGGTATGCACTTGAAATGTTCGTGTTCTGGGAGTAAAATGGGTGTCCAGTGTTGATCCGTGGCTCATGGGGAGGGTTTGGAGTGGTAGATCCGATACATTGGCACTGATCCCTTATTCATCGTTATGTTCTGTGTGAGTGAGGGAGGGGTTATCTGTTTGTTTTATTGTGGCCGTCGAATAATCATGCCTGACTTGTTAGGTGCTCATGAGCATGGAGGTGATGCCTGAAACCACTGGAAAGAAAGAAGTGATTGTATGTTATATGAACGCCCCTCTACCGTATATTGTCGAAGAGAATTATGGGGGATGTTTCTTTGAAGATGATGTTGATCTTGCACAGGTTCTTCAAGATCAGGTTGGGTGCGATCACCCGCTTCATGCTTTCTTTCTTATTTGGTTATGCCTATGCTCTTGATTTGTGTTTGTTCTGTTCCCGTTGTTGTTGATGTATAGAAATCTTAACCAAATGTTCCATCCCAAGCTAAATTGTTTGTTTGTAACAATACTTACAATGCTATAATATTGTGTGTGGAAATGCCAGCCAAACATTTAATCCATTAGATTGTCATTTGTCTTTTCTATGATGTGTTATTAAAGTATATCCAACCGATCTTATGATGTCATAACATTATGTATAGAACAGGCTTTTGATGACACTTACATTTCAAAAGTGCGAGCTCACCCCTTGTAGTTCTGCAATGCTAATTACCATTATTTGCTAAATATTTTGTGCTAGTTAGTTGTTGAGATTTTTTTGGTAGGTGTAACCTCCCTGTTCACTCAAATACAGTAGGATTGTTGTGTTTTCTCCTTTTTAGTACATCGTAGGACACATATGCGAAAAATGGTTATCATTTGCTTGCTATGCTTGCACCCTGATCAGGAAATAGTCTATCAGTTAATTCAAGGAAATGATGGTAGTGGTTCGTCCAGCACTCATTCAAATCCTAGTTCTAGTTATAGCCATGGAAGGACATTGGATGACCAAAAACGACAAGGAGTTGCAAGTTATGAGACACAACTAGTTGTTGATGAAGCTTTAGATAGAGAGTTGCAGGAGATGGATGACCAATTAGCACGTGCATCGATTGATGATCATAACAGAATAGAACATGGTTAGTTATTAGTACTCTTCTATATTGTACATGTCAATATATTTTCTCTTGTAAATTATAATATCATCATACATCAACATCAACAAAGCCTTTTAGTCCCAAGCAAGTTGGGGTAGGCTAGAGTTGAAACCCAACAAGAAGTCACCAAAAAGAGAGAGAGAAAGGAGAGGGGAAAAGCTTTTAAGAGCACTAAAAGGGAAAAGGCCTAATCACGGTTCGGGCACGTGGATAGCTTCTTTCCAAGCACTTCTATCCAAACACAACTCCTTTGGGATATTCCATTCCTTCAAGTCCCTTTTGATTGCCTCCTCCCATGTCAAGTTTGGTCGCCCTCTACCTCTCTTCACATTATTGACCCGTCTTATGATACCTCTATGCACCAGTGTCTCTGGGGGTCTCCGTTGGACATGCCCTAAACCATCTCAACCGGTGTTGCATAAGCTTTTCTTCAATTGGCGCTACTCCTAGCCGATCGCGTATGTCATCGTTTCTCACTCGGTCCAATCTTGTGTGCCCACATATCCAACGCAACATACGCATCTCTGTGACACATAGTTGTTGGATATGCCTCCTCTTAGTAGGCCAACACTCAGCCCCATATAACATAGCAGGCCTAATCGCCGTCCTGTAGAACTTGCCTTTCAACTTCTGTGGCACTCTCTTGTCACATAGGACTCCCGATGCTTGACGCCATTTCATCCACCCCGCTTTGATCCTATGGCTAACATCTTCATCAATATCACCATCTCTCTGAAGCATCGATCCCAAATAACGGAAGGTGTCCTTCTTTGGTACTACTTGGCCTCCCAAGATTACATCTCCATCCTCACTAATTGTAGTACCAAAGTCACATCTCATATACTCGGTTTTGGTCCTGCTAATTCTAAATCCTTTTGACTCTAGGGTCTGACGCCATAACTCTAGCTTTCTATTTACTCCTTCCCGGCTTTCATCTACTAGAACTACATCGTCAGCGAAAAGCATACACCAAGGGATATCTCCTTGTATATCCCTCGTGACCTCATCTATCACTAAGGCAAATAGATAAGAGCTCAAAGCTGAACCTTGATGTAGTCATATGTTAATCGGGAAAACATTTGTATCACCATCAAGTTGTTCGGACACTAGTCACAACCTTGTCATACATGTCCTTAATGAGCGTAACATACTTTGTTGGGACTTTATGCTTATCCAATGCCCACCATATGAGATTCCTAGGTATTTTATCATAGCTCTTTTCCAAGTCGATAAAAACCATGTGCAAGTCCTTCTTCTGCTCTTTATACCGCTCCATGACCTGTCTTATTAAAAAAATTGCTTCCATGGTTGACCTTCCAGGCATGAATCCAAATTGGATTCATGGTGATATGCGTCATTCCTCTTAGGCGATGCTCAATAACTCTCTCCCAAAGCTTCATAGTGTGGCTCATGAGCTTAATCCCTCGATAGTTGGTACAACTTTGAATATCTCCCTTGTTCTTGAATATTGGTACTAATGTACTCCTCCTCCACTCATCCGGGCATCTTGTTTGATCGAAAAATATGGTTGAACAACTTGGTTAGCCAAACGATAGCAATATCCCCAAGGCATTTCCACACCTCTATTGGGATACCATCCGGACCCATCGCCTTGCCCCCTTTCATCCTCTTTAAAGCTTCTTTGACCTCTGACTCTTGGATCCTGCGTACAAAGCATCTATTTAAATCATCAAAGGAGTCATCCAATTGGGTGTCCATAGTCTCATTCTCACCATTGAAAAGATTGTCAAAATACCTCTGCCACCTCTGTTTGATGTCTTGTCCTTTCACCAAGAGTTGATCCATCTCATCTTTAATGCATTTAACTTGGTTGAGGTCCCTTGTCTTCCTTTCCCGAATCCTAGCCATCTTATAGACATCCTTCTCCCCTTCTTTTGTACTTAGTCTTCGGTAAAGATCATCATAGGCACGACCCTTTGCCTCACTCACAGCTCGCTTAGCAGTCTTCTTTGCTACCTTATACCTCTCTATGTTGACCGCGCTCCTGTCATGGAACAAGCTCTGTAACATTCTTTCTTCTCCTTTATTGCCTTTTGAACATCCTCGGTCCACCACCAAGTATCTTTAGGTTCACCTCTGCTCCCTTTGGTCACTCCAAACACTTCTGACGCCACCTTCCTAATACAAGTTGCCATCTTCACCCACATGTTGTTTGCATCTTCTTCTTTGGACCAAGCGCCCTCCACAGAAACTCTTTCCTTAAAAACTTCGGATGTCTCCCCTTTGAGTTTCCACCACTTCGTCCTCGCAATTTTGGCTTGTTTATCCCTATGGGTACGGATCCGAAAACGAAAGTCAGCCACCACAAGATTATGTTGGGGCACAACACTCTATCCAGGTATCACCTTACAATCCAAACATGCTTGTTTATCTTCTCTCCTAGTGAGAACGAAGTCGATCTAGCTCGAACGATGACCACTACTAAAAGTCACCAAATGAGAATCTCTCTTTCTGAATAAAGTGTTGGCTATCACTAGGTTGTAGGCTACAGCGAAGTCCAAAATATCCTCTCCTTCTTGATTCCTACTACCATACCCGAAACCTCCATGAGCCAGCTCATAACCTGCCTTTGTTGAACCTACATGACCATTGAGATCTCCTCCTATGAAAAGCTTCTCATTGGTTGGTACTGCTCTGACCATGCTATCTAAGTCTTCCCAGAACTTTCTCTTCTCGCTCTCACTGAGACCAACCTGAGGGGCATATGCACTTATTATGTTCAAGACCACATCCCCAAAACTAGTTTGACTAAGATAATCCTATCTCCCTGCCTTTTGACATCCACCACTCCATCCTTAAGGTTCTTATCAATCAGGATACCTAGCTACTCCATTTTTGTTTGCCACTGTTCTGAGTACCAAAGCTTGAAACCATTGTTCTCCACCTCCTTCGCTTTTTGCCCCTTCCATTTTGTCTCCTGGACACATAGGATATTAACACGCCTCCTGCTCGCTGCATCGACTAACTCTCTTAGCTTACCTGTAAGGGACCCTACGTTCCAACTACCTACACGGATCCTAGTCGGCTCAACTAGCTTCCTTACCCCTCGCACCCGTTGAGACAGATGCGAAGACCCTTGCACATTTGTCACTACACCCGGGCACCGATGTAGCGCGCCACTAAGGAAGCGACGACCCGATCCTTGCTCACTTGACACCGCATCCAGATCACGACACGGCGCGCCACTAAGGGGGTGGCGGCCCGGCCCTTGCCCATTTAACACCATACCCGGGTTCTGATATGGCGCGTCGCTAAGAGGGTTACGCCCCAACGGTTTTCTATTGGGTTTCATTTCCATTTGAGTGGCTAAGTTTTTTATAGCTGGCTCGCCACGCCTAACGCAACCCTCCTCCTTGTACCTGGACTTGGGACCAGGCTATGCTGCACCAACATATGCTGAGACAACATAGGCGGAGTTTTGTAAATTATAATATGTTGTTTAAAAATATCTATTCAGGAAAAAGACCAATAACTTCTTCAACATCCAATAGTGGTAATGTTTCTGCAATCAAACCTCCTCAGGTAGTGATGGAGGATGGCATTGATCCAGATAATATGACTTATGAGGTGCATTCCATCAAATATTTTTTTGGCTAGTGTTTTCTCTACTATTTGATAAGGGCGTGCCATTTTCAGCTAACTTTTTGTTCCATGATCTTTCATTTTTGCCCCTGATGTCTCATTGACATGCTGGGCCCTAGACCCACATGGCATTGATAGAATGAAGGGCAAATAAGGGATCATGTCAACTTTTAGGGGCAAATAAAGAATTTATTGTATAATCTATAATATTGTGTGCATAACAATGTCCTAGAGATTTTCTTGTCGAGCAAAAATGAACATCTGCATTTGTTATGAACTAGGTGGTCTAATCATGTTTACTCCATCTGAATTTCAGGAACTTCAACAGTTAGGGGAAGCTATTGGTACTGAAAGCAAAGGGTTGCCAGAAGATGTGATAGCACTCTTACCTACTACAACTTACAAAATTGGGATATTCTCAAGAAAGGAAAAGAATGACGAGTACGTTCACTTCTCATTCTGACTAGATACCTTTTATTGTGCGGAAAAAGTTTGTATATTTTAGTGGGAGTGAGATGTGCAGTCATGCACAGGTTAACCATAAACATGTTACCTATGCAACACTCTCCTTTACTGATTAATCTTGTATAAGGTTATCTGATTAGTACCTTTTCAATCTTAAGTCGCACCCCATGTCATTACTCTAGGATTATCCTAGAGTAATTATCATCTATGACTACATATTCATATTAAATTATATTGCTTACGTACTAAGCTATTTTTAACACCCACCTCTTTGAATGTTTACACAAATAGATGTGTGATATGTTGTATGGCTTACAAGAACCGAGATAGGCTGACTAAATTGCCCTGTGAGCATCAGTACCATCATAGTTGTGTCATCAAATGGTTGAAGATCAATAAGGTAAAACTACATTGCTTTTCCAGCTTTCCAATGTGAGTGTAGGGATAATTTGTACGTTATCAGCACAAAGCTCTATCATAGAGGAACCAATCTACAACAACAATTTAATCGAAATCAATTAGATCTAATCATGCATATGCACCCAGACGGGACCTGTCCATCGCACCATATTGCCAATAGCAATACCCACGCCACAACATGTCCACTACTGGCACCCGCACCATGATCCGTTTACTGCAACAGATCGACCCCATCAGTGCCCACGTTGCCAGTCATCCATAGTAAGATCATCACCGCCGGCACCCGCGCCTACGCCATGACTCGTGTCATACCAGTGTGTTGTGCCCTAGTCCTGCCACGCCCTACCGGCCACAACGCATTGCGCCGTCCACACCAAGTCGTGCATAGAAACAACTAGGGCCCATAACCATTGTGCCATCTTGCCGCACCACGCACGTTGTGCTGAGTCGCCTGCCCACAAGCGCCGCACCACTCGTTCCTATGCTTGCAGCACTCCGTTCACCACCGCACGACCTTCGCGTCTCCGCTCGTATGTGGCGAGGCTCGTGTCTGCACGTACGTGCCGTCCGCATCATGCCCCACAGGCGACATGACCACAACCTACAATGTGCGCCGCCAAATCACCACGCACGCATAGCATGTCATTGCAGGCCACCAACCGTCGTGCCCCGTAGACGCCGTTCTTGCGTGCCACTGTTGTCAGTCACCGCATGGATGCACATCGACATCCGTCTGTAGCGCCCCACCACGCCAAACCGCTATGCTCGCAACGCTCTACCTCGTTGTTGCTGCATCGATCACGAGTGCGCCCGCTCGCCGACCACTGAACGGTGTGGCGTGTTGGGCGCTCGTGAAAAGTGGCCACCCATGAAAAGTCACCACCTAGAAGTGGTGGCTAGGGGTGGGAAACTCAATCCCCTATTACGACTTCTATGGGTCGGCTGGCAAAAAGGAAAAGAAGCCCACGCCGAAGCCCAGGAAGAAAAAGAAGGAAAAAGGAAAAGGAAGAAAATAAAAGAAAAAAAAGAAAGAAAAAAGGTTGCATTTTAATCCTTTAATTTCTATATTTTTCACAGAAGTATAAATTTTGCGTAGAGGCCCTTAGATTCCTAAAAAAGCGCGCAAAAATATGAATTTTGTCTAGAGGCCCCTAGATTTCTGAAAAAGTCACGCACAAAATTAGAATTTTGCGTATATGCAACTAGTTTTATGAAAATAAGAATGAGAGATTGCTACGAGATGCCCTAAAGGATTATTTTGAGCATTTCAAGTACATAATGAAGCTTTAGTAGAGAAAGAATGGATTCAACTTCGAATCTTTTTGAATATGCCTGAGAATTTAACTCCACGTTGCATCGAATTTGCACATTTCTGAATCTCTGCTAGAAAAAAGATATCAGATTTAAGGAGAAATTGAAAGACTCCACTTTCCACCCAAACATGATAGAAATCCGCACGCAACAATAGTCAATCAAAATATATAAAGTATTCTGAATTGATTGACATGTTGTAGATCGATGATGTTCAGGATGAACTCATAAATAAGATCTTTATTTCACAGCCACAATGAAAGTACAATAGCCTTGAATCTAATGTCATTTCTTTAAAAGTTGTGCAAAACCAGTCATAAGAAATGGGATTGGGATGGAAGGAAAGTGATGGCATATGAAGTGAAATGCTTAGTGATGAGAATGAAAAGACAATGAAGAATAATGTCAAGCCATATGGTTCTATAATTTGTAAAGGCACCGAAGCACATCATGAAGAAATACTAGAAATAACGACTTGAGATACACCTCACCATTGTAGTGAGTAAGGACACCCTCATGGTTTATATTGCATATCTCCCATGATAGATGACAGTGTTAATAAAATCTCGGTTGATTTTCTCAAGATGTTGATGGAACTCTACCAATGTCATCATAAGTGAAAAACAACTACCGATGAAGAAGTAGTTAGCCTATATACAAACTCTATCTAGAATTAGAGTTCTTATGTCATCTGAATGCAACTAAATAGAGTATTGAATAACTAGCTCTAGAAGAGTGAATTGAATAAAAGATTTGAAGTTCTTGAAGATCAAATATCTTTCATCACAATAAATAATTATATCTAGTATGTCATAACATGTTTAAGGCATTTATTATTTTGTTACTACTTTCTCACACATGAATAGATTGTCTCACAGTTTCGAGTCTATTGAATTTCCTTGAGAAAATCAACTTACAAAATGTTCATCAAGCGACAACGTATTATGGCAAATAAAATATAGCTCATATGTTATTTTATTACACTGAAAATAGTCTAATGAAATGAAATACTCCAAAACGACGAACATCTTGCTCCTAGAATCGCGCTTTGACTAGGATAGATTACTCCAGACCTTCTTCTTCGACAAACTCAGCATTGGTTATTCAACAAGGATGAGTACAAAACATACACAACAAGCCACCGAATGCAACATAAATACAAAGGTAATATCAAAGAATAGGCATCTGATTCTGCAATTATTTTTATAATTAGTTCAAGTTTAGTCATTCAAACTGATGTCTAAACATATGATGTGACACGGACTAAACTTTAGTCCATGGAACCAAACACCCCCTTAGGTTTCATTGCAGTTGCCAAAAAAGCGATGGCTAAACCTCTATCCTTTTCATTACACATATCCCACAGTATCGCGTATCTTCAGCAAATATAGTGGCTTGATGTGACTAGGGAGATTGATTTATGCTTCCCTACTAGTTCATACATCCTCTTCTTTCTACTCCAATTGGGCCGACTACACAAGCGAATGGGCCATCGAGTCAATAGCTCTGAGCTAATCTACGATTGGAACACTTAAGGGTCAGTTTGGTTTGGGGAAGGGTCAGTTTGGTTTGGGAGCGAGGGTAGATAGAATAATCATATTCATGGATTTAGGGATGGAATGATACATGTGAGGTTTTGATTGGATGATGGGATAAGATAATTTTTGTTTGGTTATGTGTATATAACTTAGATTAGATAATATTAAATTTAGTGGAACCCACTTATCAAATATATTTTTTAACAGAAATATAATCATACGAGATCTTATTTTATAGATTAAATTATAATCAATACAATGATGTAATTAAATCATAAATTGGATAAATGATTTGGGAGTAAAAATCATTTGAATATTTATAAATGAAAAATTAAATGCATTATAGCCAATTAGGAGACGACACATCATCTCATTTAATTTTGGATGGACTCGTCAAAAAAATTTCTTAAATCCCTCTACCCATTATATTGATGGAATATCTCTACCCATTATATTGATGGAATATTCCTCTCAGTAGTTATCTCATATACCTTCGCGCTCCAACCAAACAACTGACCCTAAATGGTGTTCTAACTTTTAACTTCATATCGTCAGCAAGCTGCATCTTAACATTATCCAGATGGGCTAGGAAGTTGGATCCTGTACCATGTTAGGGATTTTGTCATATCAAACTCAGACCAGTTAACCAAACTCAAATTTTCTGCTCTCCTATCGGCCTGCTCCTGTCCCCACTGGCCGCTGCCCCCACCGCCACCGAAGCTCCTTCCCCACCGCCACCGAAGCTCCGCCCAGGTTGCCCGCCACCCTCGCCAGAGGGAGATTGCCTAGCGGAGCTCCTAGAATCACCAGGAAAATGCCCCTCTGATCTGAATTTTTTTCTAACTGACAACCTGTTCTTGAGACAATGAGAAATTGAAGTGCAAGTTCTATCAGCAATTGTTTCACTCTGCAATTGTTTTATAGAATGCATACCACTTTAATACTTTATGTATGATCAAACAAATATGATGATTATAGAGATTGTATACGTTTGTTGTAATTGTATACTAATCTAAATTTTTTTGCCACAAATTCATGAAAATAAACCAAACACTAGCCATAAAACTTTGAGCACAACTTATTTATCTGCCAAAGTTAGGCAAAGTTAGAGGGTGTAATTTAATTTTTTTTCATGTATCTGCCATCTCACCAACGCCACGTCAACTGCCACGTTAGTAAAACCACTTATTGTTTCTCCGTGTCAGCAAAACCACCTTTCAAAGATGTAGATTGAGCTAATTTTTAATATAGCGGGTGTTTTGCAGACCCTAAAATTCTTTAGGGTGTTATTCATACTTCAGTAATATTTTAAGGGTTTTAAGGGTGTAATTTAATCTTTTCTTTTATTTTGTAGATCGAATAAATTTGGGCCCGTTAAACCTTTATGGCCCATTAATTCTGGTCTGCTACCATGGTAGTGATCCAATTCGGCTTACTTTAATTTAGGCAACATAATAATTTCGAGGCCCGGGTTGGCCCATAAATATTTGTCATTGTTAACCCGGGCGTCTGTCCTTCGAGAGTTATCTTGTTAGATTTGTCTCCCCATCGTAGATTAGTAGTTATGCTAGATAAATGTGTAACATTATCATGTGGAGTTGTGGACAATTTCCTTTAAAAAATTAGGTTGACCGTTGACATGAGGCCATTGAACTGTGAAGCGAGGCGGTAAAAGGAAGACTCGTCAGGTAGCTCACCACAGCGAAGACGTTATGGCTATGGATGCATAGTGGCCAACGCCACAACAACCTTATTTGCAGGAATTTTCCCGCGATGCTAGCCACGCGCGCGGGCTTGACGTGGTCGACGCCGGCCACTCGTGTCGTCGTCGGAAAACGGGAGCTGGATCACCGAGATAACCGGGTCACATTAGAACGTGTGGCAAATATCCGAGCTCGTTTTCCGCCTGATAGCGTAGGAGGTTTGTCCGCGAGCGCCTTTTCGTCAAGTGCTGCCTCCTCTGCAATGCCTTTACACAGGCCGGGCCGGGCGGCAGATGGGAACGTGACCATGGGTGGCTAGATAGATAGATGTATTAGTTGTTACGCACCCAGACTAGCCTCCTCCTCTGGGTGCTGAGTGCTCAGCTCGATCAGCAGCAACCGTGTTTTGACTGAACTGGTATGCACCTTGAATGCATTTTTGGCGGCAATGATGGCGATGATGGCTTGCTGTTGAAGTCGTCGGAACACTATGATGGGGTGCCCTGGCACAGTGCATGGCTGATACTGGCTGGGTTCTGACGGCCCCGGTGCCTCCCTGTCTTTGGCGGTCCGGCCGGCCTCACGAGCGGTGGATGTTAAATCGCCTCGCTCGCCTGCCTGCTTGCCTGCCTCAGTGCCTATACTGGTGGTCCAATCTCATCCATTGTGTTCAGTGCAGGTTGCTTCATGTTTGGTCTTCTTGTACCCTGGGCCAATGGCTAAGTACGCGTTGGTGGACGTGTCGACCGGGGAGAGCCTGTGAGAGGCTTGCTGCACTGTCACCGCCAGTGGCCTGATGAGGAGCTAAGCCGATGCCCGGCTGACAGAGTGTACCAGCGAGGGGGATTGCACTCGCGCAACAGTGGTATGCAGGTGAAAAAGGCGCGCGTGGCCAGTGACGCGACGTAACCTGGCGTCCATCGATCTAGCTCCAGCCTCCTTCCTCTGCCTTGACGCCGGCCAAGTCAGCCTCCTCCAATGCAATGGCCGATGGCATCATCAATAGTGCTGACTACATTGTGTTCATTAATGGCGCTTGCAGTTGCACTTTGCCTCGACTCCAACTACTCTGACCATAGTGCCGTCATAACCATCCTGTTAAGACACAACGGTGTGAAATCCATTTTAATCACCGTGAAGTTCTACCGCCGATCGCTACGAAGTGGGCTCTCACCACCACAAAGCTCTACTCTCGCATCGTCATATTTCGATTGAATGGCTTGCATTAGTCGACTGTCCTCTATAGGCAGACCATCTCGACTGTAGAAGACCTCCCCTTTGTTATTCGTAATATCCAAACAGAAAAGTTTGAATTTGAATCTAATTATTTACGTTTTAATTCTAGCAGAAATAAAAACATACATTTGTTTAAGTTCCAGGATCGAAATAAAGCCTAATATGTGTGGTCAATGCAGACGTCGTAACAAGACGAGGCAGAAACCTGTCTGGTCAACTCTACCCCTAAATCCTGAACTGAATGGTCTTAGTTCTGGCCTTCTAGGTAAAAGCCAAACGTGAGCTCCAAATTTGTCGACCCAGAGAATGAGAAAAAGTCAAACGAATATTATGAAGCTCAACACAAAAAACCGCACGTATGGTTTACTTACTTGGGTTGTTACAATCCAAGTTTATTTTGTCCGGCCGTGCGTTAGCTTTATTTGACATGCCATTCCTTAGTTCACATAACGAAAGCGACAAAGAGAGGTGTACATGCTTCTATAGCTGTTTGGTCAAAAAGTATTAGTCAATCGATTGCTCACCTACATAGTTAATTCAACTCAAACATAACTAATAATAAAAAGAAAAGAACCGAAACCATAAAGAAAATAATTTAATATATTATTTATCCCTTTTGAAAATTCAAAAAAATGGAAACTGAGACGGAAAGAATCAGTCTAATTTATTTCACCTATTTTATTTTAAATGTTTCACTTATTGAAGATAAATATTTATCTATTGAATATAAATGTTTTATACTTATATTAGTTGGAACTCAATGTTTTATTCATAGAAGCAAAATGTTTCGTTATTATATTTCATATGCTTTTACCATTTTTATTTTAAAGGTTTCACCCGATAAATGTTTAATGATATATTTCTTAAGATGAATCCATGTGTTAAAAATGAATATTTCAGTTTTGAAATACCATACGTCGAACAATAATTTTATCCGAATAATATTTCTTCGTCCCGTAAAAAAATGAAACAGAATATTCGATCCCGTTACACGGTTACAGCGCCAACACAGTCATGCTATCTTACGGCCAGCCGCACACGCCGCTTCCCAACCTTCTCTCACGTCGGCAGCAGCCAGCCAACAGGCGATGGATGCAGTCGCGGCGAAGATCGAGAAAGTCTCGGTCGCGAGAGCTAGCTTGCGATCGGCTGTTGCGCAGCGTGGCTCTCCGTCTGTCCGCTTCGCTCAGCCGGCGGCAGACTTTGAAACGGTATGCACCGCCGCAGCCGCACGCGCCGCGGCGTCAACCGGACACGACACGCCGACGTCGCCACTTGCGGGGGTCGGGGTTGGAACGGTTCAAGACTAGACAAGCCTCAGCATCGGCCGGGTCGCTCGGCGCGAAGCTGCATGCGAGCTGAGCTAGTGCGCGCGAGCGGCCGTATGTCGGCAAGGAGATAGCGAGATGTCGGGCGGTGGATGGACGGGACGAGCTTCCACGCGAGCGAGGTTGCTATCGCGGCGTTTGATGGGTTCGCCTCTGCCGGTGCGTCGCTTGCCCGGGGCGACCGTTTAAACCGTGCGCCCGTCAGCCCGTGCCCCCTACGGAAGCACACGCTCCACATACGCCACGGCCTCGTATCGTGACCGATAGTAAAATATTAAAATCTATAATTGAGATTGCTCCGTTCTTCAAATAAACATTTTGATACGGAGGGGAGAATATGTATTTAAAGAACAATAATGAGATATGGCCAAAACTCTCCCTATACGCACAAAACCTAGTTATATATAATAGTTATATGGGTACATCTCTAGATTGTCAAAGTATACGATGGTTGGAAATATTTTTCTATAAGTATAACTAGTTTTTTAATCATATTTATAATCCAATACTTCGAAATAAAAGACATCGTAATCAATAACGATAGGCGAGCTCTAGTGGAAATAGGATAGCATGTGTTGGAGTAAATAACTTACATTATACTTAAGAATAAACCAAGAGCTAATAAAAAATATCGAATTTTAAAAACCCTTTCGAACTGAGGTTTTCAAGGACTTTTCAGATATTTAGAGGTTCAGGGGCCCACTTCACCAGATTCGGATGCCAAGTTCTAGGCCCTCCTTCATCAGGTTCGGAAGCCCACTTCACCGGGTTCGGAGGCCAAGTTCAAAGCCTTCCTTTACTAGGTTCGAAGCTCCTTTCGCTAGGTTCAAAGATCCACTTCACCAGGTTCAGAGGCCAGGTTCGAAGCCCTTTCAACATGTTCGAAGCCCCCTTCATCAAGTTCGAAACTTCCCTTCACCATGTTCGGAGGCTCACTTCACCAGGTTCAGAGGCTAGGTTTAAAGCGTCCTTCACCAGGTTCGAAGCCCCCGTTCATCAGGTTCAGAGGCTAGGTTTGAAGCCCCTTTCATTAGGTTCAAAACCCCTTCACCAGGTTTGAAGGCCAGGTTCGAAACCCCATTCACTAGATTCGAAGGCTAGGTTCGGAGGCCCACTTCACCAGGTTCAGAGGCCAAGTTCAAAGCCCCTTCACCAGGTTCAGAGGCTAGGCTCAAAGCCCCTTCATTATGTTCGAGGCCTATTTCACTTGGTTTGGAAGCCAGGTTGAAACCCCCTTCACTAGATTCGGAGTCTCCCTTCACTAGGATCACATGCTTTGAAACCACTCCAAACCAAAAGCCAAACTAAGTACTGAAACCACGGGCCTTCGCCCCTAGTAACCCGACATGTATTTGCATGTGAGTTTACCATTTTACCCTTACAAAGTCATGTGAACAAAGTCCGCTATAATTGTTGTAGCTAGAGGGTAAAATAGTCTTTTCCTGTTGTATTTTTTCTATAAATGCTAGCCATCTCTAGTGTAAAAAATTCAAAGATAGAGAATATAAACTCACGTAAGTTATTATTCTTTTCAAAGATCTGAACCAGTATAAATCTCCTTTGCAATTAGTAGTCTTCGAGGCTAACAAACATATTAGCATAAATTTTACGCCACAACAGCATGCATGAGCTACAGAAGTAGCACGCGAGGATAAATATCTTCAGGTTTACTTATATAGTAAAAACTAGTGACGACCATCGGAGAAAATCCAACAGTAAAGATCGACCCAAAGTTTGTACTAAAAATCACCCGAGTTTGTACTAAGATCAGCCTAGAGTTTGTAACGTCGACTTGTATCATTTGACATTTAATGCCTGTTACTAATGAGTCAAGTATTAGTAACGGACATCAATTAGAACTGTCGCTGTTTAGGGTGAATATCATTAGGATATTAGGGTTGTGTCAAACTATGACATGTTACTAATGCTCAACATTATCATTGACATGTCAAACTATGATCCATTACTAATGATGTCCTTCATTTACGAGTGATGAGTGTAATATTAGTTACATATTTTTTCATCGCTGAAACTTTAAAACTACGTCACTAAAACTGTTTCGATGCTAATGTCTCCCCGCAGTCTCCAGCGCGTATCATAGCGGACCCCAAGATGTTAATGTCATTGAGCACACTGTGGGACTGTCCCATACTCCCATTATTGAAAGATTACTTGCTAACCGTCCTACATCCGTATTAATCCGCTCCATATTTTAGCAAATCTTTGAAGATGTTGAAACGTCAAAACAACATTCATTCGATCGGCACGAGCAGTGGCATAGTACGGGCTGCTAATGTCAGATCGGTACAATGATCGTTATGTATTTGGCAATCTGTCAATGTATATTTTGGTTGAATTCCGTGTGAGTGTATGAACACTGGACCAGTGATGACTACTGCTTCGAAGAGCCCAGAGAGAGACAACCTACTGCAATTGTTTTGTGATGTATACTGTATATCTGGTAAACCTGTTGTTGAGAGTTGAGACCTAGTTATCCTCTGCTCTGTTTTTAATGACTCAAACAGGTGGATGACTGTTTCAAGAAAACAGCTTCGGTGTACACCATTTCGTCGCCCTTTTCAATGCCAAATAGGATCCTGTCATATATTAAAAAGATCCCCGGTGTTGACTAGGATATCTTGTCATTTTGTTAGTTTGCTTTGCACTGTTTATTATTTAGGTGAAAACATATACCGGTCAATTCCAAATCCGTTTCCATTCTCTGGAAGCAGTTCTGGCCATCTTTTCAAATACCATCGAGATGATTTCAAAGATCAACAAACCACGCAAGGAAAATATAATTACTTCTCTACATTTTTAATCTTAAAATGTAGAGATTATACGAGGACCTCGAGCATTGACGTGTATATATTTTTCATTGCCTAAATCTAACATATCTCTCAAGCTATATAATTTCAAAGACAACTTATCGTAGCAAAGTAGACTACAGTAAAACATAGTCTTCCTTATGTGCATCGGCCTTTTTTAGAACAGTATGTTCAGATTTTAATACAAAACTTAAAGCCGTCAGATAATTCCAGAGTTAGTGTAAAGTTTGAGAATATCTTTTCCACAAACGGTTGCGGTTGCAGCTGTTTTCAATGTGGTTGCTTTCTGCAGCAATTTTTAACTGCAGCATCCTCCTTGGTTCCTTGCTTAGATCAGACGAATGTAATTAACTACTAAGTAGTTGTGAGTATGTGAGAGCATATTATTGTACTTGTTATTTTGACTTACTATTTATAGCAATAATAAGTCCTCTCTATTTAATTGACTTACTATTTTGCTATTCAGTCCAATATACTTGCTAAATATGACTTTCTATTTGAATATAGATATACTTTATTAATTTATATATATATATATTATGCGAAGAAAATAAAAACAATTAAACAAACTCAACACTCAATAGAATAAACAAGTTTAATTGGCTTGCTAGATGTAGAGTGTGTAAAGAACAATAGCAAGTCTCCTAAAATAACAAATCAATAGCAAGTAAAATGGAGATATTTTTTTGGAGCATACTTACTATTTTTAAGGATAGCAAGTGTGATAGCAAGTACAATAGAGATGCTCTGAGTATTAGATTTCATTACTGTATCCATCCATTTGTCAAAGACACGATATCATATACAGGTATAGACATCATCAATAGTATCTATACATACCATGTCACATGGACCCTATCACACTACTTTAGATATTATTATCTCTAATGTATTATATCCATAAAAAACAAACAATTATTAATCACTTAAATCTTTCTCTTCTTTCCACCGATTCTATTTCCCCCCACCTATTATGGAGACACAACCCTATCCAAAAAATTGATGGTGTGTATTGCATTGGTGGATTTCTCGTTGAAGCTATGTCTTGTAAGTCCTTCCTCCTTTCTTATATCTTATTTAGGGGGTGTTTAGATGCGAGGGCTAAATTTTAGCACCCGTTATATTCAATGTTTAGATACTATTTTGGAATATAAATATAGACTATTTACAAAACCCTTCATAATTGGTGGATTATTCGCGAGACAAATCTAATAAGCCTGATTACGTCATGATTTGACAATGTTATTCTACAGTAACATTACTAATCATGGATTAATTAGGCTTAATAAATTTGTTTCAAGAATTATCCTATGATTGTGCAATTATTTTTATAATTAGTTCACATTTAGTCCTTCAAATTGATGTCCAAACATCCGATGTGACATGAGCTAAAATTTTAGTCTCTTGATCCAAACACCCTCTTAATATAGATTATCAACTACAAATCCTGATGAACATAATTAATATTATATGTAGACATAATCCTAATTAAAGGATTGAACTCACGTTGCTCTTACTTTGCATACATTTGGAGACATGTTTGGTAGTTTCGTACACCGCAAACAATTCTTTCAATTAACTATATGTTTTGTTATTTGTATGATTCTTGATATATTTTCCCAAGTTTTGTGGATGTTGGACCGAAAAGAGACTAGAGGACGGTGAATGGGAGCTTAAAAATTCTTCTAAAAAACTGACTTCGAAATCTGCCTTC
>JAAALK010000285.1:90666876-90688583 GCA_019279435.1 Zizania palustris
AGTTGTTTCCAAGTCCCAAGGTTCACTTCGAGGCCCTCTGGAGCGAGGCCTCCGAACCCCTTCGGAGCCCTTTGGAGCGAAGCCCGCAAGATCCCTTAAAGTTTGCCAGAAGCTAAGTCTCAGGCTAACTTCGAAGTTAGCCTCCGGGCCTTGTTCGGAGTTAGCCTTCGAGCCTTGTTCGGAGTTAGCCTTCGGGCCTTGTTCAGAGTTAGCCTTCGGGCTCTATTTGGAGTTAACCTTCGAGCTCCCTTCGAAGCTCCTCAGAGTCAGTCTCCGGACCCTTTCCAGTCAACTCAAAGCTAAGTCTCTGAGACCCCAGTTCGGAGCTCAGTTCGGAGTATACTTTGAAGTCCACTTCGGAGTGTACTTCGAAGCCTCCCTTGTAGCCTCCGCCTGAAGAGCTCTGGCCCCTACTCCGAATCTAGCAGATATTTACACCTTGCTACAGTGTAGAAGCCATACCAGGGCCCCTTTGCCCCTAGTATGTCGTTTAGCTGGTCAAAGAAGTGACGTTGTCTGACACGTCTGAAAGCTGTAAAGCACTTTTGTACAGTAGCTAGCTCATTTTCCCCTTTTTTGCCCCTATGAGCCTAGGACTTATAGAGGGCATTTTGGTCTTTTTCTTTGGCCTGCGTGCCTATAAAAGCAGGGCCAAGCCCTTGTAACAGGATAGCTTCTCTAGGGCCATGAAACCCTGGAGTTCACTACACCACACCGAGGCATACCATGCCAAATCCACCACAAACTGGACGTAGGGCTATTATCCCCTAGGGGAGGTCTGAACCAGTATAAATCCTTTCTCCTTCTGAGAGAACCCTTCGAGGTTCATTTTACACACCATATACACACATACAAACCTGTGCTGTAGCTAACACAATTGCTACAACATTTACTTTTTGAAGTTTTTCAACTGGTTGCGAAGCCTTCCCAAGTAGTCTAGAACGAAGTCTTTTTGCAAAGTGTTTCTAGAGTAATAACTTAGTGCGAAGCCTAGTGCAAGTCACTAATGCGAGCATCTGTTCATAGTCCTCTGAGGGGATACACTTCATAGCTATGTGCTAGTTTGCGTAGTCTGTCTCAAAACACCTCTATGTGTGGAGTTGACTTTTGCGAATCCCTGCTATGAGTACTTTGGGTGTTCGAAGTGTGAGCGAAGTCTTCTAGACTTCGATTTACTGTCCAGTGCGAAGTCTGAGTTCGAAGTGTTTTAATACACTACAACAAAACAGGCAACTTCTGTCGGCCAAAGCCGACGGAAGTTAGCCCTTTCCCGATGGAAGAAGCTAACTTCCGTCGGCAAAAGGCTAACTTCCGTCGGCCTTTGGCTGACGGAAGCGAGTAGACGGAAGTTAGCTAACTTTCGTCGGCCGCCGACGGAAGTTAGCTAACTTTCGTCGGCTAACCATGGCCGACGAAAATTACACAAGAAATCGATAACTTCTGTCGGCCAAACATTAGCCGACGGAAGTTGTTTTTTTTTTCTTTTTTTGCTTTTTTCTATACATTCCAGCAATGCACTAAACTAAGCATAATTTTTTTCTTTTTTTTTTCTTTTTTCTGTATACATCCTCAGTATACAACATCACAAACATGTATTCAAATTCATATTACAAGTTCTAGCACAAATTCTTCGGTAAAACAAATTCTAGCACAAGTACAACATACACATACATTGTCTAGCACACATGCACCAAGAATGATTACCCAACAATCATGTAATTACTCCATTAGTCCTGATTTCAGGAGTTAGAGCTTCAGAATGACAACATGAACCTCAGAACCAAGGTATATATGTAAGATGTCTGCAAAAAAAATCAGAATTCAACTTCTTTCTGTGTATAAATAATTAGCTACTAGCTAGCTAACTAATCAGTAGTTGCAGAGGGAGAGCAGCAGCTGCAGCAGGTGACCGTCCACCGCCATGGAGCTGCATCAGAACCCTTTCGCCGCCGCCTCCGCGATGGACATGAAGTGCTTCTTGTTGGGAATATTAAAAAGCATTCTTCAACATTGTATTTACTTCAATCCAATATGACCCTGGGAATAATTTCAGGGAAAAACTCACAAGGCAAACTTGAGTGAGTAGGGAAATGAAACTCTATCAAATGCATTAATGCATTATGCATCATCAGATCAGCAAAATCATTGATGAATTTTAATCGAGCATGATTGCAGAAATCGACACCACGCTGAAGCTGTATAGTGTTCACATGGCAAGTCTCCATCATGAAAGAAAGATTATATTTCTGGGCTTGCACATAAGTTGAAAAAAACTTCCAAGCTTACTGTAACGATAAAATAGAAAAACATTGTACCAGATCATGATATCAATTGCTACTACAGGCACTTAATCAAGTCAACATATCGGCAGGGAGTGACCATGCGAGACAAGAGCACGAACGCCCGAGACCTAACCACGGAACCAGTGCAGGAAACCTAACGATATTCAGCGGCCAAAAGGGGCTGACCTGGTAGGAGAGACCGAGGGTGCGGACGCGGCGTAGGGCGCTGAATACGACCGAGAGGAGGCCGCTGGCAAGGACGACGGCCCGCGTCACCGGCACATTCTCTGCAACCACACGAACAAACAGCGGGTTGCCGTATCGGTTAGCCACAAGGGGGAAGGCGCGGGATTACGGACGATTCCAATGAATTCGAGAGAGGCTGCACTTACGGAATCCGGAGATGCCGCCCTGCATCGCTCCTCCGGGCGGGAACGGAACGCCTGGTCGCGCGGACGCGGCGCGTCCCCTCTCCTTTGGCGGCGGGTTCCCATTTTCAGGAGAGGAAGGAACGAGCACGGGAGGCGCGGAGGCCGGGAGGTGCGGAGGCGGCGGCCGGGAGACGGGGAAGCGGGGAGGGGAGAGGCGCGGAGGCGGCGGCGCAAAACCTAGGGCGTGGGGGAAAATAGGGCGCGGGGAGGGGAGACGCGGAGGCGGCGGCGCAAAACCTAGGCGCGGGGAAAAATAGGGCGCGCGGGCTGGGAAAAATAATACGCGCTACTGAAAAATATCTTCCGTCGGCCACAGCTAAAGCCGATGGAAGTTAATTTAATTTCCGTCGGCTTTAATTTTGGCCGACGGAAGTTACGAGTTTTATCCTGGACGGGGGCGAAAGCCTTTTAACTTCCATCGGTCACAGTCAAAAGCCGACGGAAATTAATTTAACTTCCGTCGTCCTATAGGAGCCGACGAAAGTGAATTAACTTTCGTCGGCTTTTTCAAAAGCCGACGAAAATTAAAATTGCCGACGAAAATTTCTTGTTTTCTTGTAGTGATACCTCCGAACTAGACCTCTCGAAGGCAGATTTCGAAGTCAGTTTTTTAGAAGAATTTTTAAGCTCCCATTCACCGTCCTCTAGTCTCCTTTTCGGTCCAACATCCACAAACTTGGGAAAATATATCAAGAATCAGACAAATAACAAACTATATAGTTAATTGAAAGAATTGTTTGCGGTGTACGAAAACATACCAACACATGTCTCCAAATGTAATGCAAAGTAAGAGCAACGTGAGTTCAATCCTTTAATTAGGATTATGTCTACATATAATATTAATTATGTTCATCATAGGATTTGTAGTTGATATAATACTATATTAAGGGGGTGTTTGGATCAAGAGACTAAATTTTAGCTCATGTCACATCGGATGTTTGGACATCAATTTGAAGGACTAAATGTGAACTAATTATAAAATAATTGCACAATCATAGGATAATTCGCGAGACAAATTTATTAAGCCTAATTAATCCATGATTAGCAAATGTTTACTGTAGCATAACATTGTCAAATCATGACGTAATTAGGCTTATTAGATTTGTCTCGCGAATAATCCACCAATTATGAATGGGTTTTGTAAATAGTCTACATTTAATATTCCAAAATAGTATATAAACATTGGATATAACGGGTGCTAAAATTTAGCCCTCGCATCTAAACAACCCCTAAATAAGATATAAGAAAAGGAGGAAGGACTTACAAGACATAGCTTCAACGAGAAATCCACCGATGCAATACACACCATCAATTTTTTGCATTGAGGATAGGGTTGTGTCTCCATAATAGGTGGGGAAAAATAGAATCGGTGGAAAGAAAAGAAAGATTTAAGTGATTAATTAATTGTTTGTTTTTTATGGATATAATGCATTAGAGATAATAATATCTAAAGTAGTGTTATAGGATCCATGTGACATGGTATGTATAGATACTATTGATGATGTCTATACCTGTATATGATATCGTGTTTTTGATAAATGGATGGATTACAGTAAATGAAATCCAATACTCAGAGCATCTCTATTGTACTTGCTATCACACTTGCTATCCTTAAAAATAGTAAGTATGCTCCAAAAAATATCTCCATTTTACTTGCTATTTGATTTGTTATTTTAGGAGACTTGCTATTGTTCTTTCTACACTCTACATCTAGCAAGTTAATCAAACTTTCTATTCTATTGAGTGTTGAGTTTATTTAATTGTTTTTTATTTTCTTTGCATATATATATATATAAATTGATAAAATATATATATTCAAATAGAAAGTCATATTTAACAAGTATATTGGACTGAATAGCAAAATAGTAAGTCAATTTAAATAGAGAGACTTACTATTGCTATAAATAGTAAGTCAAAAATAACAAGTACAATAAATATGCTCTCACATACTCACAACTACGTAGTAGTTAATTACATGCGTCTGATCTAAGCAAGGAACCAAGGAGGATGCTGGAGTTAAAAATTGCTGCAGAAAGCAACCACATTGAAAACAGCTGCAACCGCAAACCGTTTGTGGAAAAGATATTCTCAAACTTTACACTAACTCTGGAATTTATCTGACGGCCTTAAGTTTTGTATTAAAATCTGAACATACTGTTCTAAAAAAAGGCCGATGCACATAAGGAAGACTATGTTTTACTGTAGTCTACTTTGCTACGATAAGTTGTCTTTGAAAATTATATAGCTTGAGAGATATGTTAGATTTAGGCAATGAAAAATATATACACGTCAATGCTCGAGGTCCTCGTATAATCTCTACATTTTAAGATTAAAAAATGTAGAGAAGTAATTATATTTTCCTTGCGTGGTTTGTTGATCTTTGAAATCATCTCGATGGTATTGAAAGATGGACCAGAACTGCTTCCAGAGAATGGAAACGGATTTGGAATTGACCGGTATATGTTTTCACCTAAATAATAAACAGTGCAAAGCAAACTAACAAAATGACAAGATATCCTAGTCAACACCGGGGATCTTTTTAATATATGACAGGATCCTATTTGGCATTGAAAAGGGCGACGAAATGTGTACACCGAAGCTGTTTTCTTGAAACAGTCATCCAACCTGTTTGAAGTCATTAAAAACAGAGCAGAGGATAACTAGGTCTCAACTCTCAACAACAGGTTTACCAGATATACAGTATACATCACAAAACAATTGCAGTAGGTTGTCTCTCTCTGGGCTCTTTCGAAGCAGTAGTCATCACTTGGTCCAGTGTCCATACCCTCACACGGAATTCAACCAAAATATACATTGACAGATTGCCAAAATACATAACGATCATTGTACCGATCTGCCATTAGCAGCCCGTACTATGCCACTGCTCGTGCCGATCGAAATGAATGTTGTTTTGACGTTTCAACATCTTCAAAGATTTGCTAAAATATGGAGCGATTAATACGGATGTAGGACGGTTAGCAAGTAATCTTTCAATAATGGGAGTATGGGACAGTCCCACAGTGTGCTCAATGACCATTAACATCTTGGGGTCCGCTATGATACGCGCTGGAGACTGCGGGGGAGACATTAGCATCGAAACAGTTTTAGTGACGTAGTTTTAAAGTTTCAGCGATGAAAAAATATGTAACTAATATTACACTCATCACTCGTAAATGAAGGACATCATTAGTAATGGATCATAGTTTGACATGTCAATGATAATGTTGAGCATTAGTAACATGTCATAGTTTGACACAACCCTAATATCCTAATGATATTCACCCTAAACAGCGACAGTTCTAATTGATGTCCGTTACTAATACTTGACATCATTAGTAACAGGCATTAAATGTCAAATGATACAAGTCGACGTTACAAACTCTAGGCTGATTTTTAGTACAAACTCGGGTGATTTTTAGTACAAACTTTGGGTCGATCTTTACTGTTGGATTTTCTCCGATGGTCGTCACTAGTTTTTACTATATAAGTAAACTGAAGATATTTATCCTCGCGTGCTACTTCTATAGCTCATGCATGCTGTTGTGGCGTAAAATTTATGCTAATAGGTTTGTTAGCCTCGAAGACTACTAATTGCAAAGGAGATTTATACTGGTTCAGATCTCTAAAAAGAATAATAACCTTACGTCCAATTCATAGTGAGTTTTATATTCTCTATCTTTGTATTTTTTACACTAGAGATGTCTAGCATTTATAGGAAAAATACAATAGGAAAAGACTATTTTACCCTCTAGCTACAACAATTATAGCGGACTTTGTTCACATGGCTTTGTAAGGGTAAAAATGGTAAACTCACACGCAAATACATGTCGGGTTACTAGGGGCGAAGACCCGTGGTTTCGGTACTTAGTTTTGGCTTTTGGTTTGGAGTGGTTTCAAAGCATGTGATCCTAGTGAAAGGAGACTCCGAATCTAGTGAAGGGGGTTTCAAACCTGGCTTCCGAACCTAGTGAAGTAGGCCTCCGAACATAGTGAAGGGGCTTTGAGCCTAGCCTCTGAACCTGGTGAAGGGGCTTTGAACTTGGCCTCTGAACCTGGTGAAGTGGGCCTCCGAACCTAGCCTTCAAATCTGGTGAATGGGGTTTCGAACCTGGCCTTCGAACCTGGTGAAGGAATTTTGAACCTAATGAAAGGGGCTTCAAACCTAGCCTCTGAACCTGATGAACGGGGGCTTCGAACCTAGTGAAGGACGCTTTAAACCTAGCCTCTGAACCTGGTGAAGTGAGCCTCCAAACATGGTGAAGGAAAGTTTCGAACTTGATGAAGGGGGCTTCGAACATGTTGAAAGGGCTTCGAACCTGGCCTCTGAACCTGGTGAAGTGGATCTTTGAACCTAGTGAAAGGAGCTTCGAACCTGGTAAAGGAAGGCTTTGAACTTGGCCTCCGAACCCGGTGAAGTGGGCTTCCGAACCTGATGAAGGAGGGCCTAGAACTTGGCATCCGAATCTGGTGAAGTGGGCCCCGAACCTCTGAATATTTGAAAAGTCCTTGAAAACCTCAGTTCGAAAGGGTCTTTAAAATTCGATATTTTTTTATTAGCTCTTGGTTTATTCTTAAGTATAATGGAAGTTATTTACTCCAACACATGCTATCCTATTTCCACTAGAGCTCGTCTATCGTTATTGATTACGATGTCTTTTATTTTGAAGTATTGGATTATAAATATAATTAAAAAACTAGTTATATTTATAGAAAAATATTTCCGACCATCGTATACTTTGACAATCTAGAGATGTTACCCATATATATAACTATTATAACTAGGTTTTGTGCGTATCGGGAGAGTTTTGACCACATCTCATTATTGTTCTTTAAATACATATTCTCCCCTCCGTATCAAAATGTTTATTTGAAGAACGGAGCAATCTCAATTATAGATTTTAATATTTTACTATCGGTGACGATAGGAGGCCGTGGCGTATGTGGAGCGTGTGCTTCCGTAGGGGGCACGGGCTGACGGGCGCACGGTTAAACGGTCGCCCCGGGGCAAGCGACGCACCGGCAGAGGCGCACCCATCAAACGCCGCGATAGCAACCTCGCTCGCGTGGAAGCTCGTCCCGTCCATCCACCGCCCGACATCTCGCTATCTCCTTGCCGACATACGGCCGCTCGCGCGCACTAGCTCAGCTCGCATGCAGCTTCGCGCCGAGCGACCCGGCCGATGCTGAGGCTTGTCTAGTCTTGAACCGTTCCAACCCCGACCCCCGCAAGTGGCGACGTCGGCGTGTCGTGTCCGGTTGACGCCGCGGCGCGTGCGGCTGCGGCGGTGCATACCGTTTCAAAGTCTGCCGCCGGCTGAGCGAAGCGGACAGACGGAGAGCCACGCTGCGCAACAGCCGATCGCAAGCTAGCTCTCGCGACCGAGACTTTCTCGATCTTCGCCGCGACTGCATCCATCGCCTGTTGGCTGGCTGCTGCCGACGTGAGAAGGTTGGGAAGCGGCGTGTGCGGCTGGCCGAAAGATAGCATGACTGTGTGTTTGGCGCTGTAACCGTCTAACGGGGTCGAATATTCTGTTTCCTCTTTTTTTTTACGGAACGACGAAGAAATATTATTCGGATAAAATTATTGTTCGGCGTATGGTATTTCAGCACTGAAATATTCATTTTTAACACACGGAACATTCGTCTTAAGAAATATATCATTAAATATTTATCTTCAATGGGTGAAACCTTTGAAATAAAAATGATAAAAACATATGAAATATAAGAACGAAACATTTTGCTTCTATGAATAAAACATTGAGTTCCAACTAATATAAGTATAAAACATTTATATTCAATAGATGAAATATTTATCTTCAACAGGTGAAACATTTAAAATAAAATAGGTGAAATAAATTAGACCGATTCTTTTCGTCTCAGTTTCCATTTTTTTGATTTTCAAAAGGGATAAATGATATATTGAATTATTTTCTTTATGGTTTCGGTTCTTTTCTTTTATTATTAGTTATGTTTGAGTTGAATTAACTATGTAGGTGAGCAATCTATTGACTAGTACTTTTTGACCAAACAGCTATAGAAGCATGTACACCTCTCTTTGTCGCTTTCGTTATGTGAACTAAGGAATGGCATGTCAAATAAAGCTAACGCACGGCCGGACAAAATAAACTTGGATTGTAACAACCCAAGTAAGTAAACCATACGTGCGGTTTTTTGTGTTGAGCTTCATAATATTCGTTTGACTTTTTCTCATTCTCTGGGTCGACAAATTTGGAGCTCACGTTTGACTTTTACCTAGAAGGCTAGAACTAAGACCATTCAGTTCAGGATTTAGGGGTAGAGTTGACCAGACAGGTTTCTGCATCGTCTTGTTACGACGTCTGCATTAATTAGATTCAAATTCAAACTTTTCTGTTTGGATACTTTCTGAAACTACGAATAACAAGGGGGTCTTCTACAGTCGAGGATGGTTTGCCTACAGAGGACAGTTGACTAATGCAAGCCATTCAATCGAAATCTAATGATGCGAGAGTAGAGCTTTGTGGTGGTGAGAGGCCACTTCGTAGCGATCGGCGGTAGAACTTCACGGTGATTAAAATGGATTTCACACCGTTATGTCTTAACAGGATGGTTATGACGACACTATGGTCAGAGTAGTTGGAGTCGAGGCAAAGTGCAACTGCAAGCGCCATTAATGAACACAATGTAGTCAGCACTATTGATGATGCCATCGGCCATTGCATTGGAGGAGGCTGACTTGGCCGGCGTCAAGGCAGAGGAAGGAGGCTGGAGCTAGATCGATGGACGCCAGGTTACGTCGCATCACTGGCCACGCGCGCCTTTTTTCACCTGCATACCACTGTTGCGCGAGTGCAATCCCCCTCGCTGGTACACTCTGTCAGCCGGGCATCGGCTTAGCTCCTCATCAGGCCACTGGCGGTGACAGTGCAGCAAGCCTCTCACAGGCTCTCCCCGGTCGACACGTCCACCAACGCGTACTTAGCCATTGGCCCAGGGTACAAGAAGACCAAACATGAAGCAACCTGCACTGAACACAATGGATGAGATTGGACCACCAGTATAGGCACTGAGGCAGGCAAGCAGGCAGGCGAGCGAGGCGATTTAACATCCACCGCTCGTGAGGCCGGCCGGACCGCCAAAGACAGGGAGGCACCGGGGCCGTCAGAACCCAGCCAGTATCAGCCATGCACTGTGCCAGGGCACCCCATCATAGTGTTCCGACGACTTCAACAGCAAGCCATCATCGCCATCATTGCCGCCAAAAATGCATTCAAGGTGCATACCAGTTCAGTCAAAACACGGTTGCTGCTGATCGAGCTGAGCACTCAGCACCCAGAGGAGGAGGCTAGTCTGGGTGCGTAACAACTAATACATCTATCTATCTAGCCACCCATGGTCACGTTCCCATCTGCCGCCCGGCCCGGCCTGTGTAAAAGGCATTGCAGAGGAGGCAGCACTTGACGAAAAGGCGCTCGCGGACAAACCTCCTACGCTATCAGGCGGAAAACGAGCTCGGATATTTGCCACACGTTCTAATGTGACCCGGTTATCTCGGTGATCCAGCTCCCGTTTTCCGACGACGACACGAGTGGCCGGCGTCGACCACGTCAAGCCCGCGCGCGTGGCTAGCATCGCGGGAAAATTCCTGCAAATAAGGTTGTTGTGGCGTTGGCCACTATGCATCCATAGCCATAACGTCTTCGCTGTGGTGAGCTACCTGACGAGTCTTCCTTTTACCGCCTCGCTTCACAGTTCAATGGCCTCATGTCAACGGTCAACCTGATTTTTTAAAGGAAATTGTCCACAACTCCACATGATAATGTTACACATTTATCTAGCATAACTACTAATCTACGATGGGGAGACAAATCTAACAAGATAACTCTCGAAGGACAGACGCCCGGGTTAACAATGACAAATATTTATGGCCAACCCGGGCCTCGAAATTATTATGTTGCCTAAATTAAAGTAAGCCGAATTGGATCACTACCATGGTAGCAGACCAGAATTAATGGGCCATAAAGGTTTAACGGGCCCAAATTTATTCGATCTACAAAATAAAAGAAAAGATTAAATTACACCCTTAAAACCCTTAAAGTATTACTGAAGTATGAATAACACCCTAAAGAATTTTAGGGTCTGCAAACACCCGCTATATTAAAAATTAGCTCAATCTACATCTTTGAAAGGTGGTTTTGCTGACACGGAGAAACAATAAGTGGTTTTACTAACATGGCAGTTGACGTGGCGTTGGTGAGATGGCAGATACATGAAAAAAATTAAATTACACCCTCTAACTTTGCCTAACTTTGGCAGATAAATAAGTTGTGCTCAAAGTTTTATGGCTAGTGTTTGGTTTATTTTCATGAATTTGTGGCAAAAAAAATTTAGATTAGTATACAATTACAACAAACGTATACAATCTCTATAATCATCATATTTGTTTGATCATACATAAAGTATTAAAGTGGTATGCATTCTATAAAACAATTGCAGAGTGAAACAATTGCTGATAGAACTTGCACTTCAATTTCTCATTGTCTCAAGAACAGGTTGTCAGTTAGAAAAAAATTCAGATCAGAGGGGCATTTTCCTGGTGATTCTAGGAGCTCCGCTAGGCAATCTCCCTCTGGCGAGGGTGGCGGGCAACCTGGGCGGAGCTTCGGTGGCGGTGGGGAAGGAGCTTCGGTGGCGGTGGGGGCAGCGGCCAGTGGGGACAGGAGCAGGCCGATAGGAGAGAAGAAAATTTGAGTTTGGTTAACTGGTCTGAGTTTGATATGACAAAATCCCTAACATGGTACAGGATCCAACTTCCTAGCCCATCTGGATAATGTTAAGATGCAGCTTGCTGACGATATGAAGTTAAAAGTTAGAACACCGTTTTAGGGTCAGTTGTTTGGTTGGAGCGCGAAGGTATATGAGATGACTACTGAGAGGAATATTCCATCAATATAATGGGTAGAGGGATTTAAGAAATTTTTTTGACGAGTCCATCCAAAATTAAATGAGATGATGTGTCGTCTCCTGATTGGCTATAATGCATTTAATTTTTCATTTATAAATATTCAAATGATTTTTACTTCCAAATCATTTATCCAATTTATGATTTAATTACATCATTGTATTGATTATAATTTAATCTATAAAATAAGATCTCGTATGATTATATTTCTGTTAAAAAATATATTTGATAAGTGGGCTCCACTAAATTTAATATTATCTAATCTAAGTTATATACACATAACCAAACAAAAAATTATCTTATCCCATCATCCAATCAAAACCTCACATGTATCATTCCATCCCTAAATCCATGAATATGATTATTCTATCTACCCTCGCTCCCAAACCAAACTGACCCTTCCCCAAACCAAACTGACCCTTAAGTGTTCCAATCGTAGATTAGCTCAGAGCCATTGACTCGATGGCCCATTCGCTTGTGTAGTCGGCCCAATTGGAGTAGAAAGAAGAGGATGTATGAACTAGTAGGGAAGCATAAATCAATCTCCCTAGTCACATCAAGCCACTATATTTGCTGAAGATACGCGATACTGTGGGATATGTGTAATGAAAAGGATAGAGGTTTAGCCATCGCTTTTTTGGCAACTGCAATGAAACCTAAGGGGGTGTTTGGTTCCATGGACTAAAGTTTAGTCCGTGTCACATCATATGTTTAGACATCAGTTTGAATGACTAAACTTGAACTAATTATAAAAATAATTGCAGAATCAGATGCCTATTCTTTGATATTACCTTTGTATTTATGTTGCATTCGGTGGCTTGTTGTGTATGTTTTGTACTCATCCTTGTTGAATAACCAATGCTGAGTTTGTCGAAGAAGAAGGTCTGGAGTAATCTATCCTAGTCAAAGCGCGATTCTAGGAGCAAGATGTTCGTCGTTTTGGAGTATTTCATTTCATTAGACTATTTTCAGTGTAATAAAATAACATATGAGCTATATTTTATTTGCCATAATACGTTGTCGCTTGATGAACATTTTGTAAGTTGATTTTCTCAAGGAAATTCAATAGACTCGAAACTGTGAGACAATCTATTCATGTGTGAGAAAGTAGTAACAAATAATAAATGCCTTAAACATGTTATGACATACTAGATATAATTATTTATTGTGATGAAAGATATTTGATCTTCAAGAACTTCAAATCTTTTATTCAATTCACTCTTCTAGAGCTAGTTATTCAATACTCTATTTAGTTGCATTCAGATGACATAAGAACTCTAATTCTAGATAGAGTTTGTATATAGGCTAACTACTTCTTCATCGGTAGTTGTTTTTCACTTATGATGACATTGGTAGAGTTCCATCAACATCTTGAGAAAATCAACCGAGATTTTATTAACACTGTCATCTATCATGGGAGATATGCAATATAAACCATGAGGGTGTCCTTACTCACTACAATGGTGAGGTGTATCTCAAGTCGTTATTTCTAGTATTTCTTCATGATGTGCTTCGGTGCCTTTACAAATTATAGAACCATATGGCTTGACATTATTCTTCATTGTCTTTTCATTCTCATCACTAAGCATTTCACTTCATATGCCATCACTTTCCTTCCATCCCAATCTCATTTCTTATGGCTGGTTTTGCACAACTTTTAAAGAAATGACACTAGATTCAAGGCTATTGTACTTTCATTGTGGCTGTGAAATAAAGATCTTATTTATGAGTTCATCCTGAACATCATCGATCTACAACATGTCAATCAATTCAGAATACTTTATATATTTTGATTGACTATTGTTGCGTGCGGATTTCTATCGTGTTTGGGTGGAAAGTGGAGTCTTTCAATTTCTCCTTAAATCTGATATCTTTTTTCTAGCAGAGATTCAGAAATGTGCAAATTCGATGCAACGTGGAGTTAAATTCTCAGGCATATTCAAAAAGATTCGAAGCTGAATCCATTCTTGCTCTACTAAAAGCTTCATGATGTACTTGAAATGCTCAAAATAATCCTTTAGGGCATCTCGTAGCAATCTCTCATTCTTATTTTCATAAAACTAGTTGCATATACGCAAAATTCTAATTTTGTGCGTGACTTTTTCAGAAATCTAGGGGCCTCTAGACAAAATTCATATTTTTGCGCGCTTTTTTAGGAATCTAAGGGCCTCTACGCAAAATTTATACTTCTGTGAAAAATATAGAAATTAAAGGATTAAAATGCAAACTTTTTCTTTCTTTTTTTTCTTTTATTTTCTTCCTTTTCCTTTTTCTTCTTTTTCTTCCTGGGCTTCGGCGTGGGCTTCTTTTCCTTTTTGCCAGCCGACCCATAGAAGTCGTAATAGGGGATTGGGTTTCCCACCCCTAGCCACCACTTCTAGGTGGTGACTTTTCATGGGTGGCCACTTTTCACGAGCGCCCAACACGCCACACCGTTCAGTGGTCGGCGAGCGGGCGCACTCGTGATCGATGCAGCAACAATGAGGTAGAGCGTTGCGAGCATAGCGGTTTGGCGTGGTGGGGCGCTACAGACGGATGTCGATGTGCATCCATGCGGTGACTGACAACAGTGGCACGCAAGAACGGCGTCTGCGGGGCACGACGGTTGGTGGCCTGCAATGACATGCTATGCGTGCGTGGTGATTTGGCGGCGCACATTGTAGGCTGTGGTCATGTCGCCTATGGGGCATGATGCGGACGGCACGTACGTGCAGACACGAGCCTCGCCACATACGAGCGGAGATGCGAAGGTCGTGCGGTGGTGAACGGAGTGCTGCAAGCATAGGAACGAGTGGTGCGGCGCTTGTGGGCAGGCGACTCAGCACAACGTGTGTGGTGCGGCAAGATAGCACAATGGTTATGGGCCCTAGTTGTTTCTATGCACGACTTGGTGTGGACGGCGCAATGCGTTGTGGCCGGTAGGGCGTGGCAGGACTAGGGCACAACACACTGGTATGACACGAGTCATGGCGTAGGCGCGGGTGCCGGCGGCGATGATCTTACTATGGATGACTGGCAACGTGGGCACTGATGGGGTCGATCTGTTGCAGTAAACGGATCATGGTGCGGGTGCCAGTAGTGGACATGTTGTGGCGTGGGTATTGCTATTGGCAATATGGTGCGATGGACAGGTCCCGTCTGGGTGCATATGCATGATTAGATCTAATTGATTTCGATTAAATTGTTGTTGTAGATTGGTTCCTCTATGATAGAGCTTTGTGCTGATAACGTGTTAAGAAAATGTTCTGTTACCTATGTGGTCCAAAGCTATACGACAACAGATGAAGAGAAAATTCTGATTAAATTGTTGTTATAGATTGGTTCCTCCATGGTAGAGCTTTCTGCTGATAACGTTTTGAGAAACCGCTCTGCTACCTGCGTGGTCCAAAGTCATGCAACAACCAATAAACAGAAAGTCAAACTCCTTTATTGTTCATATTCAACTATATACAATACGGGAATTCTACAATAGAAGTGCAGCCCTCTATTTATAGGTAAAACACTAGAAGATTTTTTTAGTTATTTGGCTTCCGTTTTCTTTTTAAAAAATCTCACATAAATTAAATTATGGTGATGTTCTAATTTCGGTTTCTTAATACTGACACCCTGAAAATCTCACATCAATGATTAACGACCTGGGGGCTCAGTCTGGCGTGTCTAATCAATCAGCTGCGAGCAGACAGCCATAACCTTTGGGCGCCGTACAACTTGAGCCGAGCAATATGAAACATTTTCCAAGGGGCCCATGGGCGTGGATCCGAGTCAGAAGGTAGGCTTGGGGCACAAGCGCACAATCCATTCTAGCTCTATCCACTTCATAGATCATGCTACCATGGCCAGTAAAGTTAAACATCCCATTCGAACACACTGTTGTTTTTCAACACATAACAAAATCCTCTCAAATCAATTCTGAACAACGTAAATTTGTCAATTTCTATTGTCATCTGGAAAATGGCATGCTTCGTCATCTGGAAAGGATATCTTAAGCCTGCAGTGGGCGCGATAGTTCTGCAAGAACAGCGTCAGGATTGGTGCAATAAACTAAGCTAATGCAAATGGATTAGTACTAGACTAGTTATTCCTCTGGTCAGAACGGGCATTTTGACGCCACATGTGATGGTTAAGTAGGAGGTTTATTGACGGTATTGCGTGCGTGGAATTTTCAGTCTGATGAGCGTCATGCTTATGGTTTTTCTAAACCCTGACGAGTTGTTTCGTCTCCTTTGCGCCCGACGAATTTATGTTCATTTTAGCGGTTTTCTGAATGCATTGTTTACTGGCAACACGGAAGTTTTTATTTTCAGGGGGGCTGCTTGCTGAGGAGCCATGCTGAATAGCGTGGGCCTCATGGCTCTAGAAGTGATGAGTCATTGTCAACGATAGTCAAAGAGGACTGAAGAAAAGAAGAGATCTGCTGTTTCATGGGCCGCGTGTGACTCAGGTACACGGGCAGCGAGCGACTGTCGGGCAGAGGAGGCTGCGAAGTCGGGCTGGCCCAATCCGGGTGCATGGGCCAGAAGCAGTAGAAGACCCACTGGGCTGTTGACCAGGACTGACTCAGGTACACGGGCGGTGAGCGATTGCCGGGCTGAGAGAGCTGCGGAGTCGGCCGGCCCAATCCGGGTACCTGGTGCAAAGCCGGTGGAGGCTTTGTCAGTTTCGGCGTAAAACTGACAACCGTTGATTCTGTATCCGACTGTCCAGAAGAGTAGCTTCCGGATATGTCATCTGTTACTCTAGGCCCACAGTCAGTCAGTTGTGTCTGTAAAAATACCTAAGGGCAGTAGAGTCTTTTTCTGTATTTTTGAGTCTGTAAAAACCCTAAGGGGCTGGTAGAATATTCCTAGTGTTGGGCTGCCTATAAATAGCACCCCAATCCCTAGGGTTTGGACTACCCTTTTGTGCTGAAATCAAATCCTCCCATTGGGTCACTTTTGTCTCTCGTTTCTCTCTCCTGTGTGCGCCGCCAGGACTTGCTCCTCTCTGTACGTGAGTTATTTTGGCTCAAATCTCTTGGATGCATTTAATCCTTGGTCCCTGGTGAATTTATTGCTTGCATTTTGTTCGGTTTGGGAAGTTAATGCTTTGGGCACGAGCTGGTGAATTTATTTCTTGGGGAGAAGCTTCTTCTGTTGCTTCGGTTCTTCACGAACTGGGTACTAGTTCTTGCTGTTGCAAGTAGTACTACTTTCCTGTAGCTACAGTAGTTTGTGCAGCTTTTCACCTTCTACTGCACAGCTTTTTGATCGAAGCTGACAGGGTGTAGTACCTTTTCTGGCTGTCTCTTGCGAAGTCTTTCTCTGTTCGAAGCCCCTCAACTCCGTGAGACAGGCTTCGACTTAGCATCTTCGAAGGCTTTGCTCAAATCTTCGATTTTCTGTGTGGGGTCTGTTTTGTTAAGCTTCGAAGTATTTTTTGTGAACGGACAACATCGCATACTTCGAACAAGCTTCTCCGAATCTATCTGTTCGAAGTGCACACGTTGTTAGGCTTCGAAGTTTGGGTTCGAAGTTTGTCTTTTCTGACAGACTTCGCTTGGATTTCTTTGTGGCATGTCAGTCTTCGATTCTCCTTCCGAAGCTTTCCCTGTTCGAAGATAGAGTGCAAGCCGCGGACTTGATTTTCTATCGCGTGACAGACTTCACTCCTTTGTTCGAAGGTTGTCTGTTTGTGTGTTGTGTTCGAAGCTTTCTGTTCGAAGGTTGTGCTTCGAAGCTCTCGGTTCAAAGTGTGTTCGAAGTTTTTTGTCTTCGAAGTCCTCACTTCGAAGCAGGCTCCGACTTTGTCACTTTGCTCCGAAGCTCTTGGTTCGAAGCTGTGTTCGAAGTCCTGTCGTCGAAGTACACACTTCGAACCAGGCTCTGGCACTGTTTTGCTTCGCTCCGAAGTACACTTCGCTTCTTACCACTTCGAACTAGGCTAGACAGAGACACCTTCGGCATTTCGGACAGACTCCGTCACCAACCTCCGAAGCAGACCTCGGCGTGCGAAGGGGGCTTCGCCAAGTTTCGAACAGGAGACAAATTTGGACAGTAACTTCTCTTTTCTTCTTATACATACTTAGATCATTTCATTGAGAAGTTTAGGCCTGTTACACTTTGTTCATCTGTCTAGTTGCACTGCTTTAACATTACACTGTTTTTCATCAGCTGCCTCTAGGTTAGAAACCTTTAGACTTAGGCCTTCTGTTCATTTTCTGCTGCACAGTCTTTTGAGGTGCGTTGGATGTTGGGAGCAGGCCATTGATTCGAAAGAATTTTAAGGCGCCCATTCACCCCCCCCCTCTGGTCGCTACTTTCGGTCCTACAAGTGGTATCAGAGCGAGGTTAGGGTTTTTCCATACCTTAACCAGTTCTAAACCCCAGTAGTAACTATGACGTCTCCTGGCAAGGTCCCGTCCTTGGAAGCCTATGGCTATAATTATTGGAAGACTCGCATGCGAGCCTATCTCATGAGCCAGGGTTCGGACATATGGGACATTTGCGTTCACAGCACGTTTGTCATATTGCCAGTTGCTGAGCATGATTCTCCTGGTATCATCGCCCAGCATGTGAACAATAGCAAAGCGGTGAACATCTTGTTTTCTGGTTTGGGTCCCACTGAGTTTGAGCGTGTGAGCCATCTCTCCACTGCGAGAGAGATCTGGGCTACCCTCCAGGCACACCATGAGGGGACAGCTCAGGTCAAGGCTCGGCTCTATCAGACCTACCGGCGTGAGTACGAAAACTTCACACAGAAGCCGGGTGAATCTGTTGAGGCTTTGTTTGGTCGTTTTCAGTCGATCATTAACAAGCTTCGGGACAACAAGGCTGAGGGTGCTCAGTTAGTCTCAGATCACGAGCAGGCGCTCAAGGTTCTTCATACCTTGGACCCAAAGATCTGGGAGATCAAGGTATCATCTATCGTTGAGAGTACTTCTTACGATACCTTGACCATTTCTGAGCTGTTTAGCAAGCTGAAGGCCACTGAGGTAGATATCCAGTTGAGATCAAATCTCACTGGCTCTGGATCAAAATCCCTGGCCCTTGCTACACCTTCAGTGGATCCCTCTGCTGTGAGCTGTGCTGGGTTCTCTTTGATGTCTATCACTGAGGACCAGCTTGAGTTGTTGGGAGATGATGATTTGTGTCTCTTTAACAACCGGGTGCGTCGTGTCTATGATAAAAGAATGTTCAAAAGACACGGCACAAAATCCGGATGCTTTGAATGTGGTGATCCAGGACACTTCATCGCCGACTGCCCCAAGCGCAGTGGATACAAGAAGGGCACCGGCAGCAGCTTCCACGACTCCGGCAAGCATGAGAGCCCCTCCTTCAACAAGGGCAAGCCGAAGACTCGGTTCTTCAAGAAGGCCCTAAAGGACTACCGGCGAGAGAACAAGAAGCGCGACAAGGCCTTCTTCGCCGAGATGGAGAAAAGCTACTCCAAGAGATCCACGTCTTCTTCCTCTTCATCGAGCTCAAGTGATGAGGAGATTACCATCAAGAAGGGGAAGGACAAGGATGATCCGGCGGGCCTCTGCTTCATGGCCTTCGGAGACAAGCCGAAGAGCCGCTCACACCAGCGCCGAAGATCCCGCAAGAGCTTCTGCTCCATGGCTCTTGGGGATAGAGAAGAAAAGAGCTCCTCCGACGACTCCGACGACGACGATAGCAAGGTATCATCTTATGAGCGTGAAATTGTTGATTTACTAGAGAGCAATCGTCAGGAGTTAAAGTATCGGGAAAAACTGCTTAGGGGGGCTAAGAAGAGGATAGATGAGCTAGAGAGTGAGCTTGCCGTGGCCAACGGCAGAATTGAGAGTCTATCTTCTTCCCCTTGCTTGGGTGATAGCAGTGAGTGCCCAAAGTGTGAGGTGCTTCTGTGTGACCTGTCGACTCTGAAGTCCAGGTACACAAAAAGGATTGATGAGAGGGACGCTTTGGCCACTGAGCTTGAAAGCGCTCAGCTGGAGCTGAAAGTTGCTCAGGCCACTGTCGTCGCACCCTGTGTTGATTGCCCATCTCATCTAGCTGCCTTAGCTGAGCTGAAATCCAAGGGCAATGAGCATTTGGGTGATTTAGAGAGGTTGAGAGCTGAGCTTGCCCAGACTAGGCTAGAGCTTGAGACATTGTCAGTTCCACCCACTGTCTGTGAGAACTGCCTGTCTCTTAGAATGGAGTTGATTAAGCTAAAAGCCGGAAAGTCTGTCCAAGTAGAGAGTGAGTGTGAGACCTGCTTGTCTCAGGTGGAGGTTCTAGCTTCTTTGAGAGAGGAGCTAGCTGATTCTCAGAATGAGAACTTTTACCTCCGATCTATCCTGAGTTGGATCAGTGCCAGAGAGCCACAGCTTGGCATGATGATCCAGCAGTTCAAGAGGCAGGATGGGTTTGGGGTAGGTTACACCTACACCAAGGCTGACTTTGAGAGTGCCATCAGCCGGGCAGTGGAGTGGAGTAAAATGACTCCAGAGCAGAGGTATCCCAAGACTCACTCCACTGAGACCTCCCAGGCTTGTCAGCCCAAGGATGGAGTGATCCATGAACCACCCAAAGCTCCACCCAAGAAGCCTATCTGGGTTCCTAAGCCCAAACACCTCCACTCTTCTCTAGACTCTCTTCCTGGACCCTCTCAGCCCAAGAAGACCACACCAAACACTACCAAGCCCAAGAACCCCAAGCCTCAACCACATCCCAAGAAGCCTACCTATCATTGTGAGTATTGTCAGAGAGACGGGCATGTTGCGGAGTTTTGCTTCAGGAGGAAGCGGGTTGAGAGAGCAGAGAGGGCTCGTAGTGATCAGGTGCAGTTCTACCCGCAGGGTGGTAGACTGTGTGTTCCTCGGCGCGGGGAGAGGCTAGAGGCCAGGCCGCGTCGTGTAGGTGGTGGTAGAGGAGACGGCTTTCTAGCCCGTGCTCCAGTTGGTGTGTTCGTTCCGGCAGAGTTCCAGACCAAGTTGGCTACGGTTCTGGACCTCGTGGCCGTAGGGTTAGGAAGAACCATGGACCGCGTTTTGAGCCGCGTTTTGGTCCAAACTCTTTTGATGGTTTTCGCTTTCCATCTTTTGAGCAGATGGCTCGACACTGGTTTAGCTCTTTTGCTAAACCTGGTGCCGGACCATTTGCTCCCACTTACAGACATTGATTGTGCAGGACCGGGGACTGGAGGATGTTTGGATCATGGACTCAGGATGCTCTCACCACATGACGGGACATCGCAGATGGTTCTCCAGTCTCACTCCCCCGAGCTCCAAAGAGTACATCACATTCGGGAACAGCGGTCAAGGGAAAGTAAGTGGCATAGGCTCAATCAGCATCTCAGACCATTTCTCTTTAAAGAATGTTGCTTTGGTTAAAAATCTGAACTTTAATTTAATCTCTGTGTCGCAACTTCTTGAGGATGGTTTGGAAGTGCGTTTTAAGAAGGGCAATTCTTCTGTGATTGATTCTAGAGGGTCTTTGGTTTGTCAGATTTTACCCTTCGGTAAAGTTTTTCGAATTGACTTCTCTAGTTCTTTTGGCCCTTCTCGTTGTTTGATTGCTGGATCTTCTTCTGAGCTCTGGAAGTGGCATAGGAGGTTAGGTCATTTGAGTTTTGATCTGCTAGTCAGGTTAAGCTCTATGGACCTCATCCGAGGATTGCCCAAGCTTAAAATAGAGAAGGATCTAGTTTGTCATCCCTGTCGTCATGGTAAAATGGTTGCCGCTTCTCATTCACCTGTGACTCAGGTGATGACTACGTATCCAGGCGAGCTTTTACATTTGGACACTGTGGGTCCAGCTCGGGTACGCTCAGTCGGTGGGAAGTGGTATGCACTTGTAATTGTTGACGACTTTTCTCGTTTCTCGTGGGTTTTCTTTTTAGAGTCTAAGGATGAAACTTTTCAATTTGTCCATGACCTGATTTTAAAGCTGAAGAATGAGAACAATGGCCGGATGCGAGCAATTCGCTCCGACAACGGCTCTGAGTTCAGAACTCTCAGTTCGTCAGCTTCTGTGGTGATCAGGGTCTGGACCATCAGTTTTCGTCTCCTTACACTCCCCCACAGAACGCGTTGTGGAACGAAGAACC
>JAAALK010000285.1:90689583-90756021 GCA_019279435.1 Zizania palustris
TTGTATCCCAAATGCTCAACCAATGCGACACATTTGAGAGTGAAGTTTTCATTGATCCTTACCATTCCTTTACCTTTTACTCTACCTCCTCGGTTATTCCTGAAGGTGATGTATTCATGTCACTTGGTCAAGGTGAGGCTGGAGAACAATGATGATTTTCTAGTCATGTGGTGCGAACAACCTAAATGAATGATCCGCTTGTTCTTCAGGCCTCCATCTACCACCTACACATGGAGAAAACGTCTCGAGTACTCAGTGCTAGGGTAAGTGAAAAAATTTTAGGAATCAAGAACTGAGAAACTCGAGGGACAGAAAAAACTAGTAGTAGACTGCCTATGCAAAGGTTATGAATCATGATAAAAATTGTACGTTCTACCAACATGGTGAAATCTAGAAATGGGATGAGGTCTTCCAACCTGTCGAGAATCAAAACCTCTTACACGTGGTTTAGCACCATACGAGTCATGGTGAAAATCACGTTGGACAAATACTCTCAAGTGAAAATAGGGAACCTCAAAAAATATATAGAGAGTGAAAAACGGGCTCATTTATATCAAGAAATGGGTGATCCATGTCCTGAAAGCTCATCTCCCTAGAACGTCGGTCATCCTTGATGTAACGAAAGCAAAAGCCAATCAAATGTCCCACCCTTTGACAATATGAGCAATGAAAAATTTTCTTGGGGGCTAGGCCATGTGTCACAGGAGCAATCCTCACTGGCTCTTTAGGTTTTGGTATAACAACTCTCTTAGGTGGAGGAGGTGTCTTTTTCTTAGGATGTTGGATGAGTTTCTTAGCCTTCGGTGGAGTATCCAGCTTGGTTTTTTCTTTTTCTAGGGTAGTGAGTGAAGTAAAAATAGTCTTTCCCTTGTTGTTTGGTGTATCTCTCTCAAAACCCAACCCTAAAGCTAAGCCAGCTCTATCAGCACACATCTAGGTCTTGGCCAAAAGTAAATCCATCATTTCCTTTCCTTCAGTGCATTTATTGACCACAGAGAGAAGGTACTCATTTTCTGTCATGGGTTTTTTCAACTTGCCCTCTAGCAAAGCTGAGTTTGTCCTAAAGGATAATGCAAGTTGAACAATCAGGTTACACATTCTTCGAACTCTCAACACTCTCCAATCTAGAGTCTAGTTCCTTAACATGCTTGTCCGTTAACTCAATACTTTCAACAAGAAAATGACAGTTCAAACAAGCATCTAGAGAAGAGGGTCTAGACTCCTTCACAATGATCTTTTTCTCTGCACTCTCAAGTCGATCGATGACTTGAGAATGCATAGAACGTAGCTCAACAAGCTCACTCATGAAAACTAAATAGGACTCACATTCAACATCATTCAACTTAGACCTAATCATGGCAATTTCAGTAGAAGAAGATTTATATCTAGGTCTAAGTTCTTTCAATTCACGCACAACTTTCATAAGTAATCTATCTTGACTAATAAGTGCATCATTCAATTTATCAACTTTAACTAAAAGTTCATCATAGGATAGCATTACCTCAGTGGAGTCTGGCTCATTGTCGCTGTCATTGATGATGTTGGCCATGAAGCAAAGGCCGGTCAAGTCCTTCCCCTTCTCCTCCTTTTCCCATGGTTCATCCTCATCAGAGCTCAGCTCCTCACTTGAAGAAGTATCATTGTCGCTAAGAGCCGCCATGAAAGCTCTAGAAGCCGCTTTGACTGCTCTCTTAGCTATCTTTTCTCCGTTCTTTTTGAGGAAAGGTTTTTTTGTCTCTCTTGTGGTGTTTGGTGTGACCACTCTCTTTTCTCTTCTTGACTTTAGGACACTCAACCTTGAAATGTGACGTATTAACACACTCAAAACACCCACGAGAGCCTTCTCTCCTCTGATTCTGTCTATCATTGTAGAAACGGGTGAACTTCTTGATAAGGAGAGCAAGCTCCTCATCGTCCAAGGTGTCCACCTTCTCTTTTGTGATAGAGACCATAGAGGACAAAGCAAAATCACCCACAAAAGCACAAGTACCAGATTTACTTAGTCTAGTTGAGGAGCCACTGCTAGAACTAGAAACTAGTGTCATGGACTGAGACAAAGAGTTCCCATGTCCTAGACGAGATGCCTTGACAATCTCAATGTACTTAAGCTTACTGAAGAGATCATCACAAGTCAATGAGTCATAATTTGCCGACTCCTCAATGCTAGAGATCTTCACCTCCCATATGCTACGATCAAGAACATAGAGAAGTTTGATTGCTCTATCATGGTCAAAGTAAGCTAAAGTCCTAGTGGAGCGCAAATTGCTAACAATGTGCCACGCCCCGTTTTTACAAAACCGAGAATTTATTGAATTTCTAGAGAAAAATAATAAATACAAGATGTTCATCACACGACCTCGTACATACGATAAGCAAAGCATAGCTCGCGGGCCATTTTATTACACAAAATTTTAAAATAATAAAGAGAAAAATTCTTGGCGATGAACATCTTGCTCCAGGACTCGCATCCCTGACTGGGACAACTACTCCAGACCTCTGCCTTCGATGAACTCGTCGCCTAAAAGATTTTGTCAATGGGTATGAGTATAAAAGTACTCAACAAGCCACCAAAAATGCAATAGTAATGCGGGGTAATAACAAGGAATGATAATGGTTTAAAGTGTGGAAAAGTACATTTTTAAGTTACAACATTTAATGTGGTCAAGTTTAATTGTACATAATAATAAACATGAACAATGCATCATCACCTAACTCGAGGAGCCCATTTGGCCCTCCTCGCTCAACAGTCCTTACATGCCAATCCATCATGCAACACTCATAAATATAAACTAACCACGAGATGTCACGCAACCCGCCCTTGACCGTGGACTCGGCTTTTCGAAAAGATTTAAACTCTGATCAGAGGTATACTACTGTACCCACAAGGCACTCATCCCTGCACACCGTAATGTGTTTAGATGACCCAAGTCATAGAAACTCATGCCAAAACCTCAGCATGAGATGCTCCAATCTGATAACACCCGCTCTAGGTTTCACCGGCATGCCAGCGCACTGGACAACGTCGCACCCCTTTTGCGCAACCTCGGTACAAGCCACCCATGGGTGCTGCTTGACCCATCTCCAAGTGGTGCCTTGAGTTGGAACACCTCATACCTCTGGTTAGGACTTACCCACTAGACTTGTGGTTAGTAAGGAAGTGCTTTGCAATAGATCCCGCAGACCGGTCCTTATAGTGCCCCGGGTGCGAGTGACCAATGCCCCCGCTTGCACCCGGAACCCACCATGCTAACATACTAAAACATAACTCCATGTCTAATAGAATTCCAGGGGTGAGAAAAATAACCGGGGAAATCATATAATAGAATCCAAATCTCCACGATTCATTTTTATCCTATAGCGGTCGTGTCAATACATTGGACATAATCTAATAATACTGTTATTTTGGTGACATGGAGTTTAGGCTCAATAGCATGGCTTAGGTTTTCACTTCAAGGTCAGGGATCTAAATAAATATAATGTAAGGCTTTCAATTTGACTAATGCATTTATAACCTATGGGTTTTAGCGATATTTTAAGAAAATTGGGTTCAATATGCTCAAAAATTGTTGTGGTGACATGCCTTGATTTGTGATTGGAGATGGAGGAACCTCAGGAAATTAGTCCGGCTCCTTGACGTTGTCGTAATCTTCTCAGAACACAAAATAGGAATAATAAACAATTGAGAGAAACAATAAAAAAACAGTGCAAGCATTTTAATTAAATTGGTTAAAGTTGTATAGAATAAAAGGAGAGATTTCCAAGAATTGAAATGGTGAATTTTGGAGTAAGAATTTGTAAAGTTTAAGAATGGTTTCCTTGGTTTTATTTTGAATAATAAAGAATACACACCTATCAATTAAATTGGTTAAAAATGTAAGAGACAAAGAGATAAGTCTTCTGAAATTTGAATAATAAATTGTAGAGTAAATTCTAATGAGTTTAGAAATTTTGAAGTTTGAAATGATTATTCTCAAATTATATTTAAATTTTAATCAAAACAATATAAAAGTTTATTTTAAACATATAAATTTTATTGGTTGAATGGTAAGAGAATAAAAAGGTAAACCTTCTGAAATTTGAATGGTGAAATTTAGAGTTAATTCAAAGACCGGGCTAGTCGTCTTTTTGTGCCTAGCAATATATCATCCCCATCTATCAAGGGATTTGGTACCGAGACGATGGCTTGGTTTGGAACGGAAAAAAGAGGAGTCGACCGATGAGTTTATGTCAAGGTAGGTCAGGAAAACTGTTGGGGAAAGGGGAAGCTATGCTAGTCGGTAAATTCAAAATTTCCACCATATGGCCCTAGGCTCATGCGCGTGTGAGATAATAGATCGGTGGTACCTTCTAGCACAAGGCGCGTTAGGTGCAGTGGAAGAAGATGTTAGAGCAGCGCGTCTAGCCTCTCCTTGCTTCGTCCTTGCCGTCCTTCACCGATCCGATCGATGAAGACGACGTAGTCATTTGCATGCAAACATTCACGAGCGTCGCTATTGGAGCAACGCCTCTAAGGAGTCCACACATACAGGGATGGAGTACCTCCCACGGCAGCGTGCTAGCACCGCACGTGAGAGACGGGGATCCTTGATCTCAACGTTTGAGATCAAGAAGAGGGGGAGAGAAGTCTTGGGTGGCTAGGTCTAATCTAGGCTTATTGCTCTCTCTAAAACATCCTCCTCCTCTCCTTATATAGGGCTGAGGGCCCTTGGGTCGTGCTTATCCCGAAACCCTAAAAACCATAACAGATCATATCTGTTTGCCCACGTTGGAACTTCCGATCTTGTATCGGAACTTCTGACAGGGTATTTTAGGTCTCCTGATACAATACTACACGCAACAAATCCAACCTGTTTTTGCCCACCTCAGAACTTCCGATACCATATCGGAACTTCTCATCAGTACAAAATTCCCTAATTCTGAATCGGAACTTCTGGCTCGTCGGAACTTTCGATACCATATCGGAACTTCCGAATCAACATTTGCTCTCGGTATCAAGACCAGAAATTAACCGAAACTTCCGATACTCACAATCAGAACTTCTGATCCATTGAATTTTCTTAGGCATAACCTTGAATCTCCCACTTGCACAAGAACCAAATCTTTGCATGTTTTAATCCATCCCCTTAAGTGTGTGACCCGATAGGTTCATACACTGACGACTATTCACCGGAAACCATTTCCGACTCACTGATCAATAGCGGTACCTAGCAGCACATATTGACCCCTAAAAGCATATAGAATCAAATTTTCATGAACCTTGATATACGCATGCACTAGTCCCTTTACCACACACCGTCAGTCAAGCTCAAGGCGAGATATGTGCCACCCTTGTTGGTTAACTTGATATTTTCACTCGATCAAGTATTGGATTCAAATCATGACCAACTCCTTAGTCATAGTGGCATGGCCACACACTTTTCCAATCCAATACCTCAAGGGGGCCAGAGATGACTCTCCTGTTATTAGGAGGGGTAAATTCCATCTTGACTGCTCACATCCCAAGACATGTTTCACAACACACCCGAAAACAACTCTTATTACTACCTTGTTACGGAATAGTGTTAGGAAGCATCTAAGTGTGTCACTACGCATTCTAGAATCAAATGACGATCTCAGGTCTAAGGACTCTATAGGTACACCATTTGAGATGACAATTGTTGGCACATAACAATCTCAGCAGTATCTCAAGTGGATCTGTCCAACACCATGGTCACAAACATGTGTCCACATCACTAATTTGACATCTATATGCCTATGATCTATGAAACACAATCATAAATCAGTCGGATGTACTAATCCATGTATCATTACCGTCCCACATGATGACAAGATTAACGACCCTTTTGAACAACATCATCATAAAGAAAAAAGTTTCACATAACGAGTCGTACTCATAAATTAAATGCAAGCGATATTTATTCAAGGAACAAGATAACAATTATCCTCAAACATTAGCATAGACTCTACTAGCATCTTCCACAAACACATGACTCACTCACGCAAGTATCTAATACCCATGGAGCTCATATGCGCCTCATGCTTGGGTTGTGGAAGAGGCTTCATCAATGGATCCGCCATGTTCAAATCCATGTGCACCTTGCAAATCTTCACATCACCTCTCTCAATGATCTCGCGAATTAGGTGATATCGCCGAAGTATATGTTTAGATTTCTGATGTGATCTAGGCTCCTAGGCTTGCGCAATGACACCACTATTATCACAATAAAGGTCCATTGGACTGGACGCACTAGGAACAACACCCAACACAGAAACAAACTTCCTAATCCAAACGGCCTCCTTCGCCGCTTCTGAAGAAGCGATATACTTAGCTTCTATTGTAGAATCGGCCACCGTCTCTTGCTTGGAACTCTTCCAACTCACTGCACCTCCATTGAGGTAGAACACAAAACCAGATTGTGATCGAGAATCATCTTTATCGGTCTGAAAGCTAGCATCTGTGTAACCACTTACAACGAGCTCCTCTTCACCACCGTAAACAAGGAACATTTCCTCAGTCCTTCTCAAGTACTTGAGGATACTCTTTATTACATCCCAGTAACTTTCACCCGGGTTTGATTGGTACCTGCTCGTAACACTTAGAGCATATGACACATCTGGGCATGTACACAACATGGCATACATGATGGATCCAATTGCGGAGGCATATGGGATCACACTCATCTTCTCTAGCTCATCAGGTGTCGTAGCACACTGAGTCTTACTAAGATAAATACCATGTGACATTGGCAGAAAACCCTTCTTGGAATTCTGTATTTTGAACTGTTTCAAAACCTTGTAAATATACATACTTTGGCTTAATCCAATTAACCGTTTTGATCTATCTCTATAGATCTTTAATCGAAAAACTATTTTTCAGTGAATTCTTGATAGCATTCAACAAAGGAACAAAAACACAAGTGAGCTCCCACTAATCTTTTTGTAAACACAAGACTCTTCTTCATTCTTGATGAAGCCAAACCCTTTGACTATCTCATCAAAGCGAAGATTCCACCTTCGAGATGTGAAGATTTCCATCAACGTCTATCTTTTTCTTGAAGATCCATTTACACTCAATAGTTTTTATACCATTGGGTGGATCAACCAAGTTCCAAACTTGGTTAACTCGCATAGACTCAAACTCGGATCCAATGGCTCCAATCCATTTCTCATAGTCTGGTCCCATCACTGCTTCCGCATAGGTCTTGGGCTCATCGTTATCCAACAACAACACATCGCGATGCCTAGTGGTCAAGAACATGTACCTCTCTGGCGCATGGACTACTCTCCTAGACCTCCGTGGGGCTGGCGCATCCATAATAGGGTCAGCAAAAACTTGTGCCTCCTGCTCTAGTTTATTGGGATTTGGAACACTTTCCAGTGGCTCTTGAACATCTTCAAGATGCACAGTCCTCCCACTGACTCCTTTTGAGAGAAACTCTTTCTCAAGGAATACACCATTCCAAGAAACAAACACTTTGCCCTCCTCTTTATTATAGAAATAGTATCATTTGGTTTCCCTAGGATACCCCACAAAGAAGCACTTGTCAGAATTTAGACTGAGCTTGTCAGACATAATACATTTGACATACGTCTCACATCCCCAAATCTTTAGAAAAGACAAATTAGGACGCCTCCCAGACCACATCTCATATGACATCTTCTCTACTGACTTAGATCGAACTCTATTAATCGTGAAAGTTGCGGTTTCTAGAGCGTCACCCCAAAAGGATAATGGAAGATCAGTGTGACTCATCATGGATCGCACCATGTCCAACAAAGTGTGATTTCTCCACTCGGACACCCCATTCCATTGAGGTGTGCCGGGTGGAGTCAACTATGGAACAATTCCACACTGCTTCAGATGATTACTAAACTCATGGCTCAAATATTCACCCCCATGATCCGGTCGTAGAAATTTAACTATCTCGCCCGTATGATTTTGTACCTCATTCTGGAACTCCTTGAACTTTTCAAAGGATTCCCACTTATTCCTCATCAAGTAGACATAGCCATATCTACTAAAGTCATCAATAAAAGTAATAAAGTACTGAAATCCTTTCCTAGCCGTGTGACTCATTGGACCACACACATCAGTATGTACTACGGCCAATAGCTCACTCGCCCTATACTCTGTCTTGTGAAAGGCGTCTTTGTCATTGTGGCAAGTAAACAAGACTCGCATGTGTCATATGATTGAAAATCAAATGACTCCAAAAGTCCATCACTATGGAGCTTATGTACACGCTTCTCATTTATATGACCCAAACAACAATGTCAGACGTCGGTAGGATTCAAATCATTGAGTCGTTGTTTCTTAGTAGGGAAAATTACTCACATGCCATTATAATTTTTAGAAATTGCCTATATGCCACTGTTAGTGACTGTGGCGGCCCCCATCTGTCAGTGACACATCGATGGCATATTGGCAAAACCGTGAAAATTGTAATGGCACGGAAAAAATTAACCCTTAGTAGTAGGGAAAATGTTATAAACGTGTGCATCGTCAAGACTCAGAATATACAATCCATTCACTAATGGACAAACACCATAGAGCATGCCATTCGAAAATATTGAACAACTCTTGTTCTTATTACGAATTCAAAACCATCTTCCTCTAAACATGAAGAAGAGATAATGTTTCTGCCTAAGGCGGGAATGAAATAACAATTATTTAACTCCAAAACTAATTCTGACGGTAGCGATAGTGAAGAGACGCCGACAGCCAACGCTGCAACCTTTGCACCATTCATGACGTGGATATCTAGCTCGCTACTTGCTCACTTTCTTACTCTACTTAGCCCCTGCAACGATTTTCAAGTATGAATTATCGATCTGGTATCAAATACCCATGAATCATTAGGACAAGTAGCAAGATTAATTTCAATAACATTAATATCTGAAGCGGAAGTCCCACTTCCCTTCTTGTTTTTCTGCTCTTCTAGGTACACATTGCAGTTGCACTTCCAATGCCCAGGCTTGTGGCAATGGTGGCACACATCAAAGTTGGTAGGACCAGACCTGTACTTTCCAGTCGGTTTAGACTTTGCACTAGAGATTGCATCTGTAGTCATAGCCTTCTTCATCCTCTTTTTGCCCTCATTCTGAACAACCATCACATGGTTTGGAGCCTTCTTGATACTCTCCTCAGTAGATTTCAACATCCCATGCAACTCAGCTAGTGTCTTCTCCAGTCCAACCATGTTGTAGTTCATGATGAACGACTCAAAGCTTAGTGGGAGCGACTGAAGAATAACATCAATAGCGAGGTATGGATCCAGTGGAGTGCCTAGTCTCTCTAGAGTCTCTACGCAACCAATCATCTTGATCACTTGAGGGCTCACTGGGCTCCCTTCAGCCACCTGCTCCCAAACAAGCATTTAGACACACTGTATCTTTCTGCCCTTGCTTGGTCCTTAAACATGCCCTTAAGCCCTACGATCATATCGTAGACATCACGTTCCTCATACTGTTTCTGAAACTGAGAGGACATGTAGGCAAGAATCAGGCAACTGAAATCCACGAATCACTAGCATGCTTCTCATATGAATGCTTATCTGTTGCAGAAGCATCCTCTCCTGGTTCATCAGGGTGAGTTTCCTCTAGAACATAATCTTTTTCTCTTGCTTGAGAACAATGCTCAAGTTTCGATACCAATCCATAAAGTTCATTCCAGACAATTTATCTCGTTCAAGAATAGATCACAAATTAAAAACTGGAGTGTTCTTAACAGTAGACGTAGTAGGTTACATAATCTACAAAAGATTAAATGTGAGGTTTAGCACTATGCGATGTTTATCTTATATCCAATAAAAGATGTTTCACTATCTAAACCAGTCACTTTCCCTCTCATGACTAATAGTGGCGCAAGATCCATGGTCACTCTATCTCCTAGTGAGCTTTGGCATCACTGCTAGAAGCTGGTTGACATAGGTAAGCAACTCCTTGCTAATCACATCGTATGTGACTCTTGTCATTGGAGAAGAATCAAATGCTCGACCCCAACTCTTATGCTCCAAGGCCCAAATCCATTTTGATAGCCTCGTCAAGTGAACCAACACTATGCGTGCAAAAGTCCAACTTCCGCCCCAACTGGTCGATATAAAAGATAGTACCCTGCTTTGGTAGACCCACTATCGATGAGCATGAACCCTTGTGGTGTAGATATTGGGGAAGAGCATCAACACTTAATTTTCTGAGGGAGAACTACTCTTGCATCGTAAAGTCCCTAGCGCACACGAAACATGCAAGAATAGAATAATAGGAACATAAGAAAGCATCACAGGCAATCATATTAACTGTGACATAGCATGCCCTTCTTCACATGGTGATCTCCATCTCCATGGCTCCCGTCATGGAGTGCGTGCTCCCAGCCTCCATGAAGAGTACTAGTCCATCTCGCATAGGCTATACTAATTACATGGGTCGAAGCACCGCAGAAAAGACATTGCTGACACGAAAACGTGCCCCGCACTTGGGACGGTTCGACGATACAAAAGCGTGTGGATACTTAGGGATAAGCCTAAGCATAACACAACACTGACGTCGTGTTCTGACTACCCTAAAACAGTGTCAAGGAGAATGGAGTCGCTAGGTAATCAGATCACAAAGAAATAATCCATTAGCCGAAATATATAGATAAAATAAACTAATAGACCGAATGGAGCCTGATTGATTCGTAGTATACCGTGCGAAGGGTCACCGACTGGGCTTCAGCATCTGGTGCGAAGCATGCCGCCGAAGGTAACCTTCAGCATTTAGATCGATCTGACCGAAGAAAAGCTCTGAACAGATCGCGACGCGAATCGCCTTTGAACGACAAGGTTCGGCGCGAAGCCTTTGACGCGACGCAAAATCCAACGTGGAGCACTGGCGCAACGAAGTCCAGCGTGGAGCGCTGGCATGACGAATCCCGGTGCTAGGTGTTCTGGTGCGACGAAATCCAATGCGAAGCGTTTTGGTACGCCAAAGTCTGATGCGGAGCGTTCTGGTGCAACCCCAGCATGAAACACCTCCGATGCGAAGTAGCTCCGGTGCACGCGACTTGACCCAGACCGACAATAGCGTGACTGATCCAGCACGGACGGACAAAGCGAAGACTTGCCGAAGGGTGCTCCAGCTGCCTTCGAAACTAGCTTCCTGGCTCCAGAAACCTTCGGTGAAGGGGGCCCCGAACATGAAACCTGTAGCAAATCGAAGATCAAGTGCCAATTCGGTTTGGAGACCGAATTACCAAGTGTAGCCATAGGAAACAAATAAATGAAGGGTAGCAATCCGTTACACAGATTAATGGATGATTCATAGGCGAACCAACAAGGCATACCACAATTACGGCGTGGACGATGGAGGCTTCCAACACAAACCCACGAAGGTGTACTAATATGATGAGGAAAGTAAATAGAGGGGTAAGGGTACGGTTCAAACTAGGGTTTGAAGAGTTGATTTGTGTTGGGGGGTCCTATGAACCGACCTCACCCCTATATTTATAGGGGCTAGTCTTCCTATCTCTAATTCTAATCTGATAGATTTAGCCTAATCAAGATAAGACTTCATTAGAGATAAAGCAACCTGAATCCTTATCATACTCACATCCGAAGCTTACCCGAAGTGGGCCTTCGGCAGGCCTACCAAAAGTATGCTCCTCGGGCCGAAGCTTTGGAGATATAGGCCGCCAAAGAGGCCTTCAAGCCGAAGCCACCCTGTGAAGCAGGCCGCTAAAAGGACCCCAAGCTCCATGCAGATGGGCCACCGACACTTTAGGGCTTCGACCTAGACCAGGAGTTGTATATTTTCGGCCTAAAATTACCAAAATTGATATTTTGACAATTTCGACCATTAATGCCATTTTTTGTTGTCAACACATGCCCCTACCTTTTAGCAAACTAAGTGATCTAAAAGCACAACGGCCTTTTCACACTTTAAGCGCTTGCCACACACTTGGGAAATATTTCTTCAAATACCTGCCATTTAAAGCTCTTCAAAATCGCTCTCCTTGTAGAGACTCTAAAAAGTATGCATTACCTGGAGCGATTTCAGCTACCTTAAAAGGACCTTCCCAACTAGGCGACCATTTACCAAATTTGGGGCTTTTAGTGCCTAAGGGCAAAATCGTCTTCCAAACCAAGTCACCAATGCAACTTGAAACGATTTTTCTTTGACTCTTTTGTTGTAGGCTCTAGCTACTCTTCTTTTATCTTTCTCTATAGCGTCTAGAGCCCTTAACCTCTTATCGGTTACTTCTTCCAAATTATCCTTCAAAAGAGTTTCATATTCATCGACCGATAAACCATCTTACTTAAGAAATCGTAATGAGCCAAGATCTACCTCTACTGGTAGAATGGCTTCTTGTCCATATACCAACTCGTATTGTCTAACTTTGATAGCACCATCCTTTGCAACTCTACAAGCTCATAATGCTTCAGAAAGCACTTCATGCCACCTTTTAGGAAATTATTCAATTTTGTTCTTAATAAGCTTAATTACGGTTTTATTACCTGACTCGGCCTGAGCATAGTATGGTGAAGAGTTTATCAACTTAATACCATAAAATTCGGAAAAGTATCCCACTTATTTAGCAATAAATCAAGTCCCTTTATCTATAGTGAGAGTTTGAGGAATATTGAATCTATGTATAATGTGTTTCAAGATGAAATCAATTACCTCATTATGAGTCATGTTCTTGAGAGGCACGACCTCGGTCCATTTGGTGAAATAATTTGTTGCCATTAACACGAACCGATGCCCTTTTGAAGAGGGAGGATGGATCTGGCCGATGAAGTCCAAACCCCAACCTCAGTCATAGTCGCCCAATAAAAACCTGCTCTTTTGAGCATCCAACTCATTTTCTTGATCGACTGATGTGTGCCACAAAGTCCCTCATGAACTTCTCTTGTAGCCACTTTATATTGATCGGCATCTAAGCACTTTAGAAGCACTCCATCAATAGTTTGGCGGTACAACACATCATCAAGCAACACAAATTTAAATGTCTGTCGCCGAACTTTTCGATCAACCCTTTGACTAGGGTCTTTTAAATATTAGATGATTGAGATTCTCCAATCATCCGTACGGATTCCTGGAGGGTTCGCCAATTCCTTTTCCAAAGTGGTGTTTAAATTGTAAATTTCAAAGTGCCCCCCGAGCCTTTCCTATTTCTACTGAAGGTTGGTCGGTTTGGCCGTGTGGAGCCGATCAGACCGAAGCCCTTCGACGGAGGGGTCCGGCGCGCGAAGGCCCGCGATGCTCAGAAGGCTTCGGCATGAGGAGCTTGTTGTGCAGAGCCCTTTGGCAGATGAAGGGCTTCGACACGAGGGCTCCGGCACGCAACACCCTTTGGTGGGTGAAGGGGTCAGGTCCGGAGGGTCCGGAGGGTCCGGTGGGCAGCGCATCAGTTCGAGGTCTCTGGCTTTGGTCGACACAGAGAGTTCAAGCATCGGCCTTCCTTGTACAAAAATTTACCTTTCTTGACTTGATAGCTAGATGCTTGCTGAGCCAAATAATTTACATTTGAATTGGCTTCTCTGGACACGTGAGAAATTTTGAAGTCATCAAAAGTAGTAGTTATGTATAAACATTTATCCAAGTAGCTATTTAGCAAACCATTTAAACTTTGAGATATTTTAGCTACTTGTTGTACCACTAACAAAGAATCACCATATGCATGAACATGTTTAATATCCATGGAACCTAGCAATTCAAGTCCTAGCAATAAAGCTTCATATTCGGCTTGATTATTAGTAGAAGGAAATTCTAAACGGGCCGAGGTCTCAAAGCGCATACCATTAGGTGATACGAGAACTACTCCAACACCTTGGCCATTTTTGCAAGCCGAACCATCAAAATAAAGTTTCCATGGCACTACTTCAGTTAGAGCAACATTGTTACCCTAATTGATATCTACGTGGTGATCAACTATAAAATTAGCGACAATTTGGCCTATCATAGCTCTCAAAGGTTCATAAGCCAAATCGTACTCGGTAAAAACATAAGCCCACTTCCCAATTATACCACTTAGAATCGGCTTCTATAACATGTATTTTACGACATCAGTTTGGCAAGCAACAATACATGTGCTAGGGAGAAGATAGTGACGTAATTTGGTACAAGCAACAAACACGTACCTTGTCTCAGTGTCCAGCAAGCGGCGACTCAAGAATGTGATGATGTACTCTTTTCCTTCCACCTCCTGAGTTAGCACGACTCCTATCATGCTATCTTCTGCAGCAATGTATAGCCCAAATGAACTCGACCTCGTTCTTTATCCGAAGTATGGGGACAAAAGCATCGATCTTGCCAGACAACTTAGATATAAAGCGACGCAAATAATTCATCTTGCCTAGCAACTTTTGCACATCCCTTTTGTATGTCGGCACTTCAAAGTTCCTAATCTTTTCAAGCCTCTTAGGATCAATCTCAATACCTCTTTCATGAATCATGAATCCTAAGAACTTACCCGCCGACACGCCGAACGCACACTTGGCTGGGTTCATTTTTAATCCATACTAACGCATTCTATCAAAAGCAACTGTCAAATCGACTAAATGGTTGTCCATAGCATACGATTTGACTGCAACATCGTCTATATAGACCTCTAGCATAACTCCTAGAAAGTCATGAAAGATCAGGTTCATAGCATGTTGATACATAGCGCCGGCATTGTTTAAACCAAAAGTCATTACGACCCACTCGAATAAGCCGACAAAACCAGGGCATCAAAAGGTTATCTTGTATGCGTCCTCTTCGGTCATAAAAATATTATTATAACCAGCGTTGCCATCAAGAAAACTTAGTATCTTGTGTCCTGAAGCTTTGTTGATCAACATGTCAGCTATCAGCATGGGATACTCATCCTTCGGAGTGGCCTTGTTCAGATCCCTGAAATCAATACAAACTCGTATTTTGTTGTTCCCCTTCTTCTCTACAGGCACGATGTTAGCAACCCATTCAGCATGCCTGCATGGCCTAATAAATTCAGCCTTGAGCAATCATTCTATCTCCTCTTTAACTCGGTCGTGCACGGCCGTATTAAAGCGACGAGGGGGTTATTTATAAGGCCTAAACCCGGGTTTGATAGGCAGCTGATGCTCTACGAGCTCACGGCTTAGTCCGGACATCTCACTATATTCCCATGTGAAATAATCAACATACGACCGAAGCAACTTTATTACTTCGGCCTTTTCGCTGGCTTGTAGATTTTTGTTTACAAAATTCGACCTTGGAATTCTACTATTGAAAGCAAAAAATAACATTAATGGTCAAGATTGTAAAAATATCAATTTTGGTAATTTGGGCTGAAAATATACAAGTCCTGGCACAAGCCAAAGCCCTAAAGTGCCGGAGGCCCATCTGCATGGGGCCTCGGGGGGCATTTTAGCAGCCTGCTCCATAGGCATGTCTTCGGCCCGAAGGCCCTTCGGCGGCCTGCTTCGCTGAAGCTTCGCCTCGAGGAGTAGGTGTTGACACGGAAACGTGCCCCCGCACTTGGGTCAGTTCGACGATCGAAAAGTGTGCGGATACTTAGGAACAAACCTAAGCGTGACGCAACACCGACATCGCGTTCCGACTACCCTTAGTCGTGATAAGGGGGTGGAGTCGCCAGACAATCAGATCACACAAAGTAATCCAATTAGCCGAAATAAATATATTAAACAGAACAAAATCAGCAAACCGGTTGAAGCCTGTCTGTTTCGAAGTATGGTGCGAAGGGGGTCGCCGAAGTATACCTTCGGCGTCTAGTGCGAAGTGTCCTGCCGAAGGGTACCTTTGGCGTTCGGACAAATCTGGTCGAAGATGAACTACGAACGGATCCAGGCGCGACAATCACCTCCGAACGGTGGGGTTCGGCGTGAAGTCCCTGATACAGCGAGGTACAAAACAATGACTCAAATGCTGCGCGAGGGCGTGACTTCGTCCAGAGCGGAGTGCAAGCGTGGCGAAGCCTGTCGTGACGAAGTGTGCTGGCGAAGCGTGCGGCCGAAGCAGAAGTCCCGACGAAGGGTGTCCAGGCAACCTCTGAAACCGATCTCTCGGCTCCGGACACCTTCGGCGAAGTAGCTCTGAACATGAAAACCTGCAACAGAGAGGATTCGAAGTACTAATTTGGTCTGAGGACCGAATTCTGCTAAGTGTTGCACTAGTAGCGAAGGTAGCAATCTATTACGCAGATTAGCGGATACTTCACAAGTGAAGTAATAAGGCGATAGCAATCTATTATGTAGATTAACGGATACTTCACAAGCGAAGTAACAAGGATTACCACTGTTCCGAAGTGGCCAGCGGAGGGCTTCTAGGAAAACCCACGAAGAGGTACAGAAAAGTAAAGGTAAATAAATGTGATCAAAGCTAGGGCTTTGTGTTTGATTTGTGTTGGGGGGCTCCCTAAGCTGGCCTCGCCTCTCTATTTATAGGGGCCAAACTTCTAATCTAATCTGCTATAATTCAGCTTGGATAGAGATAAAAACTCAGCCAGAATTGTATCCAACTCTGTCTCTACCGAAGTGGGCTTCGGCTAGGCCCATCGAAACCTGCTCCTCGGGCCAAAGCTTCGGCTGCGTGGGCCTCCGAAGGCTTCCTGGCCGAAGGCCATGGGCTGGCTAGAGGCTTTCGGAGCCCACAAGGCCGTTCTTGAGTTTTGTGAGGCCCAGGGCGAAATTATAAATATGGGCCCTAATACTAATAAAGAACTATTGTTTACTATTATATATCAACTAACTAAAATAATTTAATGTATCACAGAAAATTTTAAGTGGTAAAAAAAGAAGTAAGATCATTACCTTAAATATATTATAGATCACCTTAAAAATGTCTTCTAACATTTCTTGATGAAAAATCATCAATGATGGCTGCAATATTAATATCATCTAACAAGTTCTTCTCAATACATAAAGTTGCCAGCCCATTTATCCTTTCTTGAGACATTGTAGACCTTAAATAATTCTTCAATAATTTTAGCTTTGAGAAGCTCCTTTCAGCTGATGCCACAATTACTGGTATTGTAAATAATATCCGATAAGCAACATATATATTGGGATAGCAATCCATTTCCCTGACATACTCAAAAATTTCCATAGCAGACATTGATCTATCTGGCAGTGTCATTTGCAAAATTCTTAACTCCGATATCAAATTATTTTCCTCAAAATCAGATGAATCATCAACAGAGAAAGTGATTAGTGATTACTAATAACCATGATGACGTGATGCACTACTAATTACCGTGAGCCGTGAGCACGCAGGGGCTAGGGCGCCTCGAAGCGGTGCCGGTCTTGGCGTCCAGCGGTCAGCGGAGCAGCTACAGCCTACAGGTTGCGCACTTGCGCAGCGCAAGTCGGCAGGTGCGGCCACTGCGAGCTGCGGTGGCCGGTGAGTGGCGTGCGCTACCGCGTTTGGGCGCTTGGCGCGCTGGAGCCTGGCAGCGCCAGTAACCGGCGAAGCCACGCCCGCCGCAGGCGGTGCTGTCGGTGACCTCGAAGAAGAGCGGGCGAGCGGCTACACGATCATGTTCCGCGGACCGGTCGTTCCTATTCCCCTGATTAAACTGTAGCGGCCGGGTGGGCCCTAGGAAGGTGGGGGCCCGGGTTGAGCGCACGGCTCGACCCCCCATAGGCACGGCCCTGGGAGCCCATAGCCCAATGGACCTGTTGACACGGAAACGTGCCCCCGCACTTGGGTCAGTTCGATGATCCAAAAGTGCACGGATACTTAGGGACATGCCTAAGCGTGACGTGACACCGACGTCGCATTCTGACTACCCTTAATAGTGATAAGGGGGTGGAGTCGCCAGACAACCAGATTACACAAAATAACCCAATTAGCCGAAAGAGATAGATTAAACAGAATAAAATCAACAAACCTGTCGGAGCCTGTCTGGTCCGAAGTCTGATGCGAGGGGTGCGCCGAAGGGTACCTTCGGCGTCTGGTGCGAAGTGCTCCACCGAAGGGTACTTCGGTGTTCGGACTGATCCGGCCGAAGATGGACTCTGAACGGATCTGGTGTGAAGTGCTCCGCCGAAGGGTACTTCGGCGTTCGGAGCGATCTGATCGAAGGTGAGCTCCGAACAGATCTGGACATGGTGATCACCTCCGAACAGCGGGGTTCGGAGTGCGATCTCCGATACAGCAATCTACAAAATAGTGATGCGAGGGACGCACGCGAGTGCAACTTCGTCTGATGTGGAGTATTGTCGTGGCAAAGCCTGTTGACGAAGTATGCTGGCGAAGCCTGTTGTCATAGCCTGCGGTCCCGCCGAAGGGTGTCCTAGGAGACCTCCGGGACCGATCTCTCAGCTTCAAACGTCTTCGACGAAGGGGGTCTGAATGGGCGAAGCCTGCAACAGAAGAGAGCAAAGTACCAATTCGGCCTGAGGACCGAATTTTGCGAAGTGTTGCATGGGTAGCGAAGGTAGCAATCTATTACGCAGATACTTCACAGGCGAAGTAACAAGGCGATAGCAATCTGTTACGTAGATTAATGGGGACTTCACGGGCGAAGTACCAAGGCTTACCACTATTCCGTAGTGGCGGACGGAGGGCTTCCAGGCAAACCCACGAAGAGGTACATTAAAATAAAGGTAAAGTAAATGCAATCAAAGCATGGGCTTTGGTTTGGTTTGAGTTGGGGGGGTCTCCACGCCGGCCAGACCTCTCTATTTATAGGGGGTTTACTCCCAATCTAATCTGCTATTAATCCGGCCAGATAGAGATAGAGATTTAGCTGGAAACGCGTACAACTCTATCTCTGCCGAGGTGGGCTTCGGCCAGGCCCATCGAGGCCCGCTCCTCGGGCCGAAGCTTCGGAAGCAGGGGCTTTGGCCAGGCCCATCAAGGCTTGCTCCTTGGGACAAAGCTTCGGAACTGTGGTCTTCGGCCAGGCCTGTCGAGGCTTGCTCCTCGGGCCGAAGCTTCGGAAGCGTGGGCTTCGGCCGGGCACGTCGAGGCTTGCTCCTCGGGCCGAAGCTTTGGAAGCATGGGCCTCCGAAGGCTTCCTAGCCAAAGCCCTTGGGCTGGCTCGAGGCTTTCGAAGCCCATAGCTCAACATACTTCGGTCCGATAGGGCTTCGGGCAGACCCTGGACACGTGTACTTTTGGCCCAAATTGCCAAAAATTGATATTTTGACAATCTAGCCGTTAATGCCATTTTTTGCTATCAATAGGACCTTCAGCCCTACAAGGCTTCGTCCTGACCCCGGACATGTGTATTTTTGGCCCAAATCACTAAAATTGATATTTTGACAATCTCAGCCATTAATGCCATTTTTTGCTATCAACACATGCCCCCCTGCCTTTTAGTGAACTGAGTGAACTAAAAGCACAATGAGCTGAAGACGATACCGCCCAAATCGGGTTTTGACACCTTTTATGTTGTTTGCCACACGCTTGGGAAATACCTTTTCAAGTACCTACCATTCAAAGCTCTTCTAAACCGCTCTCCTTGTAGAGATTTCAACACGTATGCATTGCCAGGAGCGATTTCAGCTATCTTAAAAGGACCTTCCCAACTAGGTGACCATTTACCAAATTTGGGACTCTTCGTTCCTAAGGGTAAAATCGTCTTCCAAACCAAATCTCCTACTTGAAACGATTTTGGTTTAACCTTCTTATTGTAGGCTTTAGCTACTCTTCTCTTGTCTACTTCTATGGCTTCTAAAGCCCTTAGTCTCTTATCGGTCACTTCCTCTAGATTATCCTTCAAAAGAGTTTCATAATCGTTGACCGATAAGCCATCTTGCTTTAACACTCTTAAGGAGCCAAGATCCACCTCTACAGGCAGAACGGCTTCTTGTCCATATACCAACTCATATGGACTGACTTTGGTAGCACCGTGCTTCACAATTCTACAAGCCCATAGCGCCTCGGAAAGCACTTCATGCCACCTTTTAGGAAACTCTTCAATTTTCTTCTTAATGAGCTTAATCACGGTTTTATTACTAGCCTGAGCATAGTAAGGCGAAGAGTTTATCAACTTAATATCATAATATTCGGCAAAGTCCCTCACTTCTCCAGAAATAAATAAACTACCTTGATCCGTGGTAAGAGTTTGAGGAATGCCAAATCTATGTATGATGTGTTTCAAGATAAAATCACGTACCTCATTGTGAGTCATGTTCTTGAGAGGTACGACCTCGGTCCACTTAGTGAAGTAATTCATTGCCATCAACATGAATCGATGCCCTTTTGAGGAAGGAGGGTGAATCTGGCCGATGAAGTCTAAACCCCATCCCCAAAATGGCCATGGCTTGACAATAGGGTTGAGTAATAAGGCAGGAGCTAGCTGAATATTGCCAAACTTCTGACATGCTTCACACCCTCTATAATATTTAAAACAATCCTCGGTCATAGTCGACCAATAAAAACCTGCTCGTTTGAGCATCCAACTCATCTTCTGGGCCGACTGATAAGTGCCACAAAGTCCTTCATGGACTTCTCCCATAGCCACCTGGGAATGTTCGTGGTCTAAACATTTCAATAGCACTCCATTGATGGTTCGGCGATACAATGTGTCGTCTATCAACACGAATTTGAACGCTTGTCGTCGAACCTTCTGATCAACCCTTTGGCTAGGGTCTCTCAAATACTGGACGATCGGAATTCTCCAATCACCCTTATGGGCTTCAAAGGGTCTGGCTAGCTCACCCTCTGAAAAAATTTCTAAACTACTGACTTCGGGATGCCCCCCGAGGCATTCCTGCTCCTGCCGAAGTCTGGCCGTGCTGGCCATTCGGACTATGCTGGGCCAAAGCCCCCCGGGGGGTTCAGACTCTCGGGAGCCCTCACCGTGCGGGAGTCTTCGGCTTACGGCCTCCGGCGTGCCAGGTCCTTCGGTTGGCAGCGTACTTAGATCCAGGGACCTCAGCTCGCAGTGGCCTTCGGCGGCCTAAGGGGTCCGACCCGGAGGGTGCGCTTGCCCACCATCACTGGCTTCGGTAGTGAGACCACACATCGGCTTCTCCCATATAGAAAATTTTCCTCTCCTGACTTTGTAACTAGATGCTTGCTGAGCCAAATCATTTGCGAATGAATTGGCTTCTTTTGACACGTGAGATATTTTGAAGTCATCAAAAGCAGCAACTATGTCTAGACATTTATCCAAGTAACTATTCAACAAGCCGTTAAAGCATTGAGCACTTTTAGCTATTTGTTGCACTACTAACAAGGAATCACCATATGTGTGGACATGTCTAGCACCTACAGATTCTAACTAGATGCTTGCTGAGCCAAATCATTTGCGACTGAATTGGCTTCTTTTGACACGTGAGATATTTTGAAGTCATCAAAAGCAGCAACTATGTCTAGACATTTATCCAAGTAACTATTCAACAAGCCGTTAAAGCATTGAGCACTTTTAGCTATTTGTTGCACTACTAACAAGGAATCACCATATGTGTGGACATGTCTAGCACCTACAGATTCTAGTAATTCAAGCCCTAGCAATAAAGCTTTGTATTCAGCATGGTTAATAGTGGAAGGAAATTCCAGACGGGCCGAAGTTTCAAAGTGCATTCCATTAGGTGATATGAGAACCACTCCAATACCTTGGCCACTTTTGCAAGCTGAACCATCAAAATAGAGTTTCCATGGCACTACCTCAACTAGAGCAACATTGTGAGGAGCCATGCTGAAGAGCGTGGGCCTCATGGCTCTAGATGTGATGAGTCATTGTCAACGGTAGTCAAAGAGGACTGAAGAGAGGAGAAGGCCTGCTGCATCTGGGCCGCGTGTGACTCAGGTACATGGGCAGCGAGCGACTATCGGGCAGAGGGGCCATGAAGTCGGGCTGGCCCAATCTGTGTACACGGGCTAGGAGCAGCAGAGAATCCACTTGGTTGTTGACCAGGATTGACTCAGGTACACCGGCGTCAAGCGATTGCCGGGCTGAGGGAGCTGCGGAATCGGGCCGGCCTAATCCGGGTACCTGGTGCAAAGCCGGTGGACGCTTTGTCAGTTTCGACACAAAAATGATGACCGCTCATCTTGGAACAGACCGTCCAGAAGTGAAGCTGTAGTCGCTACGAAAGTTCCGCTTCCGGATAAGTCATCTGTAAATAGGAGTTTACTATTTTGTCCTTAGGCCCACAGTCAGTCAGTCCAGTCTGTAAAAATATCCTAAGGGCAGTTGGGTCTTTTCCTTTTATTTCAGCATCTGTAAAAAACCCTAAGGGTCTGGTGGAATATTCTAGGCTGATTGGGCTGCCTATAAATAGGGCCACAATCCCTAGGGTTAGGTTACCCATTCTGAATACACTTTAATCCAGCACTAAAGTTTGGGTCACTTTTTGGCTTCTTCCAATTTTCTCCCGTGAGAGCGCCGCCACCGCAAGTATCCCTGTTCTTCACGAGTTCTTCCATTTTTGTGATTCTTGCTCTCCGATTCACAGAACGTCAAGTTGTGAAGTCGTTTTATATTCATTTCGATTTGCGTGCCTTCTGGTTGCTTCTGCATGCGGGGTTTTTAGACTAAGTTCTGTGCATTGGGAGTATTTTATTCGTTTCTGTTCTTCAGCCACGTCCTTATTCCGAGTATTTCTTGTTGAATCTGTGTTGTCAATGGCGTTGTAGCCTGCAGTCTATGGACTGGCCAATCTAGGCCCTTGTCAGCCGCCTGGAAGAGTATATTCTATTGTTTTTCTTAGCATGGTGTTCTGATCGATGCTCTGGCAGAGGTGTCAGTCGTATGGCGTGGTTCTGTTTGTGACTGGTTTGTGACGTGAGAAACCAGGCTTCTTACATTGCATGCTTCGATTCTGTATCTAGGCTTTGCAAAGTTTGTGCGAAGCACGTTTCGGAGGTTGCTCTCTCAAAGTCTACAACTTTGTTCACTGCCTTCCGAAGGCTGCGTATGCTTCGAATCGTTGTCAGTCTCTGTAGTGTCTTTACTTCGAAGGTGTAAATTTGTGTGGCTTCGAATTTGTGTCTTGTTGTTTCGAAGCTAGCTTCGTTGTCTATACCTTCACTTAACAGCTTTGAACCAAACTCTGATTCGAAGTTGGTCTGTGATTCGGAGGTTACTCTCTAGTAGCCATTCTTTGATCAATCTGGTTTCGAAGGTTGCGTTGCAGGCTTCGGTAACCTCACACTTCGCATCGAAGCATGCTTCATGCCACACTCGAACTAGCCTAGACTCCACAAACCTTCGGCACTTCCACGACAGACTTTGACAGCCTTCGAATAAGGACTCCGAAGCAGGCTTCGACACTGTGAGGCAGGCTTCGACACTTCAAAGCAGGCCTCGACACTACATGCTTCGACGTTGTAGGCTTCGTCGAGTACCGAATAGGAGACAACTTTTAAACAGTAACTCTTCATCACTTTTTACGTGTCTTCAGTTTAATTGTTGTGATGATTAGTTTCTGGGAACTTTGATCTGCCATGTTTTGAGTGCTTTGTTATCTGCCTATTAGCACTGTATTGATGTTTCTTTGTCTAGGACACTGGTCGTTTCTAGGCTAGATACTTTTGGGCTTCAGTGATCTGTTTACGTTTTGCTACTTAGTCTTTTGAGGTGCGTTGGGTGTTCGGAGCAGGCCATAGATTCAAAAGAATTTTTAGGCGCTCATTCACCCCCCTCTGGTCGCTACTTTCGGTCCTACAATTGGTATCAAAGCCTGGTTAGGGTTTTTGAATACCTTAACCGGTTCTAAACCCCAGTAGTGATCATGACATCTCCTGGAAAGGTTCCGTCCTTGGAAGCTTATGGCTATAATTATTGGAAGACTCGCATGCGAGCCTATCTCATGAGCCGAAGCTTGGACATCTGGGACATTTGTGTTCACGCTACGTTTGTCATATTGCCAGTTGCTGAGCGCGATTCTCCTCGTATCATCACCCAGCATCTGAACAATAACAAAGGTGTGAACATTTTGTTTGATCGTTTTCAATCGATCATAAACAAGCTTCGGGACAACAAGGCTAAGGGTGTTCAGTTAGTTTCAGATCATGAGTAGGCGCTCAAGGTTCTCCATACCTTGGACCCTAAGATCTGGGAGATCAAGGTATCCTCTATCATTGAGAGAACTTCTTATGATACCTTGACCATCTCTGAGTTGTTTAGCAAGCTGAAGGCCACTGAGGTTGATACCCAGTTGAGATCAAATCTCACTGGCTCTGGATCAAAGTCCCTAGCCCTTGCTACACCTTCTGTTGATCCCTCTTCTGTGAGCTGTGCTGGGTTTTCTTTGATGTCTATCACTGAGGACCAGCTTGAGTCTTTGGGAGATGATGACCTGTGTCTTTTTAATAACCGGGTGCGTCGTGTTTATGACAAAAGAATGTTCAAGATACACGGCACAAAATCTGGGTGCTTTGAGTGTGGTGACCCAGGACACTTCATCGCTGACTGCCCCAAGCGCAATGGCCATAAGAAGGGCACCGGGGGTGGCTTCCTTGACTCCGGCAAGCACGACAGCTCCTCCTTCAACAAGGGCAAGCCAAAGACCAGATTCTTCAGAAAGGCCCTGAAGGACTACCGGCGAGAGAAAAAGAAGCGCGACAAGGCCTTCTTCGGCTATCGGCAATGGATACTCGTCTTTCGGAGTGGCTCTGTTCAGATCTCTGAAATCAATACCTACCCGTATCTTGCCGCTCCCTTTCTTCTCTACAGGCACAATGTTAGCAACCCATTCCGCGTACCTGCACGGCCTAATAAATTCAGCCTTGAGTAGTCGCTCTACTTCTTCTTTAACTCGGTCATATACGGCCGAGTTAAAGCGATGAGGAGGCTGCTTATAAGGCCTAAATCTAGACTTGATGGGTAGCCGATGCACCACGAGCTCGCAGCTTAGCCCTGGCATCTCGCTATACTCCCATGTGAAACAATCGACATATGACCGAAGTAACTTTATTACCTCGTCCTTTTCACCAGGCTGTAAATGTTGGTTTACAAAAGTTGGCCTCGGGATGCTACCATTACCTATGTCAACTTCCTCCAAGGGGTCGGCCGACGCAAAACCTTGTCCTAATTTCTCTACTTCACTAAAGTCTCCGATGGCCTCGGCAATACCGTCTTTGCTAGACCGATATTGCTCCACATGAGACTTTATCCAATCTAGACTACTCTTGCTAGACATGACTATCAATACAAAAATAGTCGTGCTACTCCAGCCAGCTTTACAGACACTGGTACAAAGCGCCCTCCGGATACGCTAACAAAATCGTAATCCGAAAGATCTCTACCTGACAGACACTCTACTTTATTATGGACAGCGTCAACCGATACATCGGCCAATACTACTTGGGCCGGAGTATCTGTGGGAATGATCTCTACCTCATCGTCGTCCCACTAAATCAAGCACTAGTGTAGGGTAGAAGGAATGCAGTAATTCGCATGAATCCAGTTGCGCCCAAGCAACACGCTGTAGTTACCTTGCACATCGACGACGAAAATGTCGTTGGTAGTGTCTTATTGCCCACCGTCAACTCCATGGAGAGTATGCCCTTAGCCTCGGAGCTCTCACCATTGAAGCCGTTGAGCATCAAGTTGGTTTTCTTCAGATCACCTTCGTCCCTGCCAAGTTTCTTCAACAATGAGTAAGGCATTAAGTTAACAGTGGCACCGCCGTCGACGAGCATTCGGGAAATCGGCTTTCCATTGATGTGTCCTCTAACATAGAGAGGCTTCAAATGGTGAGCCGAGTCCTCGGGCTTCTCGAAGATGGCGTTGCGCGGACCGAGGTTCAATTGAGCGATCTCGGCCTCGTCCTGCGGCAGGGCAAACTCAGCGGGCAGTGTGACGATGTTGATGTCCATCTCCTGGGGTGCGGGCCCCTCGGAGATGGGCGAGTAATCGTCATCGAGCACATCGTCATCGTCGTCGCTCGGACTAAGGGCCGGGTTGTTTATCTCAACCGGCTTCACCCTCCATACCTGTCTTGTAGCTGGTGAGGGCGGATTTCCTCGAAGATAGCGTCGCACTCGTCCTCGGCCTTCTTCTCGCGCATCTCCTGTGCCCGTAGCCGTTGTAGGCGTATCTTCTGTGATTTGGACATGCCTGGAGGTGCCCAATATGGTTGCGGCTTGGTGTCAGGTGCTACTGCCCGGCTCCTGTCAATTATGGCCGAAGTGGTATTGTGCCCTTCGGCCTTGCGCACCCTGCGCTCAGAGGAGCCTTCGGTGCGGACCCCGGTAGTTATACCGGCCTTGCCTGGCCGATCGAACCCAGCTTCGGTGTGGGTTCCGACCGAAGTATGTGGCTCACCTTCGTCAGACTCCAGCGATGAAGCCTTCAGGATTGGGACTTTTTGAGACCCCACTCTGATGATGATGGCTTCGGACTCCCTTTCCCCGGCCCCCTCGCGCCTGTACCCTTTGGCTTCGCACTGCATGGTCCGATTCGGAGGCACCGCCGATAGTCTGTGGATGATGCCCCCCTCCGCTGTGTCTGCTTGTCCATGCCATCTGTAATACTCCGAAGGAAAATAAGGCATAGTGTTAAGCTGCGGAGGGTACTCCGACCCGGACACGTATGGAGCCCACGGAGTTCCTGCCTAGTCGTACGGTGGAGGCATAGGTGGTTCTAGTGGCCTTGCCCACTAAGAGCCGAACCTTTTACCCGGGGGGATTCGGTAGAGTCGACGGTGTCTCAGACCATACCAGCGAAGGGTCCCGCCACGCCGGAGGTACGTTCGGCCGGTGCGGGCCGAAGTCTCGCGTCGGAGAGTTCGTCCGAAACGGTGCGGGGTTCGGCCATTGGGGGCCAAAGTTGTTGTATATGGGGTCTGGCCACTTAGGCTCGAAGCCGCCGTACGGGGCGTCAGGCCATTGTGGCCCGAAGCCATTGTGCAGAGGGCTCGGCTGCTTCGGTCTGAAGTCGCCCTCCGAAAGTCTTGGACCCTTCAGCTGTCCCAGTTTCTTAGTGCGGGGACCTGCTTCCCTATCCCTTCTTCGATGTTTGTTCAACAACATGTTGTACGTTACCTTCGGCTTCTTGTGAGCCTTAGCCGAAGGGGTGTTAATGTTCTGTTTCCACACTCCTACCTCGGGGTTCTTTGGTATGAGCGTGCGAGTGTGCGGCTCTCCAATAATTACATCCTTCCCCTTAGCCAACTCGGCATGTTCTGGCCGAATTAACACTTTCTTCTCGCCGAGGTCGACGGCGTTGATGGGAAAATGATCTTTATCCAGCTTCATCTTTGGATTATGGTCTATCTTCAATCGTCCTTCTTCTATGGCCGATTGGACCTGCCGTCGAAAAACATTGCAGTCGTTAGTATTATGTGAATGTGAATCATGCCACTTACAATACGGATGCTTCTTTAACTCATCGGCAGACGGAATGACTTGACCTTTAGGTAACCTGAGAAGCTCATTTTTCAAGAGAAAATCAAATATTTTATCACACTTAGTTATGTCGAATGAGTACTTAACCTCACTAGGTCACTTCTTTGTGGGAGATGGCTGTAATTTGGAGCAAGTGATAGGTTTACTCTTAGCGTTCCAAACCCATCCGGTCGCGTACATGTCGGCCAAATCCTCCTCTTCTGATTCCTCCTCGTCTTGGCGTTCCATGATGTGGATTTCAGCCCTAGGCTTGTTAAACGTCTTAATAAACTTCTTATCTTTGGTTCGGCCTTCTTGGACCAGAGCCTGTTGTAAAACTTGGCTAACTTCTAAAAAGTTCTGGTTGTCTAATCTTTCCTTAATCTCGGAACGTGACCCATTAAAAGCTAGTTCCGCCAAGTCCCTTTCTGAAATATTAAGGCTAAAACATCGGTTTCTAGTATCCCTAAAACGCTTGATGTACTCAGAGGCGTTTTCGTTAGGTTTTTGCTTAACCTATGTCAAGTGTGAAAGCCTAAGTTTTGTCTCACCCGTGTAAAAGTAATCATGGAATTTCCACTCTAAATCATGCCATGTCTGGATGGAGTTCGGCGGGAGCACCGAAAACCAAGTGAAAGCACTGCCGGATAGCGAGAGAGAAAATAGTCTAACTTTTAGGGCATCTATCCCGCTAACTTCTCCACACTATGCCAAAAATTGACTAACGTGGTCTAGTGTGGTTTTGCTACCCTCGCCGTCAAACTTGGTGAATTCAGGGATTCTATAGCCACGGGGGTAGGGTATTGTATCAAGATGGTCGAGGTATGGCTTACGGTAAACCCTAACCCGTCCCTTGGGCGCGAAGACGGCACACTCTCTAAATAGTGCGTGAACCCGCTCCTCTATGTCATCTTGGCATGTCGCCTGTGTGCCCCTCTCGTGCGGGGGCGCGACACGCGGTGGGATATCGGTGTGTCGGCCATTGGTCTCTTCCATGCACGCTATCTGCATGACGTGCTCGTGTCTGGGTTCCTGCGCATGTGGTGCGGGCAGCGTGGGTATCGGTGCAGGTGGTGGTGCATGGTATGCAGTTCTAGTTTGGCCACAAGTATAATGGTTAGTCTCGGCCATATGCATGGAGGCCAGAGACATCATGGTTGTGCCAGTGCTTCCGTCGATTCTACCGTACACATGGTATACCGGGGGTGCACTAGAAATGGGGATCGGGGGTACGGACTCAGTAAAGCCGAACCTTCTAAGAGTTGCCTCTACTTGGGAACTGACTTCCGAATCTAGACGGTTGGCTAGCGAAGCGCTAACAACTTGATCTATTGATGAGGCTATATTTTGCTCAATCTCTAAAGAAGATAAACGAGGCGATACAGGTGTTACCTAGACCTGAGCTAGGTCGGGGGTGACGATGTCGCGCTTGATGAAGCCTGCGCGTGTCTTAACGTAGCCCCCAAGCATCACGTCTTGGAGTGCCTTTAGCTTTGCCTCGATCTCTGCTCGGTCTTTTGCGGGGATATCTTCAAGCGTAGGTGTCAGGATGTTGCGGTTGTCGATATCCGCACCTCCTATTGTGTCCATCAGCGATGTAGACGTAGTAGTCGATGTAGATGTACCAGTAGCCGATGTAGACGTACTCGTCATGTTGGCATAGCTTTTTCCCCAGCGGAGTCGCCAAAAAGTGTGTTGACACAGAAATGTGCCCCCGCACTTGGGTCAGTTTGATGATCCAAAAGTGTGTGGATACTTAGGAACAAACCTAAGTGTGACGCAGCATCGACGCCGCGTTCCGACTACCCTTAGTCGTGATAAGGGGGTGGAGTCGCCAGGCAATCAGATCACACAAAATAATCCAATTAGCCGAAAGAAATATATTAAACAGAATAAAATCAGCAAACCGGTCAAAGCCTGTCTGTTTCGAAGTATGGTGCGAAGGGGGTCGCCGAAGTATACCTTCGGCGTCCAGTGCGAAGTGTCCCGCCGAAGGGTACCTTCGGTGTTCGGACTGATCTAGTCGAAGATGAACTCCTAATGGATCCAGGTGCGACAATCACCTCCGAACGGTGGGGTTCGGCGCGAAGTCCCTGATACAGCGAGGTACAAAACAATGACTCAAAACCTGCGCGCGGGCGTGACTTCGTCCAGAGTGGAGTGCGAACGTGGCGAAGCCTGTCGTGATGAAGTGTGCTGGCGAAGCATGCGGCCGAAGCAAAAGTCCCGACGAAGGGTGTTCTGACAACCTCTGAAACCGATCTCTCGGCTCCAGACACCTCCGGCGAAGTATCTCCTAACGTGAAAACCTGCAACAAAGAGGATTCGAAGTACTAATTCGGTCTGAGGACCGAATTCTGCTAAGTGTTGCACTAGTAGCGAAGGTAGCAATCTGTTACGTGGATTAGCGGATACTTCACAGGCGAAGTAACAAGGCGATAGCAATCTATTACGTAGATTAACGGATACTTCACAAGCGAAGTAACAAGGATTACCACTGTTCCGAAGTGGCCGGCGGAGGGCTTCCAAGAAAACCCACGAAGAGGTATAGAAAAGTAAAGGTAAATAAATGCGATCAAAGCTAGGGCTTTGCGTTTGATTTGTGTTGGGGGGCTCTCTAAGCTGGCCTCACCTCTCTATTTATAGGGGCTAAACTTCTGATCTAATCTGCTATAATTCGGCTTGGATAGAGATAAAAACTCAGCCGGAATTGTATCCAACTCTGTCTCTGCCGATGTGGGCTTCGGCCAGGCCCATCGAAGCCTGCTCCTCGGGCCGAAGCTTCGGCGGCGTGGGCCTCCGAAGGCTTCCTGGCCGAAGGCCGTGGGCTGTCTAGAGGCTTTCGGAGCCCATAGCCCAATGGACCTTCGGCCCTACAGGGCTTCGGCATGACCCCAGACATGTATTTTTGGCCCAAATCACTAAAATTGATATTTTGACAATCTCAGCCATTAATGCCATTTTTTTGCTATCAACAGTAGGCTTCAGCGGAACTGCCGAAGGCCCACTACATGTAGGCTTCAGATAGGAGTCTGATACAGATGCAGGTTTGTTTTATCTCTAATCTTGATTAGGTCGAATCTTATCAGATTAGAGTTAGAGATAAGAAGACTAGCCCCTATAAATACAGGGGTGAGGCCGGTTCATAGGACCCACCAACACAAATCAATCACAAAGCCCTAGCTTTGAATCATACCCTTATTTTCTTTACTTTCCGCATTAGTATCAGTACACCTTCGTGGGTTTCCGCTGGAAGCCCTCCGTCGACCACACCGTAACAATGGTAAACCTTGTTGGTTCGCCTATGAATCATCCGTTAATCTACGTAACAAATTACTATCACCTTGTTGGCTCTCTTGTGAACCATCCGTTGATCTACGTAATAGATTGCTACCTTCATTATGTATACTGCAACACGTGGTAATTCGGTCTCCAGGCCGAATTAGCACTTGATCTTAACTTTGTTGTAGTTTCACATTTGGAGCCCCCCTTCGCCGAAGGTCTACGGAGCTAGGAAGCTGGTTTTGGAGGCTGCCAGAGCACCCTTCAGCGAGGCCTCACTCTGTCCGTATGTGCCGGATTCGTCATGTTGTTGTCGGTATGGCTAAGTCCCCCGCATCGGAGCCACTTCGCATCGGAGTTGCTTCTCACCGGAGTCTCGCCAGGACACTCTGCATCGGACCTCGTCATGCTAGTGTTCCACATCGGACTTCATCGCGTTAGCATTCCGCACCATACTATGTTACGCCAGCGCCCCGTGTTGGATTTTGTCGTGTTTGAGGCTTCGCACCGAACCCTATCGTTCAGAGGTGGTTTCGCGTCATGATCTGTTCGGAGCCTGCCTTCGGATAGATCGATCCAAATGCCGAAGGCTATCTTCGGTGCACGCTTTGCACCAGACGCCGAAGGCCCCCTTCGGTGACCCTTCACACAATACACTCTGAATCAATCAGGCTCCGTTTGGTCGATTGGTTTATTTTATCTATATATTTTCGGCTAATTGGATTATTTTTGTGTGATCTGATTACCTGGCGACTCCACCCCCTTGCCACTATTAAGGGTAGTCAGAACGCGACGTCAGTGTGGTGTTATGCTTAGGCTTGTCCCTAAGTATCCACATGCTTTTGGATCGTCGAACTAACCCTAGTGTGGTGGCACATTTTCGTGTCAACAGCTACCATTGCCTATATCAACCTCTTCTAAAGGATCAGCAGATGCGAAACCTTGACCTAACTTTTTTACGTAGATAAAATCTTCAATGGCTTCGGCAATACCGTCTTTAGAAGACCGATATTGCTCCACACAAGATTTCAGCTAATCAAGATTACTCTTACTATACATAACTACTAGTTTAGAAATAGCCGCGCTACACCAGCTGGCTTCACAGACACGGGTACAAAACATCCCCTAGACACGCTAACGAAGTCGTAATTCGAGAGGTCTCTACCTGATAGACACTCTACTTTATCATGGACGACGTCGATAGACACGTCGGCCAATGCTACTTGGGCCGATGTATCTGTTGGTACAACCTCCACATCATCGCCATCCCACTACATTAGGAACTAGTGCAAAGTAGATGGAATACAACAATTTGCGTGAATCCAATCACGCCCAAGTAGCACATTTTAGTTACCTTGCACATTGACGATGAAGAACACCATCGGCAATGTCTTGTTGCCCACTGTCAACTCTAGGGAGAGTACACCCTTTGCTTCGGAGCTCTCGCCGTTGAAGTCATTGAGCATTAGGTTGGTTTTCTTCAGATCCTCCTCGCCCCACCGAGCTTCTTCAAAAGAGAGTACAACATTAAATTGACAGTGGCGCCACTGTCAACAAGCATCCTAGAGATCAACTTCCTGTCAATGTGCCCCTTAATGTAGAGAGGCTTTAGGTGACGAGTCGTATCCTTGGGCTTCTCGATAATGTCATCTCGTGGGTCGAGACTCAACTGAGCAACCTCGGCCTCGTCTCATGGTAGTGCGAACTTGGCGGGAAGTATGATGATGTTTATGTCCATTGCCTAAGGTCTGGGCCCCTCAGAGATGGGTGTGTAGTCGTCGTTGAGCATGTCATCATCGTCGTCGCTCGGAACGGGAGCCGGGTTGTTCACCTCAATCGTCTAGGGCTTCCATACTTGCTTAACGACTGGCCGAGGGCGGAGTTCCTCGAAGATGGCATCTCGCTCATCCTCGGCCTTCTTCTCACATATCTCCTATTACCGCAGACGTTGTAGGCATCTCTTTTGTGATTTGGACATGCCCGGAGGTGCCCAAGATGGTTGTGGATTAGTATCAGGCGCCACCAACTTGTTCCTATGATTTTTAGTCGAGCGGGAATTACCCGGGTCGGCCTCGTAATCTTTGCGCTTGGTAAGAACCTTTACCTATACCATGTCGGTCGGATCGACCTCGTTAGGCCGATCAGACCAGGCTTCGGTGATGGCCTCGGCTAGACTAGGGGACATACCTCCGTCGTGCTTCAACGAGGGGGCCTTCAGGATTGGGACCTCCTGAGACCCTACTTTGACCGCGATAGCTTCGGACTACCTCTCCCTCGCCTCTTTGCGCCCATCCTCCTTGGCTTCGTCCTACGTGAGTTGATTTGAAGGTACCACGGACAACCTATGGAAAACATTCCCTTTTGCCGTGTCCACTTGTCCCTTCCAATCATAACACTCCAAAGGACAACAGGGGGCAATATTATACTGCGAAGGGTACTCCAGCGGCGAGGTGTAGTTCAGATCCCACAGGGATCCTGCCCAATAGTATGGCGGAGGCATCGGCGGTTCTAGCGGCTTCACCCACTCAGAGCCAAACCCATTGCTCGGAGGGGGTTCGGCCACGTCGAAGGTACTTTGGACCATACTAGCGAAGGGTCCCATCAGGCTGGAGGTATGTTCAGCCATTGCGGGCCGAGCTTCACCTCCGAGGGGTTCGCCTAGAGTGGAGGTGGGTTCGGCCATTGGGGTCCAAACTCACCATGTGGAGGGTTTGACCATTGGGGTCCGAACTCATTATGCGGAGGGTTCAGCCATTGGGGTCCGAACTTATCATGTGGAGGGTTCGGCCATTGGGGTCCGAACTCATTATGTGAAGGGTTCGGCCATTGGGTTCCAAACTCACCCTTGGGGGGTTCGGCTGCTGGGGTTCGAACTCACCCTCCGAAGGGTCTGGCTATCTTGGCCCCTTCGACTGTTTTGGCATTTTTAGTTGGGTGCCTGTTTTCTCGGCCTTCTTATAATGTTTATTCAACAGCATCTGGTATGTTACCTTTGGCTTCTTACGAGCCCTAGCCGAAGAGGACGTATCGATGTTATTTTTCCACACTCCCACTATAGGGTTCTTCAGTCTGAGCGTGTGTGTGCGTGATTCTCCAATAACGACTGCTTTCCCCTTAGATGACTCGGCCTGTTCTGGCAGAATCAACACCTTCTTCTCATCGAGGTCGACGGTATTCACCGGAAATGGGTCTTTGTCCAGCTTCATCTTTGGACTAGAATCTATTTTCAATCGTCCTTATTCTATAGCCGATTGAACCTGCTGACGGAAAACATTGCAGTCGTTAGTATAATGAGAATGTGAATCGTGCCACTTACAGTCGGGGTGCTTCTTTAGTTCGTCGGTGGTCGAGATGACCCGGCCCTTGGGAAACCTGATAAGCTGGCTCTTCAAGAGGAAATCAAATATTTTATCGCATTTAGTCACATCAAATTAGTATTTAACTTCATTGGGTCGACTCATAGTGGGAGATGGTCGTAGCTCAGAACAAGTGACAGGCTTGCTCTTAGTGTTCCACGCCCATTCGGTCGTATACGTATCGGTTGAATCGTCCTCTTCCTCCGACTCTTCCTCGTGGGAGTGTTCCATGATGTGAACTTCAGCTCTAGGTTTGTTAAACATTTTAATGAATTTTTTATCCTTGTCTCGGCCTTCTTGGACCAAAGCCTATTGCAGGACTTGGCTGACTTCTAAAAAGTTTTGGTCATCTAGCCTTTCTTTAATTTCAGAACGCAATCCATTAAAAGCTAGATCCGCCAAATATCTTTATGAAATATTGAGACTAAAGCATCGGTTCCTGGTGTCTATAAAGCGCTTGACGTACTCAGTGACACTCTCGCTAGATTTCTGCTTGACCGACGTCAGGTGTGAAAGCCTAAGTTCTTTCTCGCCTGTATAAAAATAGGCATGGAACTTCTGTTCTAATTGGGCCCATGTTTGAACGGAGTTCGGCGGAAGTGCCGATAACCAAGTGAAAGCGATACCGGATAGTGAAAGAGAAAAAAGTTTATGTTTTAATGTGTTCGACCCACTAGCTTCTCCACATTGTGCTAAGAAATGGCTGACATGCTCTAGTGAGGTCTTGTTACCCTCGCCATCGAATTTGGTGAATTCAGGGACTCTATAGCCGTGAGGGTAGGGTATGGTATCGAAGTGATCAGGGTACGGCTTTCGGTAAATCCTAGCCCGATCCTGAGGCGCGAAGCCGGTACACTCTCTAAATAGTGCGTGGATCCGCTCCTCAATGTCGTCTTGGCCTCCTACCTGTGCACGTCTCTCATGCAGGGGCATGACACACGGTGGTATGTCAGTGTGTCGGCCGTGGGGCACCTCCTCCCGTGTTGGCTCAGGGTATATTATGTGCTCGGGTCTATGCAGTTGCGTAAAAGCATGCGGCGCAGGCAGCGCGGGAAAAGCTGGCTCGGGCGTAGGTGGAGGCGGTGCATAATAAGCAGGGTTAGATTAGCCGTAAGTGTAGTGACTTGTCTCGGTCGTAGATGTTGAGGGCGGAGACATGATATATTTGCCAGTACTACCGTCGGTTCTGCTATAAATGCGATTTAACGGGGGTGCGCTAGCGATTGGAGTTGGAGGGATGGCCTCGGTAAAGCCGAACCTTCTAAATGTTGCCTCTACCTGAGAGCTAACTAGAGAATCTAAACAGTTGTCTAGCAAAGCGCTAACGACTTGATATACATATGCAGCTATCTTTTGCTCAATATCTAAAGAAGATAAAGGAGGCGACACTGGTGTTACCTAAGTCCGGGTGAAGTCGGGGATGTTGATGTCGCATTTGATGAAGCCCGTGTAGGTCTTGACGTAACTCCTGAGCATGAGATCTTGGAGCTCTTACATCTTTTCCTTGATCCCCGCCCGACCTTCCTCGGGGATATCTTCAAGGGTGGGTGTCATGATGTTGCGGTTGTCGATCTCTGCGCCCCCATGGGATCCATCGGCGTTGTAGACATAGTAGTCGTTGTAGAGGTACTTGTAGCCGATGTAGATCTACTCGTCATGTTGGCGTTGTTTTCCCAACGGAGTCGCCAAAAAGTGTGTTGACACGAAAACGTGCTCCCGCAGTTTGGTCGGTTCGATGATCAAAACGCGTGTGGATACTTAGGGATAAGCTTAAGCGTAACACAACACTGATTTTGCATTCTAACTACCCTTAATAGTGGCAAGGGGAATGGAGTTGCTAGGTAATCAAATCACAAAGAAATAATCCAATTAGCCGAAATATATAGATAAAATAAACCAATCGGCCGAACGGAGCCTAATTGATTCGGAGTATACCGTGAGAAGGGTCACCAAAGGGGTCTTTGGCGTCTGGTGTGAATCATGCGCCGAAGGTTACCTTCGGTGTTCAGATCGATCTAACCGAAGACAGGCCCCGAACAGATCGTGACACGAAATCGCCTCCGAACGACAAGGTTCGGCGCGAAGCCTCCGACGCGACACAAAATCCAACGTTGAGCGCTGGCACGACGAAGTCCAACGCGGAGCACTAGCGCGACGAAGTCCAAAGTGGAGCGCTAGCATGACGAAGTCTGGTGTGAGGCGTTCCAGTGCGACAAAATCCGACGCGGAGCGTTCTGGTACGCCGAAATCCAATGTGGAGCGTTCTGGTGCAACCCGAGCACAAAACACCTATGATGCGAAGTAGATCTAGTGTACGGGACTTGACCAGACCGACAATAGCGTGACTAATCCGGCATGGATGGACGAAGCGACGACTTGCCGAAGGGTGCTCCAGTAGCCTCCGAAACCAGCTTCCCGGCTCCGAAAACCTTCGGTGAAGGGGGCTTCGAATGTGAAACCTGCAGCAAATCGAAGATCAAGTGCCAATTCGGTCTGGAGTCTGAATTACCAAGTGTATCCGTAGGAAACAAATAAAACGAAGGGTAGCAATCTGTTACGTATATTAACGGATGATTCACAGGCGAACCAACAAGGCTTACCACAATTACGGTGTGGCCGACGGAGGGCTTCCAGCACAAACCCACGAAGGTGTACTGATCTAATGCGGAAAGTAAATAAAAGTAAGGGTACGGTTCAAACTAGGGTTTGAAGAGTTGATCTGTGTTGGGGGGTCCTATGAACCGGTCTCACCCTTGTATTTATAGGGGCTAGTCTTCCTATCTCTAATTCTAATCTGGTAAGATTCAGCCTAATCAAGATAAGACTTCATTAGATATAAAGCAACATGAATCCTTATTAGACTCACATCCGAAGCTTACCCGAAGTGGGCCTTCGGCAGGCCTACCGAAGTATGCTCCTCGGGCCGAAGCTTCGATGAAGCAGGCCATCGAAGGGGCCTTCGAGCCGAACCACCGTGCGAAGCAGGCCGCTAAAAGGCCCCCCGAGCTCCATGCTGATGGGCCTCCAGCACTTTAGGGCTTCGGCCTGTACCATGATTTGTATATTTTCGGCCCAAAATTACCAAAATTGATATTTTGACAATTTCGAGCATTAATGCCATTTTCTACTATCAACACACATGCAAGTTTTAATGAATTTTACATCAGCCTTGGGCTATAAATAACCATGACACGCATGCCATATTTAATTTACATTCATTGCATGCATCTCATACATCACATTTAACCAAAGCCATGCCAGTCATGACATTCTCCACAAAACAAAGTTAGGCGAGCAATCTACAAATGACTGGATTCTAGATCTGAAAAACCCGGGTCAGCAAGCTCAGTTTTCAAAATCGTGCGGGTCAGAACTTCTGATCTGTTAGAACTTCCGATCAATATCGGAATCCCGCATCGCAACAATTACCTTCTGTATCAAATTATTATTCGACGTCGGAACATCCGATCGGTATCAGAACTTCTGATCCGCCATCGAAACTTTCGATCACATCAGAACTTCTGATCTACCCTGGACAGAAACAGATCTAATCTTTTTTCCACCATGTATCTCTATACATGAGGGATCTAGATCGAACACTATGCACGTAGGCTCTGATACCACTGTTGGGGAATGGGGAAGCTACGCTAGCCAACAAATTCAAAATTTCCTCCCTATGGCCCTAGGCTCATCCACGTGTGAGATCATAGATTGGTACCTTCTAGCACAAGATGCGCTAGGTGCAGTAGAAGAAGATGTTGGAGCAGCCCGTCTAGCCTCTCCTTGCTTCGTCCTTGTCGTCCTTCGCCGATCCGATCGATGAAGACGACATAGTCGTTCGCATGCAGACATTCACAAGCATCACTATTGGAGCAACGCCTCCACGGAGTCCACACGTACAGGGATGGAGTACCTCCCACGGAAGAATGCTAGCACCACACGTGAGAGACAGGGATCATTGACCTCAACGTTTGAGATCAAGAAGGGGAGGAGAGAACTATTGGGTGGCTAGGTCTAATCTAGGCTTATTGCTCTCTCCAAGACATCCTCCTCCTCTCCTTATATAGGGTTGAGGGCCCCTGGGTCGTGCTTATCCTGAAACCCTAAAAACCATAACAGATCCAACCTGTTTTCCCACGTCGGAACTTCCGATCCTGTATCGGAACTTCCGATAGGGTATTTTAGGTCTCCTGATACAATATGACACGCAATAGATCCAATCTATTTTACCCACCTCAGATCTTCCGATACCATATCAGAACTTCCAATCAGTACAAATTCCCCGATTCCGAATCAGAACTTCTGGCTCATCGGAACTTCCAATACCATATCGGAACTTCTGAAGCAACAATTGCTCTCTGTATTGAGACTAGAAATTAACTGGAACTTCTGATACTCACTATCGGAACTTCCAATCCATTGAATTTTCTTAGGCATAACCTTCAAAAACAACATCAAGCAAGGAAGGACTCATCGGACTGTGACCAAAGACGAAAGCATTTAAGGCATCAGACCAAAAATAACAAGCGGGGGCTAGCATCGGCTCATTTTGGTATGGTTCGGCAAGGGAAAGACCGATACAATGGCCGATGTCATTTTCCTCCCAATCAACATGGTAGGAGACTGATACTCTAATGTACCAATCACGCCAGCCATGGAGAGAAGGAGGAAAGGGTTCAAAACTAGATTTCCACACTGAAGAAAGCATAGAAGATAATTTGAAAGGGATTCAACATGATTAAGCGTTAATAAAGTTCGTAGGGTTGGGAAGACCCATAGGGCCTAAAAAGGACAAGACGGATGAGTGCTAATGGGGATCATAACTTGGGTCTGTAGATTCTACAAAAGGGAAAATAAGCAAAAGAAAAAGGAACAATAAGTAAAGGCAGTGGACGAACCAAGAAGAACCAAAGAAAGAGGATGCCAAAGAGTTTACCTCAGGGACTACGTTGACGATGGCCATCACTGGTGATGCCGAAAGCACAGGACCAGCAAAGAGGAAGGAAACGGCGAGTGGTGGCGGTCGCAAGAAAATGGCGGCTAGCTTGGGGGAAAATGCAGAAGCGATGAGAAAGCGTGGAGAAGAAGGGCGGAGTGACTAGGGTACTTATAAAGCAAGAAGTAACTCCTCGACGACCGGGTCAAGCCGTTTCCACTAGATTCAGTGGGGCCACCTACAACATTCGGCAAAAGGTAATGATGAGTACGGTTTTCAAAAGTGTTGAGATCTTCACAGGCCCAAGATTATAGGAACCGAATATTCGTCTTAAAGAACACCAATACAAAAACTATGTGGGATGAAGCCCGGTATGACGTCGCCATGAATGAACGTAGATACATCATACCAGGAAACACCCAATGCAGTCATGAATGGCCGAATATGAAGAAGTGGGAAGATGAAAATGAAACTATGAAGCCGGAACCTTGTGCGAAGTTATGAAGATGAAGGATTTTGGCTGAAAATCAAGTAAAAGGACCATGTGGATGGAGGTTTGAGAAGACATGGCAGCAGGGATAATGACTATTGTTAATTTCGAAGCATCAGCAACCACTTAATCCTTACTACAGGGCATGTGTTGACGCCAAGATTTGGTAAAGCCCAGAGCCCACCAAGGATGTCGTACGATTAACAAAAGTCAAGAAGAGTCTAGTCAAAGATAGTCAAAGAATCCCATCTATTACAACATGACTAGATGTAGAGGAGCCGATGGAGATAAAGTTGAAAAGAAGATAAATCCAAAATCGATTAGGATAGAGTACTTGTATGGCAAGTCTCCAGACTATAAATATGTATCCCCTAGTTAGATTAGAACACGCATCTTTGTCAAACAACTACTCGGCGCATCACCACCCTTGGTTCTCATGGTTTATCCCGGTGGGGTTCGTCACTTGGAGCTAGGTTGCATCGTTTCGTTCTCCGGTGAAGAGGTGAGTCCCGTCATCCCCGACGATCATATTAACTAGGTCAGTATCCTCACAGCTGCATGAGATTGATCTCTTGAGGTGAACGTCAAAACAGTACGGTCACCAGTTCTCGGTGTATTGGCGAGCTCTAAGGCTGCATCAGATTGATCTCTTAAATTGATGTGATCTAGGTGTGGTAGTTTGAGGCTTCATCGGTTAACTCCGACATCTCTTGCTATCGTATATTTTTCATGTTGTATACTATTCATCTAAATAAAGCATGCCCAATACTTTAATATATTATTAAGATCGTCGTGATTAGCTACTGTCTTGGTTAGGTCTGATCTAGTTATTGTGATGATTTTTATGATATAGACATGTTATCTGGTACGTTTTATTTATTTATGTTGGAGTACAAGCTGATAGATTTTCTTCAATTTAACGCCACATCTTATTCACCATCAGAAAAGAGCTCATCGGCCTATGTGGTAAAACTGCCCATTTTATCGGTTGATGGCACGCTCGCCCGATTGCTTCACCCCTAGTCATCGACCCTATGGCTGATCGGCGTGATATTCCACAAATATATCATCCTCATCGCGGTCATCGGCTCGATAGCCGATAGGCTATGCTATTGATCATATTTTTATGTTTCCTTATTAGTTGCAGGGTCAAACTGATTGGCACACCTTGAACCCCTTTTTCTAAGAACGTAGGACTTGCACTAGAGTTAAGCAGATCTCCCAGGCCACGTGTGTGTCAAAGTGTGAGCAAAAAACGCACCAACACCACCTAACATACTATTCACAGAGGAAAAAATTGATCATTTGTCACTCTCAAGATACTCTTTTTAATTATGATGCCACTTGTAAGACTGATATGTAGAATTATTTGTGTTAATAAATATAAATTTGAATAACAAAAATGCAAAAACACTTCTTGGTAGTGATAAACTATCAAATCTCTCTTCACAGAACTAGAGGTAACCTCTTAATTAAATATACTATTTGTTAGATCCGGTCTACTTCATCGTAGATTTTTGGAGCAGAGTTAGCTCTGGAATTCTCACTTATACTAGCTCCTATGCTTAACTCTCTGATTGGATCCCACCGGTTAGCTTTTATCAAAATCCAGGGGATTACAAGACAACTTCCTTTTAGTCCAAGGCAACCTTCAAGCTAAAGAAGATAAATTGATCGATCCTTTTCATTAAGTTGGATATTGTGAAGGCCATCAAGACCATCCGTTGGCATTTTCTCCTTGACACGCTGCGCCACAAGGGCTTTGGCAACCGATGGATCTGTTGGATTAGTCAGTTCCTTGGATCTTCCTCCTCGGCCATTGTCCTAAATGGAACCCCTAGAGATTTCTTATACCATGGGCAAGGGGCTCCCCAGGGTGATCCGCTTTCACCTATGTTATTCCTGCTTTCCATTGACCCCTTGTAAAAGTTGATTCTACTTGCCGAGCAAGTTGGCCTCCTATCACCCATAGGCACCTCAAACATTCAAACCCGAGCATCCTTCTTCACCGATGATATCGGTTTTTTCATCAATGCCTGCCCTCTAGAGGCTAGTTGCATAAAAGCTCTCTTGGACACCTTTGGCAGAGCCTTTAACTATAAAAATGGAGTTATTCCCAATCAATCATGCGAGAATTGACTTGGATCAAATCAAACAAGCCTTTCTAGCAAGTCAAGCCGCATTCCCATGCCGATACCTTGGGCTTCCTTTACATTATCGTAGGGCTAACAAAGCATCCTTTCATCCCTTGCTCGACAAAATGTCCGGTCGATTAGCTACATTGGAAGAGCAAGCTGCTTTCCAAAACGGGTAGGCTTGTTCTCCTCCAAGTTACCCTCTCCGCAATCTCAATCTTCTACTTATCTATTTTTTCTGAAAAGAAATGATTAATTAGGAAAATTGACAAGCTAAGACAACATTTCCTTTGGGCAAAGAGTATCAACCATAACCTGTCAGAGGAGATCTGCCTGGTCAATTGGGCGTCTCTTTGTAGACCCAAAGCCTTTTTGAGTTGTGCCCTGCATCTTAGATGGCCATGTCTCCATTAGAAAGATAACTCTAGACCGTGGGCATTGTTGCCACCCCCTCTCATAACCGGATGAGGACCTCTTAGACGACCTCTTTTTGGCATGAAAAATGGCTTGGGTTGTTGTCTCTCAAAGACTTCGCCCCAGATCTTTTAGCTCTTTGCGCACGAAAGCATTGGATAGTCCATCAAGTGGTTACCAACAATATATGGGCCTGGACGGTGCGACGTATGTCAAATATGCAACAATACCAATAGTTTCTGCTCACAGCCGCTTTGATAGTTGATATTGAGCTTCACAGTGACCAACCAAATGACATTTCCTAGCATTGGACTGCAGACAGAAATTACTCAGCGAAGTTAGCTTACCATGTTCAATTTCAGGGTTCATGTAGACCGATTATCTCAGATGAACTGCGGAAAGCATAGACTGAAGCCAAGTGTCGTTTCTTTGCATGGACAAAGACCAAAAATAAAATATTAACTGCCGACAACATGCTTATAAGGGGTTGGCCCTACAATACATTTTGCAGCCTCTGTTGCCATGCCCTCGAGTCTCCTAACCACCTTGTGATCTAGTGTTGTTTCACTACCCAATGTCTGGGAGCTGGTGTGTCGCCATTTTCAGATCATCAGGGTTGATTCCTCAGTCTTCAGCTACTTCAATTCAAGGCTGGTGGAAGCAAGCTTCATTGTCAGTTGAGTGCCACAGTCGGAAAGCATTTAATGGAATAAACATTTACACCTGGTGGCACATCTGGAAGGAACACAACCGACGTATTTTCAATGCTACAGTTGAGTCTGTTGATGCGGTGGCCCAATTGATCGTCTGTGATGTCGAAACTATGATCTTATAATTTTTATTGATAGTTTTTCATGTTGCGTTATTTCAAGTAGTAGTTTCTGTTGTGTTCTTTCAAATAGTAGCCCCAACCTCTAACCTCTCTCCGCTCTTTGTGGTGTCTTATATGGTTTTTAATCTTGTAACTTAAATTTCATTCTTCTTAATGCATTACAGCGGTCTTTTCGTTCGCGTTCAAAATAAAAGTTAGCAATCTCATGATCAATGGGAAAACCCCCCAAATTCTTTATTTGATTTTCTGGTAAAATAAGCCTTACAATTAAAATTTTGGATTTTCTGAATTTGATAAGGCACTGACTGAATCAAACAGGTAAAACAAGAAATTCCAGCCAAAGACACGGTAACAACGCGTATCGCATACCACACGCGGGCCCCCTGCTCAGCACCTGGGCGAGGGACGGAAAGAGTTTTGTGACGCGGGATGCCGATTAGAAATATCCCCATGTGGACGCGCAGCGCTGAATACAACAATTTCGGCACGTACGCCCAGGACGAGCTCGGAAAGGCAAAACCTGAAACCAGCCCAGCCGCAGACTGGCAAGCAGAGGGAGCGGACGGCGAATTCAGGGGAGGGGACGAGCCGAGCCGAGCCAGCGGCGCACAATCTCTCCCGGCCCGTAACATCGCGACAACGAGCGGTGGCCGCGGCTGGCTCGCAGGCGGCAGACGCGCCAAAAAGAGGCGTTATTTTGGCGTGCGGTACACGACGCCCCTCTGCGTCCAGCGTCCCCGTCGCCCTGTGCTGAGGACAGCTTTTTTCTGCCGCGTTGGAATCGACAAACAGACGCGAAAATAACACAGCGCCTGCATCTCTGCACGCTCCCCTCGAGGCGCTGAGCGGATTAGCTGGGCTGTTAGGTGTTAAATACTTGTTTGCTCTCCGGAAAGCGCACTAATGGCCTCGACTGGCTCTCCGTGGATGTCGGCCTCGGCCAGCAGCACGCCAGCAAACAAGAACAGTACGCCGTTTCACGACAAAACGGGACGGGAGACTATACACGTTTGTGTGTGTGTGTGTATATTATATATATATAGATATAATATTCATATATATATATATATATAATTCATTTAAAACATCGTATAATTTAGAAAAAAATATTGGTTGTCTTGAATACATCGGTTAATGGGTTGATAACAGCGTCGAACCATCCACCGATAATACAATATTAGTTGCACATATGATATGCATGAGTGCAAGAAATAATATATCAACTGAGCTCTCAACAAACATCTGTTGTATATTAAAAAAGTAACATGTTTCAACCAAGATTTAATTATGTTTCATTTTATTAATTTTATTGAAACATATTTTATCGACTAATGTAAACATTGTTCACTGAGTTGTTGGAACATCGTCCGTTTTCTTAAAAAAAATTAGGACGTCCGTAGAGTTGAGTAGTTTCATCCTATATATATGCGTGCATCTTGAGCTTATGTCTTTTCAAGGTTTTATACGGTCTATTTTTAATATATATATATACATATATAATTTATTGATTTTTTATCAATTTATAAATTAAATTTATGTAATATTTTAAATAATTATTACAAACATTAGCTACGTCCGTCTTTTTATCTTTCTCTTATGTTTTTATTTACGGAAATTTGTAAAAATATCATTATAATTTTTTGTAATTTGAAAAATGTCACGGTTAATGATTGTGATAAGTCCTCATTTATTAGTGACATTGATGATGATATATTTTAAAACTATAAAAACTATAATGGCATACAAAATTGTCCTTCTATTTACCCTAGCCGGTGGGCCAATACCAACTTTCCGCCGGCGGCTGACTTGTTGGCTGTGCTTGGTACAAATACAAGGCCGCGCCCAGGCATAGGCATGGACCAATCTCGGCCGACTCACGCATGCAACAAAAACGCAACCACCACCGCATCAGTCATCACCGAGGCAACAATGCAAAGCTCACCTGGATCGACATATGCCTCCACATCTCTACCTTGTCCGGCCTTCCCACCACTCCAAAATCTCTCATAGTGCGTGTATCGGTGTATGCATAATGCACGCATGCATGGCTATCTGCATCGACCAATCTAGGCCGTTGGCCACGCTACCATTTATGTTCTCCATGCCCGTTGGTCACTGCTCAAGACAAGCTACTACTGCTACGTGCTGCTACCAATGGACCCCAAAAGGAGAGGGGAAAAAGGGGAAAAAGAGAGAAAAAAGAACATTAGGTGCTTGCTCGGTCGGTTATAATATGAGTATATGACCACTTGTGCGCCAAGGTGCATTCCCCATCCCCATGTATTCCTAGCTTAGCTAGCCGATTCATGCGCACACACTGCGTGCATTTCGGCTAAGCTACGCTGCTACGGAGCCAACTTGCCAAAGGCAAAGGGCCTAGATTTGTTCACTCCGAACATGGCGTGTCGTTTGCACCTGTAATAATGCCATCCATGTACGCAGATCCATCGCTATTGTTGGTGTTCATCTCGCCCAAAAGCAGCTCCCTAGGTTGGGTGAGGCTACTTGGTTTGGAGAGCATCGAAGCAGAAATGATTAGATCGTTGCCTCGTTGAGTGAGTGATGAAACCACACACACTTGCATCCCTGACCACCAAGGTCGGAGTCCCCAGTTTTCCAAACACCTCTGGTTTTAAGTTCTGTGTAGATTTCTCACAAGTGTCTGCCTATTTTTAACTGGAAAGTGCGTGCAGCTAGCTCGCTACGGCGGCAAGATGCAGAGTACTCCCCAGCTCAAAGAGCTTACCTTGCTTATATACTTTGTAAAGATCTCAGGCTAAAATAGATTTTTAAAAGTGGGCAAAACGAATATGACTAATGGCCTTCGCCGACCAGAACTCAATCCTGAGTATATGGATGGTTTGACAAATCGTTATGCATCGTATATGTACTTAACTTCACTATGTTTCTTTATTGTCAGATCTTACTTTCACATAAAGAATTGTTCAAGCGGAACTTTACAGTTATCATCTGAGGCTTCTGAGCCAGCTAATTCGCCCTATTATTTATGCAAGATTAAGAGGCTGTTTTTTTAACAGAAAAGTACAGACAACATCACAGCAAATTAAGTATGAGAGTATGGAAACGAAGACGACGAATTATAGTAGATATTTTAGTTCATGTTTATTAGATTCAGGACAATGAGATATGGAATAATATAATGCCGCCGTTGTGCCAAAAGGTGAGTTCAGAGTCTTTTCTTACATTCATGTTAAGATTAAGGGAAACAGTTGACTTTGCATACGTACCGTTAGATTTGTATGCGTACTCCGGCAGTGGACTTTGTTTGTTTTTTCCTCATTTAACCTGCAATAGACGTTGTCAACGCACAAATTAAACAAACAAAAGCACAAGTAATACTCAGGTAGTAAAGTGGTCCTCCAGGCTCCAGCTCATGTTCAAAATAGAGCAAAAATTTCAGAAGTACAGTTCATCAAAAAAAATCTGGTAGTACTCAATGAACTGTCTATTTTTGCTAGTGGTAAGGCGACAACCACGAACAACTCTTCACAAGACATATTCCATTAAAATTTAAGCATAATGAACGCAGGGCTGACTTAAAGATAGCCCTAAGAAATATAAATGAACGTGCTAACCAAGGTCTAATTAGACGCAGTTGAAGATATCGATGGTTGTTTTGTTGTTCGCTGATCGTGTAATGAACCGAAGGAGTACAAAAGAGACAGAACTCATCTAACATACGAGATGGTCAAACACAAAAAAAAAACAAAGAAAAACAAACCACTGAAATATCGCAGGTCTGCAATGCCATGCCCAGCTGGATAAGAAACGAGAAAAAAACCACATAGCTACGACCTTGTGATTCCTGCTTTTTTCTCTCATGGCGTATCTTGATTTGTAGTTTTGTCACCGACATGAGAAAACTGATTCTCAGTCCCGAATCTTGACAGGTTCTCGTAAAACTGAAATTAATACTGGTAGTACCCGTTGTTATATTCTGATCCAAATTTGGATTAGGCCTAGTTAGTCTAGGTCCATAGAGCTCAAGGATGTCTAGACCTATTTAGTCCATCCTATAAATATCTCTTGTATACTGTAGAGGAATTTGTTCCAGTCATTGTGATCCCCACGTTTCTATAAATTCTCCTCGATATAGTGAAGTTTTGCCGACTGACGCCCGTGGTTTTTTTCCACGAAGATTTTCCACGTTAAATCTCTTATCTCTTATGTTTGATCCGTGATTGATTATATAAGACCCGTGGTACTAATACTATATCAATGCTAAGTTATAAAGGCCAAAGTATTAACTATGTAACTGTAGTAAATAGCGACGACCACATGTTTGTCTTGGATGAACAAAAAATATGGCATGGAAATTTGATAAAATAAAGAGCGAGTTTATTGCCATAAGTATATGGTGAACGGTTCATGTTTGTAATGTTGGTATAAGAGGATTGATTATATATTATCATATACACCATTTCTTATAAAAATACCTTTTTTAAATCAACTCTCCAATTTCCTGATATTTAATTATGCTTGCGCCTATATAAACCAACCCTGGCACCCAGGCTTCCCATCCCCTCGCGCGCGGTTTAGAGGAATCAGAGCTCCACCAACCTCACGCCCCCGCCGGCCCGCCCCCAGCCTCCAAAGGGGAGACAGGCGAGCGAGAAAGCAAACGCCTCTTCTCCCGAAGTAAATTGGCTGCCTGCCAGGGTGGGAGTTACCAGCCGGCGCCGTAAAAGCTCTTCGCTAAACAGAACGCACGGCCACACGCACGGGCGGGATAAAAGCAGAGCATTTCTCTGTTTCAGCTATGACGACCTGCGACGGCGCCACGGTCGCATGCCCCGATGACACGACCAGCTGCGCCTTCTTCGCCCCCTTGCTCGGCAAGGGGGCGGAGGTCGTTATCTCGGTGGCCGGTGACGAGGAGCAGCCGGCGCCGGTGCTTACAAGCAAGCCACGGGGGCGGCTGGCCTGGGCGGTGAAGGAAGCCTGGTCCGTTTCCTGGGGCGTCGTGTTCCCGACGACTCCGTCGATGTCCCCCAGCGCGGCGCGGGGCGAGGTGCGCTCCATTCTTAGCCTCGCATTCCCGATGATATTGACCGGCTTGCTGCTCTACCTCCGGTCGATGATCTCGATGCTCTTCCTTGGCCGCCTCGGTGGGCTGGCCCTCGCCGGTGGGTCCCTCGCCATCGGCTTTGCGAATATCACCGGCTATTCCGTCCTCTCCGGACTCGCCATGGGCATGGAGCCGATATGCGGACAGGCCTTCGGGGCGGGCAATTACGCCCTCCTCGGCATCACTATGCAGCGGACGGTGCTCCTCCTCGTCGTCGCTGCCGTCCCCATCGGTGGCTTGTGGATGCACATGCGGCCTCTCCTCCTGCTCTGTGGTCAGGACGCCGGCATCGCCGCGGTCGCCGAGACCTACATTCTGGCGTCGCTCCCTGACCTCGTGATCCAGGCATTCCTCCACCCGGTGAGGATATACCTGCGGACGCAGTCCGTCAACCTGCCGCTCACCGTGTGCGCCGCGCTGGCCATTGCATTCCACCTGCCCATCAACTACGTGCTCGTCTCCGTCCTCGGCCTCGGCATCAAGGGGGTGGCATTGGCATCCGTGCTGGCCAACCTCAACCTCGTCCTCTTCCTCCTCACTTACATCTTCTTCAAAGGCGTCCACGAGCGCACCGGCGGTTTCGCACTGTCCGCCGACAGCTTCCGCGGCTGGGGCGAGCTCATCAGCCTCGCGCTGCCGAGCTGCGTCAGCGTATGCCTTGAGTGGTGGTGGTACGAGATCATGATCCTGCTGTGCGGCTTGCTGCTGAACCCGCAGGCCACGGTGGCGTCCATGGGCATCCTGATCCAGACCACGTCGCTCATATACATCTTCCCTTCGTCGCTCAGCTTCGGCGTGTCCACTCGCGTGAGCAACGAGCTAGGAGCGGAGCAGCCCGAGGAGGCGAGCCGCGCTGCCATGGTGGGTCTCATGCTCGGCTTCGGTTTCGGCGCCTTCGCCTCCGTGTTCGCGTACCTCGTGCGGAACGTGTGGGCTGGCATGTTCACTGCTGACCCGGCCATCCTCGCACTCACTGCGTCCGTGCTGCCAATCCTTGGCCTGTGCGAGCTCGGCAACTGCCCGCAGACGACAGGGTGCGGCGTGCTCCGCGGCAGCGCCCGTCCCAAGGACGCCGCCAGCATCAACCTCCGCTCCTTCTACATCGTTGGGACCCCCGTGGCGCTCATCCTGGCGTTCTGGTTCCACTACGACTTCAAGGGCCTCTGGTTCGGCCTGCTCGCCGCGCAGGGCACCTGCATGGTGCGCATGCTGCTGGTCATCGGCCGGACTGACTGGACGTCCGAGGCCAAGCGGTCCAAGAAGCTCACCGGCGTGGACGTCGTCGCCACCGCCACCAAGGACATTGACAACCGAGTTGCCGCGGACGAGAAGTCGCGCTTACTCGACACCGAGCTACCAAGTGATCAATCTGATCGGTGTTGACAGCTACAGCGCGACCCGCATGGGTATTGTAATCTAGATTCTCTCTCTCTCTCTCTTACCTTGTCATTCCTCTTTCTTCAAATTTCGACGTGGAGGAATCAGATGCTGACAGAGCGACAATTTTGTTTCACTGTTGCTAATTAGAAATGTAAAGATTATGCTTATTGTTATTAGTAGGACTGAAGTGGAGAATATGAGACAGGAAGGATTTTTTTCAGTCCAAGGAACAAACAAACCGTTCACGGCTTCGCTGTCCCTTGCTCCGGGGGGGTCGGTGTCTGGTCCAGGGAGGCCGGCCGCGGGCGGCGGGCCGCGTGACGACTCGGTCACCGGCACGGGGGCCAAACCAGTGAGTGGTAGCACAGGGTCTCAAGTCGCGTGGCTTCGACAAACCATCGGGCGGGACCCGCCATTTTGCGCTCCGTAGCCGTCGGGGCCGTCACGTTGACCGACTCACGGCTTTTCGGATGGAATTGTGCAAATAGAATCGAATTATAGCACGTGTTGTAACAAGGATGGCTCACGGCTGACGGCTGGCTTGTAAGAGACACCTAATACTAACGATTAGAATTCTAGTACATGATATGTCTGCTATAATCTTTGATTTTGGGGCTTGAATCCTCATTTTTTTTAAATAGGCCACATGGGCCCGACCTTGTTTGAAAGCGATGGATGTGTCGGGATGTGAACGAGAACTTCCCAGGAAGTCACCTATCCTGATACTACTCCCGCCTGAGCACGCTTAACAATGGAGTTCTGAGGAGATTTGATGCCAGCTAACTCACATCCCTTTCACAAGGGCTTGAATCCTCATGCATGGACATATACGGAGTACTAGAGAAATTTTCGTGGGCACGTGAGCTGAGCTGGCAACGGCATCGCGTATTAAAAAAAAGACCCGCCCGCTCGCCCGCTCGCTCGCTCGTGCGACGAATATGGCTGTCATAATATTTGAATTATTTGTATCTGTGTTCGAATAATAATAAATATTGGATATTTGTATTTATATTTAAATGAAATATAGATGATATTTGAAAATATTCGAATTCGTTTTATGAATATGGATATGGAATGGATATTCAAATTTCTGCTGAATGTGGAATATTGTTGAGGGAAAATAATCCCATCAATCATATGGTTAGACAAACGGCTCCGAGAAGCATTTCGGAGGTTAAGGTTCGAAGCCCCTTGGTGCGAGTTCCGAAGACTATCGAAGGAGATGTCTAAAGCCCCCAAGAGACTAGGTGGCTCCGAAGAACTCCTTGTCCCTGTGGATGTTATGTCTCGAAGGGGCGCTTCCAGAACAAGACGTTTGCTTTACAAATTATGTTCACACACATCTTTACTATTCCGTCTTTATGAAATTTTGTGAATAAAATCCACAATGATGGTTGTAACTAGATGACATATTAATATCTTCCTATTGATTTTTTCTATAAATACCCACCCCCTCTATTGTAATAGGCATCGAAAACCAAGTAATAAAAAACAGCTCAAACTAGGCTAGGATTGTTATCCTACATAGAGGCCTTATCCAATTGAGCTTAATCCCTCTCTCCTAGCTAGCCCTTCGAGGCTATTTTAAACCTGTTAGCGTGATCTTTTATGTCAACAGATTTGAAAATGGATACACCTATATCTATTTATGATTTCATATAGATTAAATTTTTAGAGACTCAAGTTAATATTACATCACTATAGTAATGGTTTATTTATTAGTTATGTAATTATGGAATATTTAAGTCTGTGAATATTAATACGTATGGTTTATTTATTTTTTATATAATTATGAAATACTTAATTTAGTGAGGGTTTTCTAGCAATACAAACAGTAAGATATTTGGAATTTTGCTTGAGCTTGAAAATTTTTCTACACTAAATATATAACATAATTTATACTATGTATTTTTTTTGTATTTTTCTAGATCCATTTTCTATTTTTAACTCATTAATTGTGTTTCTAGGATTTAAATTGAAATATGTGAAATTTGAACTACGAGTACCTAAAATAATGCACTAAAATTTATAGAAAAATAATATTCATATTTTTGTGTCCATTTTTAGTTCTTATCAACTAAATTTAAAGAATTTTTGAAAAATCTATGTTATGACACTCTACGAGTAATGTGAAACTTAAGGGTTTTTTAATTCTAAAAAATCAAATAAAGTCTGAAAAATAAGATATTTTTCATGGTGTTATGATATTATACGTAGATTCTATGATAAAAAATTTAAAATATTTCAAGAAAGTTGTCACATGGGATATTAAAAACTTGAGATTCTCCTAAGATGAATTAGAGCTTTGAAAAGGAATAGGTTATGATTGAAAATAAATTGATGGTTAAATCTTTATTTGAACTTGAAACATTTATATAAAAAATATAACATATCTCATTCCATATAAATTTTTGTATTTTTCTAGATCCATTTGCTGTTTTTAACTCCTTAATTGTGTTTCTAGGATTTAAATTGAAATATGTGAAATTTGAACAGCAAGTACCTAAAATAATGCACCAAAATTTATAGAAAAATCATATTAATGTTTTTGTGTCCATTTTTAGTTCTTATCCACTAAATTTAAAGAAATTTTGAAAAATCTATGTTAGAACACTTGATCGGTAATGTGTAGCTTAAGGGTTTTTTAATTCTAAATAAATAAAATAAAATCTAAAAAATACGAGATTTTTCATGATTTTATGATATTTTACGTATATTCTATGATAAAAAATTGAAAATATTTCAAGAAAGTTGACACATAGGATGTTAAGAAACTCAAGATTCTCTTGAGATGAATTAGAGTTTTGAGAAGGAATAGGTTATGGTTGAAAGTAAATTGATGGTTAAATATTTATTTGAATTTGAAAATTTTTATAATAAAAATACAACATCTCTTATTCCATATAATTTTTTTGTATTTTTCTAGATCCATTTGCTATTTTTAACTTCTTAATTGTGTTTCTAGGATTTAAATTGAAATATGGTTAAATATGTTAAGAAACGATGCATTATAATTTTGGTTATCATTTTGAAAAATTTATGAAACGATGAACATCCGAATGTAGATTCATTTCAAGTTAAACCGATTAAACATCCAAATACAAATTCGTATTTGAATTATCTGTTTTATATTCGTATCGGAAAACATCTAGATTTGTATTCATATTTGGGATGGATTCGGATTAGATATAGATTCGTTTCCATCCATATCCGAATCCATCCCTACTAGCTCAGCTCCACTCCTAGGAGCTCCCATGAGACGGCTTTGCTTGACGCGCCGAAAGGCCAAAAGCCTGTTTATATATGCACTGCTAATACAATAATCTACCGAACTTGCAATAAAATACAGCTCTCACACGTCACACAAGATGTTGGAGTTCAGATCAGATGATCGAGCTGCATATATCGACCGGATACTGACTGATGAGTGATGAGTAGAGCTAGCTAGCGCCCGTTGTGTGCAGCCGGTAGCCAGCAGAACATGATTGGGTGTATGTTGTGCTCCCGCCCAATCACACCTACCGGCTGCCGCTGCCGCTGCCGTGGAAAGAATCATCGCTCGTTTGGACATTGGAGTCAACCGTAGTTGTCTCTCCGCCGATCGAAGAATCCGAGATGGAGTGCCATCCGGGCTAGCTCATCAACCAATGGAACATTGGACAAGCTTAATTTAATGATCAATTCATTGCATCAATGATTGCTCCAGCCCGGTTTGGTTCAGATCACTCCGATTTATTAAACAAGAACGTACTGTCCCCTGCTTCTTGGGCGAGCTCGAGAGGTATCTCCACTGAAATATAAATAGCTTACCCTCATGCGTGATCACGGCTCTTCAGTGATCGCAATGCATGCATAATGGATGCATCCCATTTGCCTGAGATATCATTTTAGTGAAACTCTTATGATTGGTTACTCCTTGTGTTAGAGAAAATATGGTCATCGTTACTTCGACAACAATCAAACCATTGAAGACAACAAAACTTTCGAAAGATGTTTAGAGCCTAATCCTTTAGTTCAGTGACCACAGTTCAGAAGTATGGTTCAAGGCTTCGTTGCCCACAGTCCAGATGTTCGGAGCCCCGCACTCCTAGAGTAGAGCCTCTAGAGTAGAGTCCGAAGGTCTAAAACCACCTTGAAGCCGAAGCCTATCTCCCGAGTTTCTTTAGGGTGATCGGACTATACAAGTAGTCGGGAGACAAAACATTAAAGATAACCTCAGAAAAGTTCGGACCAACGGTCAGCAACGAAGCAGTCAATAAAATGTGAATGGAACCTCGAAGGGAGTCCCGAGTTCAGCACTCGGGCAATATCCCGAGTGCAAGGACCCAGGAGGTGGAGGCAACGGTAGATCCACACACTTAATCACTGACAATAACTTGAAGATGTAACCGTCAGATTTAAATACTAATAAAGATAGCGAACAATGCCATGATTACTCACCCACGATCCCTCATGATTTATCTGTTGTAAAGGGAGTTAACTTAGTAGTTAAAGCCTAAAGGGTAACTCCCAACCCTTGGTGTTGGGGGGGGGATAATCCCATCAATGCTGCAGTTATATGAACCACTTTGGAGAACACCTCAAAGTATAAAGAGGTCCGAAGCCCTTCAGCGTATGACTGAAGGCCATCGCAAGCACGTACCGAAACCATGAGCGGTCAAAGGATTCCGACGGGTCTCTTGGCTCTGTGAAAACTTCGCCCCGGAGGCACATAACTATCTGGGACAAGACGTTCCCTTTACATCTGCGTTCACACATAGTTTTACTATTTTGTCTCTATGAAATCTTGTGAATAAAGTCCACAATGACAGTTGTAACTAGAGGACAAAATAATATTTTCCTATTATATCCTTGCCTATAAATACCTCCCCTTCTACTGTAATAAGGACCGGGAACTCAGTCTAAAAATACACCTCGAACTGGATGTAAGACTATTATCCTTTACGAAGGCATGAACTAGGGTTAACTTAACTCTTCTCTTTGAACTAGCCCTTCGAGGCTATTTAAACCTGTAGGCATAATCTTTATGCCGATAGTTGGTGCCATCCATGGGGATACCTAGTACTAAATGGGAGACTAGCTTATCTACCACTAACTCTTCTAAGCCATGCTGCCGAAGAAAAGCAAGAGCACGACTCCTAATCGAAGGTCCACTCGGACCTCCAAAAAGGGCGCCTCAAACACCACCACAGGAACTATGGAACCCCCATAGTGCATCCACTGATAAGTAATATCCACGATGATGTTGTAGACGCAACACAAAATACCACGCCAAGGACCAAGGAGCACACCTCAGTTCCCCCGATGACTGAAGGTGCCTCGGGGCCTATGGGCCTATCCACGGTTCCTCCGACAATCATTTCACAAGAAGCAGATCTTCATCACAAAGGCCTCCTTCCAACTCCGGCCGTGCTTCGGACCGACCTCATCCGATCGCAAGACCTAGGAACTAATTCCTTAGGAAGTGGGAGTTTCAACAATGCTATGGCCGCCAAGATGGCCTAGCTCAAGGTGGAGTTGCAGCGATGGCGACAAGGGGCGGCGGATCAGCTTCGTGCTCAGATCACGCAAAAGGAGCCCCCGAAGTCACCTGAGGTCGTCACCATGAGAAACTTCGAAGACGAGAACCCAGGGAGTACAGACAAAATGCCTATTTTGATGAAGGTTAGTCGCCGCATCCAAACCTGCAGAGGGTGCACTTTGACCCCAAGTTTCCAGTGGCAAAAATCCCAAAGTACTTTGGGGACACGGACCCTGGTAAGTTCACCTGCTCCTACGCCCTCACCATAGAGGCATGCGGAGGGGACCGTGACACGATAGCGAAATGTTTCTCCCTTGCTCTCGAAGGGATTGCACTCCGATGGTTTTGGTCATTAAAACTAGGCTCCATGATGTCTTGGGAGTAGTTAAAGAAGAAGTTCACAAATAAATTCCAAGGAACCTTCGTCGCCCCGATGTCCACCAGAAGCCTTTCCCAAGTAAAGCAGCAGCCTAGGGAGATGCTGCGGCAATACTCGTAGTTCTTTGCTCACATGAAATCCCAAATCAAGGGGTTGTCCACATCTTCAGTCGTCAACGCCGCTTGCGAATGCGTCACCAACCCCGGCCTCCTCAACAATCTCCACCAGAAGCCCATCTCTTCGGTTGTCCAACTCATGATATACTTCGAAGAGTATGCCAGGTCAGAAGAAGGACAACTCTGAAGAACAGCGGTGGTCACCCAAGTATGGATCCCCGAAGTCAATGCCCTTGAAGTAAGAGCCCCAAGTCCTCCCAAGTTAGCCCTGCTAGAGAAACAACCATCAGACTCGAGGTGGAACCATAAGCACTTCTGATCGGAGGTGCTTAACATCGTCACAACTAAAATCCCGAAGTACCAGCCAAACCAAGGTGGAGGTCGAGGAGGTGGTTTTAGGCCTCCTACAGGGTCCCTCGGTCTGCATCAGACCTTTTTCTATAATGTCCATGGAGAAAATCGAAGCCACAACATCGATTCATGTAAATATATCTTGGACCTACGGGGCAAGCACCTCGAACGTAGTAGCGGTTGAGGAACTACTAACCGAGCACCACAAAACGTCTGCTCGAACGTGGTTCAAATTGTCGGGCGGTTCGAAGGCCATGAACTTCATGAAGCCCCTCCATGTCACCCGAGGGAAAATCTGATGCCACCCCTGAAGCTCGAAGATGGGTCAGACCGCCAGAAGCAGGTAGTATTGCCCATCACCGGAGGTGGTGCCATCGGCGACATGTCCAAGCGACAATGTTAGGAGTATGTACGCAAAGTAGGGCACATTGGGACCTCAGCCTCAACATCCACTATGCCGGAGTAGTCGCATGTGAAGGAATAGTGCCCAAGAAAATTTTGGTTGGATTGGAAGTTGTCGCGCCCCGATTTAATAAATCAGGACTTTATTGAAATTCCATAGAAAATCAATAAAACAAGACGTTCATCACACGACCACGTACAAGACGGGCAATCATTCACGGTTCGTAGACCGCATTAATACAAAAGTGAAAGAAAGTGAAGAGAAACTAATAAAATCAAGGGTCCTAGATGAACGCCTCCTTCCAGTCTCGCCTTGACTGGGTCGCTACTCCAGACCTTCATCCTCCTCGTAGTAGACGGGCTTTGATGGTGTAAGTCAACGGGGTGAGTACTGATGTACTCAGCAAGCCACCGAATGCAAATATAATGCAAGGTAATAACAAGGGAGAAAGTGGCTAGTTTTGCGGAAGCAGCATATTTGTAAAGCGTTAAATGTGAGCAATTTATTAGTACGGAAAAGTAAACATGTGAATGCATCATCATCTTCTAACTCGAGGAGTACGTTTTACCTCCTCGCACAACAGTCCTTACATGCCATGAATAACTCAATCATTCAAACAATTGTAAACTAACTGCGAGTAGTCACACAACCCGCCCTTGACCGTGGGCTCGGCTTTTCGAAAAGATTGATTTTACTCTGATCAGAGATGTACCACTGTACCCACAAGGCACGCACTCATGACTTACACCGAAGTGTAACGAGATGACCCATTTCACGGGAACTCGTGCCAAAACCTTCCATATGGTCCTCCTCAACTCAACAACATCCTCTTATAGGTTTCATATGGTGCCCCGACGTGTCGGTGCCTCACCATACCCCCCCTTGAGCCTTCTTTTGTACAAGGCGCCCTGAGGGCTAGCCCCTTGCCCCCTCCACTATGGTGCAGAGAGTCGGGGTGTTCCATACTTCCGGTTAGGACTTACCTATTAGACTTGTGGTTGGTACGGAAGTGCTTTGCAACAGATCCCGCAGACCGGTCCTTATAGTGCCCCGGGTGCGACCAACCAGTTTCCGAGCTTGCACCCGGAACCCACCATACTTATAACTTAGCCAACTCAAACAGAATCCAGAGACGAGAATAACGGGGAATTTCATATATCAGAATCCAGCTATCTACGACTCATTCTTTATATCCTATAGCGGTTGTGCCGGTACATTGGGCACTAGCTAATATAATATTTGTAGAGTGACAAGGAGTTAAGGCTCAATAAGCATGGCTTGGGTTTGCACACAAGGACGGGGATCTAATAAATATAAGTGTAGGGCTTGATATTTGACTAATGCAATATTAACCTATGAGTTATAGCGATAATTTATTAAAACATGGGCTCAATATGATCAACTGTTTCCACAGAGGTGGTCGATGACTTGCCTTGCTCAGCAAAGGGTGAAGGAGGAACCTCGGGATAGAACTCCGGATCTTCGACGACGTCGTAGTCTTCTCGATACGGAAAAGTAAACACAACATTCAATAAACAATCCAAAATCAAGCATACAAGCATACAAGTTGTTGTTGGATTAAGTAAAGGAGATAGGGTCTTAACTTTTAGGGATTTGTTTACTTAAATATTTAAGATCAATTTTTAATGAGATTCCTAAATTTTATAGCTTGATATAATTATTTTTCCTAAGGGCCTGTTTGGCAACCAACAATCCCGGCCCATTCCCTGGGGATGGGCCGGGATTTTGAACTAAAATCCCGGCCCATCCCCAGGGAATGGGCCGGGATTGTGGGCTGCCAAACCAACCCTAAGGGGTTTTTATTTCCCCTTTTTAGAGATGAGCTAAAAAGGTATAAATTAGCCTTGATGTTTTTATGGTATCAAAAATAGTGACTTTAAATTATTAACTCTTCTGAAGTTTGTTATATAGCTTTAAGATAATTTCATAAAGTATGGATCTTTACTACTTGAATTAATTACATATCCTAAAAGGGCTTTTTGTAATATGATTTAGTAGAACAAAGTGGGCAAAATGAATATTCTATTTGTATTAAAAATAGTGAACTCAAGTTGTTAGGTTTTCTGAAGTTATTATATAAGTTGTCATGACAATTTTATAAAGTGTTTAACTTCTATTATATGAATTACTTAATTATCCTACAAGGGCTTTTGCAATATTAATTTCTAGATTAAAGTGGGCAAAGTGAACATGTTATTCTTGTTGCATTAAAATAGTGGAATAACTTCATTAAGTCTTCTGAATTTATTGTATAAGTATTCATGATATTTTGTAAAGGGTTGCATTTTTATTTAATCATTTATTTTAAAGGGCCTTGGAAGTGTTTATTTAATAAAATGAAAGGGCAAAATGAATCATTATATTTTTATTGGCTTATAAACAGTGTACTGGAGTTAATATATCATCTAAAATTAATATATAAATTTTTGAGAGTTTTTCTGAATGAATTAATAATTAAATCCTAAATGGGGTCTTAGAAATGTTATTTAATAAAATGTCTTGGACAAAATGGTCATTCCATTTTTATTGTATTAATAACAGTGAAATGGGGCCATTATATCCTCTGGAATTAATTTATAAATTTTTAAGGATCTTTCTGAATTATTTATTTAAAGTATTAATTAAACCCTAAAGGGGAATTTTCTTTATTATTTAATAAGGTTATTATGTGCCAAATAAACATATTGTTTTTATTGCATAAAAGTGTAGAGGATAAAAAGATAGATTTTCCCAGAATTAAAATGGTGAAATTTGGAGTTAATTTGAGCAAGATATGAATTTTTAAAGTTTAAACTATTTTCTGAATTATTTTTAAACCAGAAAACAGTCTCTGGTCCACGGTGAACTGGGTTCACCGTGAACCGGCGACTGCGCGCGTGAGCCGGGGTGATCAGGACCGCAGGATCAAGATCCAACGGCCAGGGCGCGTGCGGGGCGGTTAAGTGAGATCCAACGGCCATGAGGCCTTGGTACCCCTTTGACCGAGTGGACGGCCCAGATTAAACCCGAGCGGGTTCTAATCCTAGCCATTCATCTCCGATCGCACGACACCGAGCCCGTCCGGCACGCGCGCGGCACGGGGGAAGACCGAGGTCTTCGTCCCTAGCTCCGGCGGTGCGATGGCGAGGGGAGAACGGCGGCGGCGGGGTTCCATGGCCCTAGGCGACGGTGAAAACGGAAAGAGGATAGGGAGGGGAGTGCAACCGTACCGGAGATGGGGACGGACGGAGACCGGAGGTGGCTGGCGGTGAGGAGAGGCGATGAGGGCCTTCGGGTCCGGCGGCTGCGATGAGTTCCAGGGGCCTTCACGGCCACCCAAGGTGAGGCCGGGGAGGGTGAGCGACGGCGGTCCCGTCGGTGGCCTCGGCGAGGGCGACGGTGGCCCGGAGCGCCGGCGATCGTCGGCCGGAGCCGAAGCAGAGAGAAAAAATGCAAAGGAGGGTGGGGGCGCTCGGGGAGGCGAGGGCTTGAGCTCCGGTGGCGTGGCAAAGTGCAGCGACGTCGGGGTGTTTAAATAGAGGCACGCCGGTGTTGGTATGGCAACGAGACCGAAGGAAAGCCGAAGCTTTCCTTTTATCTCCGGCGAACTTGCCATCCACGCGGAGACTTGCCATGCTCGAAGAATGGCACGGGGATTCAAGGGAAAGTGATCGCGGGCGGATGGGGAAGGTGATCCAATGCTCGGGTTAGCGAATCCGGCCGGTCGGCGGCGGGTTAGGAAAGGGGGGGGGGCGCCGGCTAAAATTGGAAGGGGAGAGATCCCCTTCCAAGAAAGAAGAAGGGCCTGACAGGTGGGGTCCAGCTGTCAGCCGGCCGGGAGCAAAATAAAGAGGGCCGACACGTGGGGTCCCGGGGCAGAGAGAGGAGGGCGAGAGCGAGTGGCTTCCAGGTGGGGCCGTCCGGGGCGTGGCGCGCGCGGTGGAGAGGCTGGCGCGTGCCGACAGGGTGGCCCCGCCTATCAGCGAGCGCGGACTGCGAGAGAGAGGGAGGGGGTCGGAGCCGACAGGCTGACCCTGCCTGTCAGCGATAGGGTCTAGACTGGGCTGGGCCGAAAGGCTTTGGGAGGGGAATATGGGGTTGCGGCCCATTAACATTTAAAATTGTTTTTCTGTTTAAAATAATTCCAGAAATTTAATTATTTGATTAAGGCTTGAAGCACTGTTGCTAAAATTTGTAAAAATTCTCAAAAATATTTCTTGGCCTCTAGTTTATCCCATAAAATTTTCAAGTCCAAATTTTGAATATTTACCTCTGTTTGGCTTTAATAGGGCTCTTTTAGGATAACAATATTCAGAAATTTATTTAACATTATTTTTCATTTATTTTATTCCCTTTTAATTTTGGGGCTGTTACAATCCTATCCCCCTTACAAGAGAATCTCGTCCTCGAGATTCGAAGCGATCCTCGGGGAAACCAGGGGACGGGGTTCTACTGGTGCTCCGGATTAGGAGATGGTGTTACATCAGAAATAGGCAAAGCGATCTCCAGATCTGGGTTGGTTGGGATCAAATTGGTAGTGTCTTTGGTTGTATCTGGGTTCCCTTGGTGGTGAACTAGGGTATGTACCTCTGGGTTTGGAATGGGGGATGGCGCCCGCTTGGGGTAGGGGCACTTGCAGGCGTAGTGGCCTCCTCGGCGACAGTTGAAGCACACAATCGGCTTGCCATTCCTGTCCCTCTTGTATCCGGCAGATTGCGCTGGTGTCTTTCTGGCTGGTGGCGCTTGGGGTGGGATGTCTGTGCTTGGCCCTCCGAGGGTGGGTCATGGCTTGGCAGAGGTTGGGGCTTGAGGGGGAATTACTCTGGTTTCTGGTATAATTGCTTCGTTCACCCATCTCTGAAAGTTGGCAAAGTCCCCGTAGATTAACTGAAGGGAGAGCTCGTGTTGGTGTTGTTGGAGACGGAACAACTGTGCCTGCTGCTCTTGCATCTGCTTTTGTTGTTGTTGCATCTGGGCAAGCAGTGTGGCGATCAGTTGGTTCTGTTTTGTCATCATCTCCGCAAGTGTGGGATGATAGACAACAGGGGTCTGCTGGTGTCCAGGTGCGCCCCACTGAGGCAGATTGCCTGAGGTGTTTCCATCGTGTGGAGCTTATGATCCTTGGTCATTGGCCATCCTGAAGTTGAAGGGTTCAAAAAGAAGGTGCCATCGTTAAGGGGAAATTGTTACTGATTTTATTGCCTAAGATGAATAATTTGACCTAGGTGCTTATATATTTTATTTTAGTCCCTTATCAACTTTCACACTCATGCCTTATATTATTTTTAATATAAATGATTTATCATGTATTTTATTCACTCAACATTCATGTTGTAATATATTTTAGTGTTAGAGGTTTAAGATGAAGTGATGTTGATTATATCTTATTGAATTTCCATGGTACCAAAAATTCCAGAAAATTTTTGGAACGCAATTTAATGCTTAGGAGAATTTTTAGGAAAATACTCTAGCTAATTATTATTTTTAAATGAAATTTTTAGGCCTGTATTTTAGCTTTCCTCTTACTTGATTTACAATGAATCCTTTTCTTGAAATTTATTTATTAATTACTTTATTTTATTCTTAACGCCTGACAAAAATCAAGGTGTTACAGAAGTTCTGATTATTTTCTAAATTAGAAACAGAGAGCTCAAATCGAAAGTTCCGATAATTTCTAATTTAGAGACAGAGAGTTGAAATCATAAGTTCCGATGCATATCGGGAAAAAGTATACTGGTCAGAAGTTCTGATAGGGGTATTGGAAGTTTTGATGATTCATAAGTTCTTAGTTGGGTGTAATAGAATAGATTTGTCGGGTCTCGAATTGTTTGAGACAAGGGCTCTTACCTTTATATAAAGAAAGGAGGAGGAGGTCTTGAATATAAAGTTATTCATTTTTAGAAGATATAAATCCTAGCCACCAAGAACTCCTCTTCTCCCTTTCTTGATCTCAAGAGTTGATATTGAGGTTTCTCCCGTTTCTCACGAGCGGTGCTAGCACGCTAGCATGGGAACAATCTCATCCCTATACATGTGGACTCCGTGGAGGCGTTGCTCGAATAGCGACACTCATTGTCTTCTTCACATGAACATCATCGTCTTCGTCGATTGGATCGCCAGGGAACGGCTGGTGCAAGGCAAGGATAAGCGAGGCCGCACTTCCCTAATATCTTCTTCTGCTGCACCTAGCACATCTCGTGCTAGAACTCGAAGGTACCAATTCATGATCCCTCACGTGCATAATTCTTGAGCTTTGGGGTAAAATTTTTGAAATTGCTGGCTAGCGTAGCTTCCCCATTCCCCAACAGTGGTATCAGATCCTACATGCATAGTGTTTCGATGCTTGCCGGATCGGAAGTTCTGATACTTGATTGGAAATTCCGATATTGAATAAGATTTGATACAGAAGAGTAAATTTCTTCTGGATTTTCCGGCAGATCAGAAGTTCCGATGCCAGATTGGAAGTTCCGATCCACGCAAAATTGGAAATTTCGAGCCTATTGAGCTGATATTTTTAGATCCATATATCAATAACTTGTAGATTCTCTGCCTAACTTTGTTTTGCAGAGAATGTTGTGACTGGTATGGCCTTGATGAATGTGATGTATGAGATGCATGCAATGAATGTAAATTAAATACAGAGAGAAATATTGCAATCGGAAGTTCCGATTTAGAATCAGAAGTTTCGATTTAGAATCGGAAGTTCCGATCCAGTTCAGTCACATGTAGATTCTTCGCCTAACTTTGTTTTGCAGAGAATGTTGTGATTGGCATGGCCTTGATAAATGCGATGTATAAGATGCATGCAATGAATGTAAATTAAATATGGTTATTGTGTGATGAATATTTACAGCGAAGGCTGGTGTACATTTGTGACCTGTGTGTCAATTATTGACGCTTCAGCTCATGTAACTTGTATAGGTGCTATAGTAATAGACTAGTACTGTTCTTAGAGGCTGGAAGCACACACTCAATGACGGGAGCCATGGAGATGGAGATCGCTATGTAAAGAGGTTCATGTTATGTCATAGTTAATATGATTGCTTGTGATGCTTTCTTATGTTCCAATTATACCATTCTTGCATGTTTCGTACGCGCTAGGGACGTAACCTTGCTAGAACAATTTTCCCTCAAAAAATTAAGTATTGATGCTCTTTCCAATAGATGCACCCACCAAGGATCTCGATCGTCGATAGTGGGTCTGTCAAATTAGGGTGCTATCTTTTATCTTGACTAGTTAGGGTGGATGTCAGACTTCCGCACGCATAGTATTGGTTTGCTTAACGAGGCTATCAAAAGGTTTTGGGCCTTGGGGCATAGAGTTGGGCGTTGAGCATTGGATGCTTTTCCAACGACAAGAGTCACATACGATGTGATTAACAAAGCATTGCTTACCTATGTCACCTAGCAGTGATGCCAAAGCTCACTAGGAGTTAGAATGAATATGGATCTTGTGCCACTATTAGTCATTAGAGGGAAATGATTGTTTTAAAATAGTAGAACATCTTTTATTGGATAGAAGATAAACATTTCATAGCGCTGAACCTTGCATTTAATCATTTGTAGATCATGGAACCTACTACTACTGTTAAGAGCACTACAATTTTTAATTTATGATCTATTCTTGAACGAGAGAAATTATTTGAATGAATTGATGGATTGGTACAGAAACTTGAGAATTGTTCTTAAGAAAGAGAAAAATGATTATGTTCTAGAGGAACCTCACCCCGATGAACCAAGAGAGGATGCTTCTGCAGTAGACAAGTGTGCTTATGAGAAGCATGCTAGTGATTTAATGGGTGTCAAATATCTAATGCTTGCCTATATGTCTATTGACGCTAAAATCGGACGACATAGTGCCAAACACACGGACACCGATCCGACGATCCAAAACATGCGGATACTTAGGAGTAAATCCATAAGCGTAACACAATGTCGACGTCACGTTCCGACGACCCTTAAATAGTGCTAAGGGAATAATGGAGTCGCGAGGTAATCAAATAATATCATAGAATTATATTTGACTAATCGACGTGTTAGAAAAAGTAATCAAACCGAATAGGCCAGAACAGGGTCGGTTGAATCGTGGTACAACGAACAGTCGGACCGGCCTAGGTGGACCGTCAGTCGGACCGACAGTGCAGAGAGTATCACCGAAGGGGGCCCTTCGGCATTTAGCATGTGAGAAATCCCAAAGGGATCCGAAGAGGGCCTTCAGTGCTTCAGTCGGTCGGACTGGAGGTCAAACTCCGGTCGGACCGAAGGGTGGAGTGCGAAATCATTCCGATGGGGGCTCCAGCACGAAGTGGCCTCTGACGTGAAGAGATCTCGGGCCCTCAGCCTCCGGTCGTTTAGACCGAGAAGAAGCCTCCAGTCAGACCGGATAGGTGCGATGGACCCGAAGGGGGACTTCGGCACCGGCGCGAGTTTCTCCCGAAACCTCCTACAAAGCCCGGTCAGACTGGCCTTAGGCTGTCGGTCAGATCGTAGCGTGTTGGTGCGTCAGGTGACGGCGCGACGTGGGCCGGTCATACCGGGATAACACTGCCGGTTGGACCGACAGTCCCTAGAAGGTGAACTCCAAGACTTTGGTGACCGTTTTGTCACTGGCAAATTGTAACCAGATTCCTTGGTGAAGATTGGAGAGATGAAACACTGCAAAAAACACCAAGAAACCAAAGGCAATTCGGCCAAGAGACCTAATCACCGGTAAAAACCGATCTAATGATATGAAATCCGTTACGTGGATGAAACAGATGATTTACAAGCGAGCCGACAAGGACTTATCGTGATTACGACGCTGCGGATGGATGGTTTCTAGTGCAAACCAGGAAAGATCTACGTGCCAAAGTAAACCTAGGGCAAGAAAGGTAAATTGAAAAGTAAAGGTACGATTCAAGGAAATAATAGATTTGATCTATTAGGGTTTTTTGGGGGTCTCCTTAAATCGGCCTTGCCTATATTTATAGAGGTTGGACATGAGTGCGTGGGGTCTAATCTGAGTTAGACATGAGTTCTAAGTCGTTAAAATATAATTAGGGATTAAAAATACCTCGAAACACTTAATCTGTCTTGGACTCAGTTTTGGGCCGGTCTGACCGAGCCGATATGGCCGGTTAGACCGGGCCTACATGGTCGGTTGGACTGGCCTGTGCTAGGTCTTGGCATATTTTCAGTTAAATTACCAAAAAGTGATATTTTATCAATTTTGACCATTAATGCCATTTTTTCTATCAACACATGCCCCCCTACGTTTTGGCAAACTTTAATGAGCCAAAAGCACAATGAGCTAAGGCAATATGCTTCATATCGGCCTTTCGACACTTCAAGTGTTTTTTCACACACTTGGGAAGTACTTTTTTCAAATACCTACCATTCAAAGCTCTACGAATCGCTCTCCTTGAAGAGACTCTAGCAAATATGCATTACCTGAAGCGATTTCAACAACTCTAAAAGGACCTTCCCAACTAGGTGACCATTTACCAAACTTTGGACTTTTAGTGCCTAAAGGCAAAATCGTCTTCCAAACCAAGTCACCAACTTGAAACGATTTTGCTCTCACCTTCTTTTTATAAGCTCTAGCCACTCTTCTTTTGTCTATTTCTATTGCCTCTAGAGCTCTTAACCTCTTATCGGTCACCTCTTCCAAATTATCCTTCAAAAGAGTTTCATACTCATCGATCGATAAGCCATCTTACTTAAGCAACCTTAATGAGCCAAGATTCACCTCTACAGGTAAAACGACTTCTTGTCATACTCCAATTCATATGGAATTACCTTGGTGGCACCATGCTTTGCAAATCTACATGCCCACAATGCCTTAGAAAGCACTTCATGCCATCGTCTGGGAAACTCTTCAATCTTTTTCTTAATGAGCTTAATCACAGTTTATTACTAGACTCGGCCTGACCATTGGCCTGAGCATAGTATGGTGAAGAGTTTATCAACTTTATATCATAAGATTCGGCAAAATCACATACTTCTTTAGAAACAAATGAAGCACCCTGATCTATAGTAAGAGTTTAAGGAATACCGAATCTATGTATAATGTGCTTCAAGATAAAATCAATTACCTCGTTCTGCATCATGTTCTTGAGAGGCACAGTCTCGATCCACTTGGTGAAGTAATCTGTAGCCATCAACACGAACCGATGCCCTTTTGAAGAGGAAGGATAGATTTGGTCGATGAAGTCCAAGGACCCAACCTTAGAGCGGCCATGGTTTGATAATAGGATTAAGTAAAGATGCAGGAGCAAGCTGAATATTACCAAAACCTTTGACAAGATTCACATCCTCTATAGTACTTAAAATAGTCCTCAGTCATAGTCGGACAATAAAAACCTGCTCTTTTGAGCATCCAACTCATTTTCTAGGCCGACTGATGATTTCCACAAAGACCTTCATGTACTTCACCCACAACAAGTCTAGACTGATCGATATTCAAACATCTCAAAAGTACTCCATCAATAGTTCAGTGGATACAACTCAATCGGCGAGTAATACAAATT
>JAAALK010000285.1:90757021-90769471 GCA_019279435.1 Zizania palustris
ATTGACAGTGGCGCCACTATCAACAAGCATCCTGGAGATCAACTTCCTATCAATGTGCCCCTTAACGTAGAGAGGCTTTAGGTGACGAGTCGTATCCTTGGGCTTCTCGATAATGTCATCTCGTGGGTCGAGACTCAACTGAGCAACCTCAGCCTCGTCTCATGGTAGTGCGAACTTGGCGGGAAGTATGATGATGTTTATGTCCATTGCCTAAGGTCTGGGCCCCTCAGAGATGGGTGTGTATTCGTCGCGAGCATGTCATCATCGTCGTCACTCGGAACGGGAGTCGGGTTGTTCACCTCAACGTCTTGGGCTTCCATACTTGCTTAACGACTGGCCGAGGGCATATTTCCTTGAAGATTGCATCTCGCTCATCCTCGGCCTTCTTCTCGCGCATCTCCTATTACCGCGACATTGTAGGCATCTCTTCGTGATTTGGACATGCCCGGAGGTGCCCAAGATGGTTGTGGATTAGTATCAGGCGCCACCAACTTGTTCCTATGATTTTTAGTCGAGCGGGAATTACCCGGGTCGTCCTCGTAATCTTTGCGCTTGGTAAGAACCTTTGCCTATACCATGTCGGTCGGACCGACCTCGTTAGGCCGATCAAACCAGGCTTCGGTGATGGCCTCGGCTAGACTAGGGGACATACCTCCGTCGTGCTTCAACGAGGGGGCCTTCAGGATTGGGACCTCCTAAGACCCTACTTTGACCGTGATAGCTTCGGACTACCTCTCCCTCGCCTCTTCACGCCCATCCTCCTTGGCTTCGTCCTACGTGAGTCGATTTGAAGGTACCACGGACAACCTGTGAAAACGTTCCCTTTTGCCGTGTCCACTTGTCCCTTCCAATCATAACACTCCAAAGGACAACAGGGGGCAATATTATACTGTGAAGGGTACTCCAGTGGCGAGGTGTAGTTCGGATCCCACAGGGATCCTACCCAATAGTATGGCGGAGGCATCGGCGGTTCTAGCGGCTTCACCCACTTAGAGCCAAACCCATTGCCCGGAGGGGGTTCGGCCACGTCGAAGGTACTTCGGACCATACTAGCGAAGGATCCAATTAGGCTGGAGGTATGTTCAGCCATTGCGGGCCGAGCTTCACCTCCGGGGGTTCGCCTAGAGTGGAGGTGGGTTCGGCCATTGGGGTCCAAACTCACCATGTGGAGGGTTGACCATTGGGGTCCGAACTCATTATGCGGAGGGTTCAGCCATTGGGGTCCGAACTTATCATGTGGAGGGTTCGGCCATTAGGGTCCGAACTCATATGTGAAGGGTTCGACAATTGGGTTCCAAACTCACCCTTCGGGGGGTTCGGCTGCTGGGGTTCGAACTCACCCTCCGAAGGGTCTGGCTATCTTGGCCCCTTCAACTGTTTTGGCATTTTTGGTTGGGTGCCTGTTTTCTCGGCCTTCTTATAATGTTTATTCAATAGCATCTGGTATGTTACCTTTGGCTTCTTACGATCCCTAGCCGAAGAGGATGTATCGATGTTTTTTTCCACACTCCCACTTAGGGTTCTTCAGTCTGAGCGTGTGTGTGCGTGATTCTCCAATAACGACTGCTTTCCCCTTAGATGACTCGGCCTATTCTGGCGAATCAACACCTTCTTCTCATCGAGGTCGACGTGTTCACCGGAAAGGGGTCTTTGTCCAGCTTCATCTTTGGACTAGAATCTATTTTCAATCGTCCTTATTCTATAGCCGATTGAACCTGCTGATGGAAAACATTGCAGACGTTAGTATAATGAGAATGTGAATCGTGCCACTTACAGTCGGGGTGCTTCTTTAGTTCGTCGGCGGTCGGATGACCCGGCCCTTGGGAAACCTGATAAGCTGGCTCTTCAAGAGGAAATCAAATATTTTATCGCATTTATCACATCAAATTAGTATTTAACTTCGTTGGGTCGACTCATAGTGGGAGACGGTCGTCGCTCAGAACAAGTGACAGGCTTGCTCTTAGTGTTCCACCCATTCGGTCGTCATATACGGTCGAATCGTCCTCTTCCTCCGACTCTTCCTCGTAGGAGTGTTCCATGATGTGAACTTCAGCTCTAGGTTTGTTAAACATTTTAATGAATTTTTTATCCTTGTCTCGGCCTTCTTGGACCAAAGCCTATTGCAGGACTTGGTGACTTCTAAAAAGTTTTGGTTATCTAGCCTTTCTTTAATTTCAGAACGCAATCCGTTAAAAGCTAGATCCGCCAAATATCTTTCTGAAATATTGAGACTAAAGCATCGGTTCCTGGTGTCTCTAAAGCGCTTGACATACTCAGCGACACTCTCGCTAGATTTCTGCTTGACCGACGTCAGGTGTGAAAGCCTAAGTTCTTTCTCGCCTGTATAAAATAGCATGGAACTTCTGTTCTAATTGGCCCATGTTTGAACGGAGTTCGGCGGAAGTGCCGATAACCAAGTGAAAGTGATATCGGATAGTGAAAGAGAAAAAAGTTTTGTTTTAATGCGTTCGACCCACTAGCTTCTCCACATTGTGTAAGAAATGGCTGACATGCTCTAGTGGTCTTGTTACCCTCGCCATCGAATTTGGTGAATTCAGGGACTCTATAGCCGTGAGGGTAGGGTATGGTATCGAAGTGATGGGTACATCTTTCGGTAAATCCTAGCCCGATCCGAGGCGCGAAGCCGGTACACTCTCTAAATAGTGCGTGGATCTACTCCTCAATGTCGTCTTGGCCTCCTACCTGTGCACGTCTCTCATGCGGGGGCATGACACACGGTGGTATGTCAGTGTGTCGGCCGTGGGGCACCTCCTCCCATGTTGGCTCAAGGTATATTATGTGCTCGGGTCTATGCAGTTGCGTAGGAGCATGCGGCACAGGCAGCGCGGGAAAAGCTGGCTCGGGCGTAGGTGGAGGCGGCATAATAAGCAGGGTTAGATTAGCCGTAAGTGTAGTGACTTGTCTCGGCCGTAGATGTTGAGGGTGGAGACATGATAGCTTTGCCAGTACTACCGTCGGTTCTACTATAAATGCGATTTAACGGGGGTGCGCTAGCGATTGGAGTTGGAGGGATGGCCTCGGTAAAGCCGAACCTTCTAAATGTTGCCTCTACCTGAGAGCTAACTAGAGAATCTAAACAGTTGTCTAGCAAAGCGCTAACGACTTGATATACATATGCAGCTATCTTTTGCTCAATATCTAAAGAAGATAAAGGAGGCGACACTGGTGTTACCTAAGTCCGGTGCAGTCGGGGATGTTGACGTCGCGTTTGATGAAGCCCGTGTAGGTTTACGTAACTCCGAGCATGAGATCTTGGAGCTTTCATCTTTTCCTTGATCCCACCCGACCTTCCTCGGGATATCTTCAAGGGTGGGTGTCATGATGTTGCGGTTGTCGATCTCTGCGCCCCCATGGGATCCATCGGCGTTGTAGACATAGTAGTCGTTGTAGAGGTACTTGTAGCCGATGTAGATCTACTCGTCATGTTGGCGTTGTTTTCCCAACGGAGTCGCCAAAAAGTGTGTTACGAAAACGTGCTCCCCCTTGGTCGGTTCGACGATCAAACACGTGTGGATACTTAGGGATAAGCTTAAGCGTAACACAACACTGATTTTCATTCTACCCTTAATAGTGGCAAGGGGAATGGAGTGCTAGGTAATCAATCACAAAGAAATAATCCAATTAGCCGAAATATATAGATAAAATAAACCAATCGCCGAACGGAGCCTAATTGATTCGGAGTATACCGTGCGAAGGGTCACCAAAGGGGTCTTCGACGTCTGGTGTGAATCATGCGCCGAAGGTTACCTTCGGGTTCAGATCGATCTAACCGAAGACAGGCCGAACAGATCGCGACGAAATCGCCTCCGAACGACAAAGTTCGGCGCGAAGCCTCGATGCGACACAAAATCCAACGTTGAGCGCTGGCACGATGAAGTCCAACGCGGAGCGCTAGCGCAACGAAGTCCAAAGTGGAGCGCTGGCATGACGAAGTCTGGTGTGAGGCGTTCAGTGCGACAAAATCTGACGCGGAGCGTTCTGGTATACCAAATCCAATGTGGAGCGTTCTGGTGCAACCCGGCACAAAACACCTCTGATGCGAAGTAGATCTAGTGTACGACTTGACCAGACCGACAATAGCGTGACTAATCCAGCACGGATGGACGAAGCAATGACTTGCCGAAGGGTGCTCCAGCAGCCTCCGAAACTAGCTTCCCGGCCCGAAACCTTCGGTGAAGGGGGCTTGAATGTGAAACCTGCATCAAATCGAAGATCAAGTGCCAATTCGGCCTGGAGTCTGAATTACCAAGTGTATCCGTAGGAAACAAATAAAACGAAGGGTAGCAATCTGTTACGTATATTAACGATGATTCACAGGCGAACCAACAAGGCTTACCACAATTACGGTGTGGCCGACGGAGGGCTTCCAGCGCAAACCCACGAAGGTGTACTGATCTAATGGGAAAGTAAATAAAAGTAAGGGTACGGTTCAAACTAGGGTTTGAAGAGTTGATCTGTGTTGGGGGGTCCTATGAACCGGTCTCACCCTTGTATTTATAGGGGCTAGTCTTCCTATCTCTAATTCTAATCTGGTAAGATTCGCCTAATCAAGATAAGACTTCATTAGATAAAGCAACATGAATCCTTAAGACTCACATCCGAAGCTTACCCGAAGTGGGCCGTCGGCAGGCCTATCGAAGTATGCTCCTCGGGCCGAAGCTTCGATGAAGCAGGCCATCGAAGGGGCCTTCGAGCCGAACCACCTGCGAAGCAGGCCGCTAAAAGGCCCCCCGAGCTCCATGCTGATGGGCCTCCAGCACTTTAGGGCTTCGGCCTGTACCATGATTTGTATATTTTCGGCCCAAAATTACCAAAATTGATATTTTGACAATTTCGAGCATTAATGCCATTTTCTACTATCAACACACATGCAAGTTTTAATGAATTTTACATCAGCCTTGGGCTATAAATAACCATGACACGCATGCCATATTTAATTTACATTCATTGCATGCATCTCATACATCACATTTAACCAAAGCCATGCCAGTCATGACATTCTCCACAAAACAAAGTTAGGCGAGCAATCTACAAATGACGATTCTAGATCTGAAAAACCCGGGTCAGCAAGCTCAGTTTTCAAAATCGCGCGGGTCAGAACTTCCGATCAATATCGGAATCCGCATCGCAACAATTACCTTCTGTATCAAATTATTATTCGACGTCGGAACATCCGATCGGTATCAGAACTTCTGATCCGCCATCGAAACTTTCGATCACATCGAACTTCTGATCTGCCGGAAACAGATCTAATCTTTTTTCCACCATGTATCTCTATACATGAGGGATCTAGATCGAACACTATGCACGAAGGCTCTGATACCACTGTTGGGGAATGGGGAAGCTACTAGCCAACAAATTCAAAATTTCCGCCCTATGGCCCTAGGCTCATCCGCGTGTGAGATCATAGGTACCTTCTAGCAAAGACGCGCTAGGTGCAGCAGAAGAAGATGTTGGAGCAGCCCGTCTAGCCTCTCCTTGCTTCGTCCTTGCCGTCCTTCCGATCCGATCGATGAAGACGACATAGTCGTTCGCATGCAGACATTCACAAGCATCACTATTGGAGCAACGCCTCCACGGAGTCCACACGTACAGGGATGGAGTACCTCCCACGGAAGAATGCTAGCACCACACGTGAGAGACAGGATCATTGACCTCAACGTTTGAGATCAAGAAGGGGAGGAGAGAACTATTGGGTGGCTAGGTCTAATCTAGGCTTATTGATCTCTCCAAGACATCCTCCTCCTCTCCTTATATAGGGTTGAGGGACCCCTGGGTCGTGCTTATCCTGAAACCCTAAAAACTAACAGATCCAACCTGTTTGCCCACGTCGGAACTTCCGATCCTGTATCGGAACTTCCGATAGGGTATTTTAGGTCCTTGATACAATATGACACGCAATAGATCCAATCTATTTTCACCCACCAGATCTTCCGATACCATATCAAACTTCCAATCAGTACAAATTCCTTGATTCGAATCAAACTTCTGGCTCATCGGAACTTCCAATACCATATCGGAACTTCGAAGCAACAATTGCTCTCTGTATTGAGACTAGAAATTAACGGAACTTCTGATACTCACTATCGGAACTTCGATCCATTGAATTTTCTTAGGCATAACCTCAAAAACAACATCAAGCAAGGAAGGACTCACGTACGTGACCAAAGACGAAAGCATTTAAGGCATCAGACCAAAAATAACAAGCGGGGGCTAGCATCGGCTCATTTTGGTATGGTTCGGCAAGGGAAAGACCGATACAATGGCCGATGTCATTTTCCTCCCAATCAACATGGTAGGAGACTGATACTCTAATGTACCAATCACGCCAACCATGGAGAGAAGGAGGAAAGGGTTCAAAATTAGATTTCCACACTGAAGAAAGCATAGAAGAGAATTTGAAAGGGATTCGACATGATTAAGCGTTAATAAAGTTCGTAGGGTTGGGAAGACCCATAGGGCCTAAAAAGGACAAGACGGATGAGTGCCAATGGGGATCATAACTTGGGTCTGTAGATTCTACAAAAGGGAAAATAAGCAAAAGAAAAAGGAACAATAAGTAAAGGCAGTGGACGAACCAAGAAGAACCAAAGAAAGAGGATGCCAAAGAGTTTACCTCAGGGACTACGTTGACGATGGCCATCACTGGTGATGCCGAAAGCACAGGACCAGCAAGAGGAAGGAAACGGCGAGTGGTGGCGGTCGCAAGAAAATGGCGGCTAGCTTGGGGGAAAATGAAGAAGCGATGAGAAAGCGTGGAGAAGAAGGGCGGAGTGACTAGGGTACTTATAAAGCAAGAAGTAACTCCTCGCGACCGGGTCAAGCCGATTCCACTAGATTCAGTGGGGCCACCTACAACATTCGGCAAAAGGTAATGATGGTACGGTTTTCAAAAGTGTTGAGATCTTCATAGGCCCAAGATTATAGGAACCGAATATTCGTCTTAAAGAACACCAATACAAAAACTATGTGGGATGAAGCCCGGTCTGACGTCGCCATGAATGAACGTAGATATCATACCAGGAAACACCCAATGCAGTCATGAATGGCCGAATATGAAGAAGTGGGAAGATGAAAATGAAACTATGAAGCCGGAAATTGTGCGAAGTTATGAAGATGAAGGATTTTGGCTGAAAATCAAGTAAAAGGACCATGTGGATGGACGTTTGAGAAGACATGGCACAGGGATAATGACTATTGTTAATTTCGAAGCATCAGCAACCACTTAATCCTTATACAGGGCATGTGTTGACGCCAAGATTGGTAAAGCCCAGAGCCCACCAAGGATGTCGTACGATTAACAAAAGTCAAGAAGAGTCTAGTCAAAGATAGTCAAAGAATCTCATCTTACAACATGACAGATGTAGAGGAGCCGATGGAGATAAAGTTGAAAAGAAGATAAATCCAAATCGGTTAGGATAGAGTACTTGTATGGCAAGTCTCCAGACTATAAATATGTATCCCCTAGTTAGATTAGAACACATCTCTGTCAAACAACTACTCGCCATCACCACCCTTGGTTCTCATGGTTTATCCCGGTGGGGTTCGTCACTTGGAGCTAGGTTGCGTCGTTTCGTTCTCCGGTGAAGAGGTGAGCCCGTCACCCCGACGATCGTATTAACTAGGTCAGTATCCTCACGGCTGCATGAGATTGATCTCTTGAGGCGACGTCGAAACAGTACGGTCACCAGTTCTCGGTGTATTGGCTAGCTCTAAGGCTGCATCAGATTGATCTCTTAGATTGATGTGATCTAGGTGTGTAGTTGAGGCTTCATCGGTTAACAACAGCATCTCTTGCTATCGTATATTTTTCATGTTGTATACCATTCATCTAAATAAAGCATGCCCAATACTTTAATACATTATTAAGATCATCGTGATTAGCTACTGTCTTGGTTAGGTCTGATCTAGTTATTGTGATGATTTTTATGATATAGAATGTTATCTGGTACATTTTATTATTTATGTTGGAGTACAAGCTGGCAGATTTTCTTCAATTTAACGCCACATCTTATTCGCCATCAAAAAAGAGCTCATCGGCCTATGTGGTAAAACTGCCCATCTTATCGGTTGATGGCACACTCGCCCAATTGCTTCACCCCTGGTCATCGACCCTATGGCTGATCGGTGTGATAATCCACAAATATCTCATCCTCATCGCAGTCATCAGCTCGATAGCGATAGGCTATGCTGTTGATCATATTTTTATGTTTCCTTATTAGTTGCAGGGTCAAACGGATTGGCACGCCTTGAACCCCTTTTTCTAAGAACGTAGGACTTGCACTAGAGTTAAGCAGATCTCCCAGGCCATGGCGTGGTCAAAGTGTGAGCAAAAAACGCACCAACGCCTCCTAACCTACTATTCACAGAGGAAAAATTGATCATTGTCACTCTCAAGATACTCTTTTTAATTATGATGCCACTTGTAAGATTGATAGTGTAGAATTATTTGTGTTAATAAATATAAATTTGAATAAAAAAATGCAAAAACACTTCTTGATAGTGATAAACTATCAAATCTCTCTTCACAGAACTAGAGGTAACCTCTTAATTAAATATACTATTTGTTAGATCCGATCTACTTCATCGTAGATTTTTGGAGCAAGTTAGCTCTGGAATTCTCACTTATACTAGCTCCTATGCTTACTCTCTGATTGGATCCCACCGGTTAGCTTTATCAAAATCCAGGGGAATTACAAGACAACTTCCTTTTAGTCCCAAGGCAACCTTCAAGCTAAAGAAGATAAATTGATCGATCCTTTTCGTTAAGTTGGATATTGTGAAGGCCATCAAGACCATCCGTTGGCATTTCTCCTTGACACGCTGCGCCACAAGGGCTTTGGCAACCGATGGATCTGTTGGATTAGTCCAGTTCCTTGGATCTTCCTCTCGGCCATTGTCCTAAATGGAACCCCTAGAGATTTCTTATACCATGGGCAAGGGGCTCCCCAGGGTGATCCGCTTTCACCTATGTTATTCCTGCTTTCCATTGACCCCTTGTAAAAGTTGATTCTTCTTGCCGAGCAAGTTGGCCTCCTATCACCCCTAGGCACCTCAACATTCAAACCCGAGCATCCTTCTTCACCGATGATATCGGTTTTTTCATCAATGCCTGCCCTCTAGAGGCTAGTTGCATAAAAGCTCTCTTGGACACCTTTGGCAGAGCCTTTAACTATAAAAATGGAGTTATTCCCAATCAATCATGCGAGAATTGACTTGGATCAAATCAAACAAGCCTTTCTGGCAATTCAAGCCGCATTCCCATGCCGATACCTTGGGCTTCCTTTACATTATCGTAGGGCTAACAAAGCATCCTTTCATCCCTTGCTCGACAAAATGTCCGGTCGATTAGCTACATGGAAGAGCAAGCTGCTTTCCAAAAGGGTAGGCTTGTTCTCCTCCAAGTTACCCTCTCCGCAATCTCAATCTTCTACTTGTATATTTTTTCTGAAAAGAAATGATTAATTAGGAAAATTGACAAGCTAAGAAACATTTCCTTTGGGCAAAGAGTACCAACCATAACCTGTCAGAGGAGATCTGCCTGGTCAATTGGGCGTCTCTTTGTAGACCCAAAGCCTTTTTGAGTTGTGCCCTGCATCTTAGATGGCCATGTCTCCATTAGAAAGATAACTCTAGACCGTGGGCATTGTTGCCACCCCCTCTCATAACCGGATGGACCTCTTAGACGACCTCTTTTTGGCATGAAAAATGGCTTGGGTTGTTGTCTCTCAAAGACTTCGCCCCAGATCTTTTAGCTCTTTGCGCACGAAAGCATTGGATAGTCCATCAAGTGGTTACCAACAATATATGGGCCTGGACGGTGCGACGTATGTCAAATATGCAACAATACCAATAGTTTCTGCTCACAGCCGCTTTGATAGTTGATATTGAGCTTCACAGTGACCAACCAAATGACATTTCCTAGCATTGGACTGCAGACAGAAATTACTCAGCGAAGTTAGCTTACCATGTTCAATTTCAGGGTTCATGTAGACCGATTATCTCAGATGAACTGCGGAAAGCATAGACTGAAGCCAAGTGTCGTTTCTTTGCATGGACAAAGACCAAAAATAAAATATTAACTGCCGACAACATGCTTATAAGGGGTTGGCCCTACAATACATTTTGCAGCCTCTGTTGCCATGCCCCGAGTCTCCTAACCACCTTGTGATCTAGTGTTGTTTCACTACCCAAGTCTGGGAGCTGGTGTGTCGCCATTTTCAGATCATCAGGGTTGATCCTCATCTTCAGCTACTTCAATTCAAGGCTGGTGGAAGCAAGCTTCATTGTCAGTTGAGTGCCACAGTCGGAAAGCATTTAATGGAATAAACTTTACACCTGGTGGCACATCTGGAAGGAAACAACCAACGTATTTTCAATGCTACAGTTGAGTCTGTTGATGCGGTGGCCCAATTGATCGTCTGTGATGTCGAAACTCTGATCTTATAATTTTTATTGATAGTTTTTCCTGTTGCGTTATTTCAAGTAGTAGTTTCTGTTGTGTTCTTTCAAATAGTAGCCCCAACCTCTAACCTCTCTCCGCTCTTTGTGGTGTCTTATATGGTTTTTAATCTTGTAACTTAAATTTCATTCTTCTTAATGCATTACAGCGGTCTTTTCGTTCGCGTTCAAAATAAAAGTTAGCAATCTCATGATCAATGGGAAAACCCCCCAAATTCTTTATTTGATTTTCTGGTAAATAAGCCTTACAATTAAAATTTTGGATTTTCTGAATTTGATAAGGCACTGACTGAATCACAGGTAAAACAAGAAATTCCAGCCAAAGACACGGTAACAACGCGTATCGCATACCACACGCGGGCCCCTGCTCAGCACCTGGGCGAGGGACGGAAAGAGTTTTGTGACGCGGGATGCCGATTAGAAATATCCCCATGTGGACGCGCAGCGCTGAATACAACAATTTCGGCACGTACGCCCAGGACGAGCTCGGAAAGGCAAAACCTGAAACCAGCCCAGCCGCAGACTGGCAAGCAGAGGAGCGGACGGCGAATTCAGGGGAGGGGACGAGCCGAGCCGAGCCAGCGGCGCACAATCTCTCCCGGCCCGTAACATCGCGACAACGAGCGGTGGCCGCGGCTGGCTCGCAGGCGGCAGACGCGCCAAAAAGAGGCGTTATTTGGCGTGCGGTACACGACGCCCCTCTGCGTCCAGCGTCCCCGTCGCCCTGTGCTGAGGACAGCTTTTTTCTGCCGCGTGGGAATCGACAAAACATACGCGAAAATAACACAGCGCCTGCATCTCTGCACGCTCCCCTCGAGGCGCTGAGCGGATTAGCTGGGCTGTTAGGTGTTAAATACTTGTTTGCTCTCCGGAAAAGCGCACTAATGGCCTCGACTGGCTCTCCGTGGATGTCGGCCTCGGCCAGCAGCACGCCAGCAACACAAGAACAGTACGCCGTTTCACGACAAAACGGGACGGGAGACTATACACGTTTGTGGTGTGTGTGTATATATATATATATATAATCATTTAAAACATCGTATAATTTAGAAAAAAAATATTGGTTGTCTTGAATACATCGGTTAATGGGTTGATAACAGCGTCGAACCATCCACCGATAATACAATATTAGTTGCACATATGATATGCATGAGTGCAAGAAATAATATATCAACTGAGCTCTCAACAAACATCTGTTGTATATAAAAAGTAACATGTTTCAACCAAGATTTAATTATGTTTCATTTATTAATTTATTGAAACATATTTTATCGACTAATGTAAACATTGTTCACTGAGTTGTTGGAACATCGTCCGTTTTCTTAAAAAAATTAGGACGTCCGTAGAGTTGAGTTTCATCCTATATATATGCGTGCATCTTGAGCTTATGTCTTTTCAAGGTTTTATACGGTCTATTTTTAATATATATATATACATATAATTTATTGATTTTTTATCAATTTATAAATTAATTTATGTAATATTTAAATAATTACAAACATTAGCTACGTCCGTCTTTTTATCTTTCTCTTAGTTTTTATTTACGGAAATTTGTAAAAATATCATTATAATTTTTTTGTAATTTGAAAATGTCACGGTTAATGATTGTGATAAGTCCTCATTTATTAGTGACATTGATGATATATTTTAAAACTATAAAAACTATAATGGCATAAAAATTGTCTTCTATTTCCCTAGCCGGTGGGCCAATACCAACTTTCCGCCGGCGGCTGACTTGTTGGCTGTGCTGGGTTACAATACAAGGCCGCGCCCAGGCATAGGCATGGACCAATCTCGGCCGACTCACGCATGCAACAAAAACGCAACCACCACCGCATCAGTCATCACCAGGCAACAATGCAAAGCTCACCTGGATCGACATATGCCTCCACATCTCTACCTTGTCGGCCTTCCCACCACTCCAAAATCTCATAGTGCGTGTATCGGTGTATGCATAATGCACGCATG